>CM054810.1:0-553345 GCA_028984105.1 Lavandula angustifolia | reverse complement strand
ATCTATGCGCGTGGCTCCCAAGATATGAAGTGCGTTGGCCTCCAATACTTGGAGGCCATCCGTAAGCTCCAAGCTTCTGGCTTCCGTCCAATCCGCACCGTTTACCTCTCGTTTGTCCCTGATGAAGAAATTGGTGGACATGATGGCGTTGAGAAGCTTGCAGAATCTGAGACTTTCAAGAAAATGAATGTGGGGATTGTGCTCGACGAGGGATTGGCTTCTCCTACGGAGAATTACCGGGTTTTCTATGGGGAGAGATCACCGTGGTGGCTGGTGATTAAGGCTACTGGTGCACCTGGTCATGGAGCTAAGCTCTATGATAATACTGCCATGGAGAATTTATTCATCAGCATAGAGAGTATCAGGAGATTTAGGGCCTCTCAGTTCGATTTGATCAAGTCTGGACATAAGGCTGAGGGAGACGTCGTTTCTGTCAATATGGTCTTCTTGAAAGCTTTGTTTCCAAAGCATGAAAGCTTGATGTCCTTTTTTTCTCGGCATTTGGTGCGTAAGAAACGTTTTTACTATTTGGAAGTTTCATAGATGGTTACTATTTTCTGTTTATGGATGAATTACAATGAAAATCTATTCATATCTGCAGTCTTTGACAATCTTTTCCACAACGACAGGGCTTTGTCATGAATCTGCAACGATCCGAAGCTGAAGCTGGTTTCGATATCCGAATCCCTCCAACTGCTGATGCAGCAGCATCTCTGGAGCGACGAATTATAGAGGAATGGGCACCCGCTGCACGTAATATGACCTTTGAGGTGAGAAAAAAAATACATGATTTCATTTCATATTAATGCCTAATAAGAGTTGAATTATCTAAATCACGAAAATAAACGTGCTTTGGCTTAATTCCGTGCTACTCACACGCAATAAAATACACTACTTTGTCGAGTGGCCGTTGTTCTAATATATCTGTAGCTGGGCCAGTTCAAGCAGAAGGCACCCGTATACGACAACTACGGGAAGCCACTTATCACAGCTTCGGACGGTTCAAATCCGTGGTGGGAACTGCTCGAGAAGGCGATAAAAGATGCCGGTGGGAAGCTTGCAACACCGGAGATCTTCCCTGCTGCTACGGACTCACGCTATTTCAGGCAACGCGGCTTGCCAGCAATTGGCTTTTCTCCTATGGCAAACACTCCCATTCTCCTTCATGACCACAATGAGGTGACTAGCTAGCTTGCTTCAGTTCGGTTGATTAACTGATAATATACACATCATTTCCTGATTTGGATAAAAACATGAATCTTGTGTAGTTCTTGAACAAGGATGAGTATTTGCGAGGAATCGGGATTTACGAGTCGATTATCAAAGCGTATGCATCGTATGTCGAACCTACAAAGGATGAAGCTTCGAGGGCGGAGTTGTAGAGCCGGCCGCCGTCTACTCCCTCCGAGAGACAGTTGCAAGAATGCAGTATTGTTGGTCCAGAAACGAGAGTTTTGAATGCGCTGCAAATGTGTTGAAATTGGTAGACTTTTCATTATGAATTGATTTCCGCTTTCTCAGCTCTTGTTTGGAAATTATTAAGCATGGTATTGTTGGGCTCCACGTGTTTATTTCTCTCTATAATGTTGCTTACTCTCTCCATCCATCCCACTATAAATGATACGTTTTTTTTTTTTGGATGACGAGGAATAACTTGCATCCGATATCGAAGTGTGCACTGAGTAAACCCCGCTCTTGTGCAATAGCATGCAAACCACAAAAGAGAGTTCAACTACCGTAGGCTAACCATAGGTGATAGGCACACATAGCGGTTCCAGTGGAATTTGAATCCATAATCTATCGGTCCCGAGCCACCCACCTTTACTGCTACGCCATCCCAAGGGGACATGATACGTTTTCCTTATCAGGACGTCTCACTACAAATGATATGTTTTCAAAAATGTCAAAAATTGTGTGGATCACATTTAACTACGTAAAAGTCAAACAATCTACACAACAGAACACCACTTTCTTTCTTGATTCCCTTTACATAACGTTCAAAACCCTAGACACATGCGAAAAATTAAGAGTGCGCACTGCAGAATTTAAACGTGGAAAATATTAATATATCATAAGTTCATAATCAAAATAGTTAAATAAAATAGATATATATGATACATACAGTTAAATTTTGATAAAGTAATAACCTTAAGACTGAGAAAAAATATTTATTTAATGAGGTTATTACTTTATCGAACATTATTTTAGTGCATTGACCCATATCGTGACCGAAAGAAATTATTATCTTAAAGATTATTACTTTATCGAATATTACTTTATCTAAGTTTAACTGTATATGTGAGGTTTATTAATTCATGTTCGATGGTAGCTGCGTGTTTTTTCGTCATTTACGCATCTGATAAAGTATAAGCGTGTGAGTGGGAGTATAAATGTATGAACGCATACAACGGGTTAGTTATGCTTCAAATGAGGCCGTTGACGGCATTAATGTCGGCGCCTAATTCGAAACGAATTGACGTCGACTGGGCGGCGATCGAGCAAATCCGGACTAAGAAAGGAATTAAACGAGTTGCAAGATTGGCAGTTGGAGAGTGGCGGCGGTGTTGGCCGGTGTAACAACCCGGTGTCTATACACCGGATTGTTAAACATATTTTATTATAAAAGAAGATTTGCAACTGAAATTGGGTGAATAAGAGATGAATATGATTGAGAGGGAGAGATGATTGAATGATGTTTGAGTAACTGGAGAGAGAGACTAAGTTGAGAGATAGAGAAGTGAGAGTGCGAGAGTTGGGAGAGAGAATAAGTTTAGAGAATAATTTCATTTCTTGATTGATTTCATAACGTTATGCAAACATGCCTTTTTTAGACTACACATATTACCATAAACATATTTAAATATAAAATATAATAAATATATTTAAATATAAAATATAATAATTAAGGAAAACATAATAATTAAGGAAGTGAATCCACACTTTCCGTAGCCCGAAAATATTCATATCCGATGCCGATTTATTACTCGGAGCAATCATTCCTTTTCTGTACCCGTTCCTTCCATAACGGGGTGTGACAGCCGGCGTTTTTTCCGGTGAGATTTCCTTAGTTTGCGCCAAGTTTTAAGGAGAATCTGAGTTGATTCGATTGGTTGTAGAGAATTGAATTGCTTGCTCGAGTTTTGGCGGGACGGCGGCGGCTTGCTGGTTTCCATTTTGGCGGGGGTTTTCACTGTTGGCTAGAATTATAGGTATTGATAATTCTCCCAATTGACTGTTTAAATTCCGATTCAGCATCTCTGATATGATTGTTTGATTGATGTAATCTGATCGAGATATGCATGTAGTTCTATGATTTAGATTATACTTTCCTTTTTTTCGATGCTTAGATTCGATCATTTCTGAGATTATGTGATGTGTGTTGATTTTTATGTAGAACTCTGATTGTAGACTTATTGTTTACAGCGGATTTTAGTGACCTAGATGAGGGATTCTCAAAAGAGATGGAAGCCAGACCGTACAAAATGCAAAGGTCTATCTGAAAGCTATGTCCGCAGTGCTGCTTCCATATGTCTACGACCGGGGAGTTCGGTTTCTGTAGGCCGTTCGCGTGGCAAAAGTAATGAGCTTCTCGATGGAGTTAAGGGTGTCTCCTTTGTGCAGGATTCCAGTGGTGAAAATGATTATACTAGCAGTGCGAGGAAGGGTATAAGAAATTCAAAAACTGCAGGTTCAAGAGTCTCAAATTCATTATTTAGAGCCAGTTATGGAAGGGGCAAAAATGATGATTATTGTGCTAAAGATGTCTTGAGATGGCAGAAGAATCTCGAGCATGATTTACTTCACCTTGGTATTGATTCCCTGAGGAAGTCACTGAATTCTCAGTTGGATATGATCGATACAACTCGCAGATTCTCAACTAGTCTTAGCTCTTTCAAACTGAAGTCAGATGAAGCTAATGCAATAGACTACAAGTCGAAGAAGTGAACGGCTTCCAAGAAAGGCGTATTAGAGTCTATCAGAGGGAGGGGTAGTGAGAAATTTGAGACTTCTCTTGGCGAAGATGAAACTATGTCACCAGAGTCTGAAGTCTCAGAGTTGTCCAGCTGTTCTTTCTTTTGCTTTGGTTCGGCATTGAACGATCCTGAAGCGTACATCCTAGGCTTTCGTGGTGATATGGTTGATGGTTTTGAAAATGACAGTGGTAAAGACTCTGAACATAGTGCAAATGGTGACTTTGTTGAGTCAGAATCAAAGAATTGTGCCTTGTTGGAAGAAGATGGCAAACCTTCTGTTGTTGTGGAGCAGAGAGGTTTGCTCCGATTCTCTCTCTCATCTCTGTGTTTGTATTTGCGTAGATGCTTAATGTTGTTTTTACTTAAAATTATACATTTTGAATATACTGATTGAAGTAACTTGATGTGCATGACACTCAGTTTAAAGGGATTAAATGTAAGAACTCTAGACTCTAGTCAGTAAAATCAATACTTCCTTTGACAACTGATTCTTGTAACCGTTTAGCTTGCTAAATCAGATGTTAAATGCCTAACTGATGGTGATGGAAATCTATATTTCTGAATGTACAAAATTATCAATTAAAAAGTCTGTGATCTACTAGAAGGAGCGTTTTTCGACAGATTATTTCGTGCTGATACATAGCATCGATTGATTGTATGCACTTATGTTTGTGACTTGCTTCCCTGATAAATGTGTATAATTACAGGAAAGAGTGATATATTTAGAATAAGATCTACCTAGAATTTCTAATTAAAGCATGAGCAAATTTGGGTTATGTTATAATGACTCCACTTAGATGCATGTGTTATACAGTTAAACCTCGATAAAGTAATAACCTTGGGACCGAGAAAAAATATTCATTTAACGAGGTTATTACTTTATCGAACATTACTTTTGTGCATTGACCCATATTGGGACCGGAATAAATTATTATCTTAGCGAGATTATTACTTTATCGAGGTTTAACTGTAGCTAAACTTCTTCAAATAGAAAATAAGTAAATGTCAATTCTATCTGCTATTCCCATCACCACTCCAGTTAGTCTCTGATGTTGTAGTTAAGGAAGACACACTCAATAGCCATTGCAAGTTGATCCATTTCTGTCTGAAAGTGCTATCCTTTCCATCTCATTTTACAATAGATGCTGCAATGCAGGCAACTCTCAACGAGTACATTAACGAGGAGTCGGATTATTCAAACCTCTCCACATTAGTTCCTCCAAAGTCCCTGGAGAACTTGTACCACTGTCTTGATCTAGTTATGGAATCATTGGATACAAAAGATTCTGCTTTTGAATTCTTTGACAGCAGAGGTACTGATTTTCTGATATGACTCAACTTATTATACTTGTCCCAGAGATATGTGATTTGTGTTCTAATACTTTACTTACAATTGCTGCTTAATTTCAGAATCACAGTTGCAACTTGAATCTTTAAACCTTGAGCCTGAAGAAACTTTCTCTGAAGCATCGATCCTCGATCTCTCTCATGATAGCAGAAAGGTTAAGAGGTGGATCAGAGATGGTGAAAGTCGGAGCTTCTCTTACATGGATTTCAAGAAATGCCCAATTAGCCCCTTGGTGTTTAAATCATTAGAGAAAAAATACAGCAAACAGGCATCTTGGCCGAAGTCCGAAAGACACCTCCTATTTGACCTAATAAATTCTCAAAACTTGTGGAAATCTTTAGTCCCATTATAAACTTCCCCCCAGGTACAACATCTATACGAAGAAGATTCTGTGCCTCTTTCAGATTCGATTAGGTTGTAGACGAGTTATTGATGAAGATCATTTGCCAAGAAACAGAGAAGAGCAAGGCTATGGAGCAGTGGTTGGAGTTGGAGGAAGGTGTTGATATTGTCTGTAGAGAACTGGAGACCTCATTGTTTGATGAACTTGCAATGGAGTTGCTAGTTTGCAAGTGCTTGTTTTTTCGTCCATCGACCAGAGGATCGTTCACCTCGTCGTATAATTGTTGGAGGTATGTGAATAACGGATTTGCGTAGGAGTTTTTGTTGCTTGAGTGCATTTGTTTTGATCAAATGAAAGTTAGTTTTTGGCATTGTAGTGAAGGTTAGAGCAGTTTTGAGGCTTTTGTAAAGCATGCTAGCCTTCTTGATTGCATTTACCACTCAAATTCATGTAGATTTTGTCATGTAATTCAGGTTTTTTTTAATGGGAATTCATATTTTTCTCGTCTAGGAATTTTATTGAGTGGGGCCCGATTTTATTTATTAATTTTCGTATTGAAATAACACGAACACAAAGTAGTAGGGGTGTAAACGAATCAAATTTTTTGATTCGATTCGGTATTCGGATTCAAGTATTGATATTCGTATTCGAATTTTTGATATTCGAGTTCGAATATAAATATTCGATTTGATTCGATTAGTATTCAAATACGAATACAAAATTATGATATTCGATTTGATTTTTAAAAATATTTGATTAAATAAAAATATATAATACATTTATAAAACATTTATATATTAAATACATTTTATAAAACTTATTATAAATTTATTTCTTAAAATATTAATTTTGATTCAAATAGTTTCGAATCAAATTGAATTATTAAATACGTACCAAATTCGAACCGAATATTCGAATAATATTATTTATAAAATATTTAATAAAAAAACGAATCGAATCGAATAATTCGAATATAAATAACGAATCGAATATGAATATTCAAATACAAATCAAATACTGTTTTATTTGATTCAATTCGATTAGGTTAGAACCCTACATAAAAGTATAAAACCGAGTTGGCATTTTAAAGTGTCTTTTGAGCCCACTAGCTTGTCTGCGCATGCATTTGCACCACTAATCGATTCATACTCCATACACCACCAAACATCCCAATTCAAATCTTTCCTATAAATTCACCAACTTAAAAAGAATGATAACTTTCCTATTTGAAATTTTAGTCTTATGGTGACCAAATAATTGTATTTGATAGCCCTTTTGGATTATTATAATTAAACAAAAAATGGGTAAAGAAGTTAGATTATAAAAAATAATAATAAATAATAAAAAGAAGTGGTGTTATACACCTCTGGAAAAAGGCAAATAGTGATGGAATTCATCATATTCTACACATATATTCTTCTATTGACTTGGTAGTTAATTCAACCTTGCAATTATCAGCTACACATTTTTGCCCACAAAGCCAAGAAAAACACATAGTGGACTTGTAATAACTCTATCTGCACTTACACACTACTCCCACTTATTTTCTTGAAATTTAAAACATAAATTACTAGAATTATGTAATTGGGTTACCAGTGACGGAATTAGAGTTTTTTAATCGGAGGATCGAAATAGACATAAGAAAGAAATTATGTCGATCAGAGAGTTAAATGAAGTGAAAAAACAAAGGTGTAACAAAGAATTTCAACCCCTACAAAGGCAAAATTCCGGCAGTCGGGAGATCGGCCGACCCTCCCAACCCCCCTTAGTTTCGTCCCTGTGTGTTACCAATCTCAGCCAGAGTCCTCAACCGACAATATGTAGCTCAGTTTGTTTTACCGTACTTCTACGATAAGTGAATAATCTTAGATTCAGTCTCTCCCCTCATTCATTTACTAGTTTGCCAATGCATGCATGTATATATCAATTATGCAAGTTCTTGGTAGTTGTATGAAATAATGCCTATTTATTCTCTACATTTAATTTGGGCCCCTTGTGGTGTGACTCATTTTCATTACATGTTAATCTGCAAATCTAATCATCAACTTATTACAAATCTTATAACATAAATTACATCAAAAATGAAATATACTCATAACAAATCAAGGTTGAATGTTACATAACATAATATGTATAAATCATAACCTATACCTTTGTAGAACATCTCTAACAGTATCCTAAGATGAGACTGAGGTATGTAAGAACTAATGTACCTTATAAGCTTAAAGAGGTTGCAAAAATGGCAGCTAGCAGTCGAAAAACTTGAACTCTATCGTCTGTTATGGAGAGGATTGGATCCGGTGGGGACTCGTCGCTTATCTGATCCGAACTCTTCGTTCGTTGGAGCATGATTTTTGTGATTTCTGGAGTGAAACTCGAACTTATGATCATGATTTCGGATGGAAGGGTGGCCGTGGAATAGGCGGCCGGAGACGATAGTTGGGGCGGTGGAGAGGAGGAGGGTGGTGGTGGAGAGCATCAAGATGAGGTGGAGGAGAGTTGACATGGTTATGGGGTTTTGTGGAGCAAAGTTTGGGATCTTCAGACAGATTCAAGGTGGTAGTAAATTGTGATCACAAGAACTAGTTTAGTATACTATATATATTAAATGTTTTAATATTATTATAACTAGTATACTATATATATTAAATGTTTTAATATTATTATGTAGTGTGAAAAAGTGAAAAAAAATTATAAAAGAATTTGTGTGTTATGTGCGGTGGTTGACTTAATTGCCTCTTTTTGGTTGTCATGATGAGCAATGAAATTAAGACCACTTTGTGTTTATGTTATTATAAACAATTTCAATTCTCTCCCTCTTTAACAATAATAGAAAATAGGATTTTACACAATAGTAACTACCATTTTTCCTTATTAAAAAAAATAATTTATTCTTGAAATTAATATCCATTAATAATATTTTATTTGTTTTGTTATTAACTTCATCTATTCCTTTTTGAGATATCCAACTATTAATGTCATGTTTCTTAAAATGTCAAAGATTTTTCTTAAAATGAAGTGGATCCCTCATTACTCATTTTCAACCCACATTCTTCTACTCCCTCTTTCCCAAAATATATATCTCTTACGATTCTGCTCTGCTCCGAACTCAGAAATTTAAGATTTTTTAACTTTTTTGAAAACCTTAGATTATTTATTCAATTACAACATGAAAAAAACTTAAAAAAGAATTCTCATTTATTATCACATTTATTATCACCAATCATTCATCGAAAACTGTGTATATTTTTAAATATAATTAAAACTCATAAAATATAAACATAAACAAAGTTTCTTAATCTCCATATTGAAAAGAAAGAGGACGGTGGAAGTACACATAATTAAGATTGTGGGCTACACATAATTAAGATTGTGGGATAAACTTCCTTTTTCCTGTATCAAAATTTATGGGCTTAAATTATACTCCCTCCGTCCCATTGGAAGCGTCTTGTTTTTCATTTTGGGCGTCCCATTGAGCGTCTTGTTTATAAAAAATGCAAGAATGTGTGGACAAGATTTAACTATCCAAAAGTCAAACAATATATACCGCATATTATCATTTTCTTAACATCCGTGCCCATTGGAAACAAGACGCTTCCAATGGGACGGAGGGAGTAAATACTAATCAAGATTGAGACCTAATTCAAAATCATGTAAGCCCTAATGGGCCTAATGGGCCTGCTCTCTTTTACAAGCCATTTCTCTCTCTAGGCCCACATAACAACAGTACGAGATTAAAGTAGTGTTTGGAAGAACTTTTATAAGCAGCTTTTAGTTGTTTATACTTATACTTAAAGTTGCTTAAAGTTGTATTTAATCAAAAGTTGTCAGTATTTGCAATAGCAGAAAAAAACGGCTTAATTTTAGAGAAATCAGTTTTCCAAACACTCATATAAAAACCCTACTTCTACAAGGAAAATGAGCCGCCTTATATATAGGAGAGGAGACGAACAAAAATCATATCATCTTGACACCATTCCAAGACCGAGAGAGAGAGAACCGAGTTAGAGATCTATTCTTTTCGTTCAAGTACGGATTTGGAGACAAAAACACTATTTTACTTTCGTTTCTTAGTTTAGCTTGGGAGATTTCGATTTATGCGTTTCATTTGGATGATTTGGATTCTACATATTGGTACCTTCTGATCTTTTAGTGTTAATTTTGTTTGCATTCGTGTTTTAAATCAGTTCGTCAAGTTGTTATAATTTTCGTGTGTTTTATTTCCAAATTTCAGCATGTTTAGTGTTCTGCCCAGCAAACCGGCCCGCCTGGCCAGTAGGGCCGATATGCGTGGCTAAGTTGTGAGATTAGGGCTTTATAATTAATCACTTAGGTTCTGAATTAATCTAGATTAATCAATTGAATTAGTTAATTTAGGCTTGATCACCCTAGATTAGTTTAATCCATAGCTAATTTAGTACTTCCATCGTTTCTTGTGGGATTAGGCTAAATAAGTAGCAAAATTGTTCTTAGAACAATATGATTAATTTGGTAGGAGACTATTAGATGTCCACCATACGAGTAGACTCCTAAATTGGGTTTCCTTAGTTCTTAAAGCTGATTAGGTGTTAAATCTATTGATTGCCCACCAACGTAGTTGTATCTAATTTAGAGAAGTAGCCGTTTCAATGCCCACCATGGCGATTACCGAATAATTAAGGGGGAATAGAGGATGTGTCAGTTTAATTACGGCGTCCTACAATTAATTGACTTAAAGGGATTAATTAATTAATAGTGTTGATCGAATGTGTGTGTGAATCATCTTGCTGGACCTATTTTCTTGAATTAGTTTACTCCGTTTTTAATTCCTGGAGATTTTAATTCCTTGTTTTAGTCATAGATAAAAACCCAATTTGTGTAGTCGCTTACCAACCCCGTAGATTAATAGGAATTTAAGTTTAAAAATCTTCGTTCTCTGCGTTCGATATTTGTTTGCTATACTGATTTAAGTTCTAACAATTTTGTAGGATTTATTTGGGGAAAACAAGGATCACCATTTATCTATGCAGTTGTCACCTTTGTCGACACTGGAGTCATCTTTTTCTGCCATAAATGTAAAGAAATTTGATGGTAAGTTGTATCTGGAGGTTTCTAAATAACAAATCAGAATATTGGTCGTAATAACTATGTAATTACTATGCCTCTACACTAAGTCACTAACATAGCGACATTCTGTCTTAACCGTACACGATTTTGTAAAAAATTGGCATGAGTGTCTACATCTATCCTTGACGTTTTCCTTGTTTTAGTTGCATTTGTGGTAGATCCTCTCTACCATCAAACATCAGCACAGTTTGATGAAGGTGGAGCAAAAGGTCTGTTACTGAACAATCTTGGAGTTTATGGTAACTGCCGAGTCCTTTTTGATTCTTTGGTTATTTTTCTCAGATAGCATTGAGAGGATGGTGTTGGATATGCTCAACAGTTCTGATATATCTCCCAGCCTTAAGGCTATTGTGAATCAGTTGGACAAAGATGATGGAGTACAATCTGAGTCATACTCTTTCGGTCAAGTTAATGAAAGTCCTGACTATGATGATGATGATGTAGATGCTGACGTTTGTTGGAATACGAGCAAGGTTATGAGGGAAGGATTGACTCCCACTTCCAATCCGGGGAGGGGCCCACCAGATAGCCTCCTTCTTGGCCCTCCACGGGGCCCATCCGGTGGCCTGCTTCCCCCGCAGCCTCCGGATCCGGAAGGTCGGAACCAATTGTTGGAATACAAGCAAGAGGCCTAACTTCTCTCAAAACATAGGTTATGAGGGAAGGATTGACTCCCACTTATATACCCTCCACACTTTACGTGTGGAACCGATGTGGGATGTAAGTCCACATCACAACAACGTTCCCGAGCCAGTTCCTTATTCGGTAGGTATTTCATTGCTTCAACCTCCTATCTAACTCTCGCATGTTTCAACTTATTAGAATGAAGAATCAGTAACAACATGCTTCAAATTCTGGTTACTTTTGCAGGGTGATGAACCGTCGAAACGTTTATGACCCTGATGAGGATGATAGGTCTGAGGAAGTCGATAGCTATCTGTTTTCAAGTTTGGGATTTTCAACTAAGCAAAATGCTTGGGCACGTCCCAATCATTGGAAATGCCTAGGGGTGCAAAACGGTTCGGTAACGGTTAACCGTTACTGTTTTTCGGTTAACCGTTATCGAAAAACACCATAAACTGGTAATCAAAACTGTAACCGATTATAGGCAGTTAACCGTTTAACCGATTCGAGTTGCTGGTCATATGTCACTGACCGAACGGACTCAATTCATAACCGAAGGGATTCATAACCGAACGGATTTTAGTCATTTTGCCCGCCAAAAGTAATGATATTAATAAATAATAATATATTAATATTAGATATTAGTATATATAATATATTATATTACTTAATTATTAATTAAACGGTAAATCGGTTATAACCGATTAACTGAACGGTTTACCGTTAACCGTTTGTAGCCTATAACCATTAAACCGATATCGATACTGTTAACCGATAAATGGTTAACCGGTTACCGTTAACCGACGGTTTCGGTTCGGTAACGGTATTAATCGATTAACCGTGAACGGTTGTGCACCGGAAAGTGAAAGGTCAAATTATAATAGGCTTCATTGTGTACCTGCATTTCTTTTCCTTTTTTCTGCTTTCTGTTTCGTTGAAATTAAAGGCAACTTCCTCTGCAGATCCGGAGGCTCAACCCGCGGAAAATGGATCGCCAAAGTCCAAGAAAACAAAAAACAAGAAATCAGTACCAGATACTCCCTCAGTTCCACTCCATTAGTCCAGTTTTCCTTTTCGGACCGTTCCACTTCATTAGTCCACTTTCCTTTTTTAACTTAAATAACACTCTTATATATTCTAGTGGACCCCACAACTTTATACTATTTTACACACAACAAACAACTTTCTTAATCCCCGTGCCGAAAAGAAAGTGGACTAATGGAGTGGAACGGAGGGAGTATTGATTTTTCAAATACCTTTGACACTGATATTTCACATACATTTCCCCTCCGAAGAATCCCAAGTCCCTATTACTTCCAGCAAGTAGAGCACCTTGCAACACAAGACTTCCTGAAGATTGCCACTGCCAACCAGAGGATCTTGTGAAGCTATTTTTGCTACCTCATGTCTTGGTAAACTTAAAGACTTTATCCCACTTACAATTGTTTTTACATGTCTTTCTGTATTTTCATTCTACCTGCTATAGGTCTACTTGTTTTATAGAATTGAGGGCTGGAGAATCATTCTTTCGTTCTACTTTTTTGCTTGCAGTGCTTCGGAAAGACTAAAAGGAAGAGGACTGGTAAGTTTTCTGTACCTTGTCCTCCTATATCATTTAAAAGTCATACATATGTAGCTGTATATCTCAAGGTTTTAAAAAGCATAAACGGGTTTTGAGGCGTTTTTCCATGGTTTCACGAGGCATAAGCCTCGAAACGGAACGAGGCGTAAAATTGAGGCGTAAAATTAATTTTTTTCCTAATAAATATATAATAACACATAAGTCCAAAATACTCTCAAATTCAAAATACATGGGATTCAATATTTTCCACAACTATGATTTTAACTTTTTAGTGAAATACATGGGAATTGGTGGTCAAAATGTCTTTTCTGGAAGAAGAATACAATGAATAGCTAACCTCTTCATTTTATTAAGCTAAATAATTAATTATACCCAGCTATCTAATAAAACTTTAGGCAACTAATCACATAAAGAAATGTCTAATTTAATATAACCTCTTCGTTTCTGGAAGCAGCACTAATAACGGATGTCTGGAAGCAGCATTAATTTCAGAGAGGAGCAGCGGCGGTGGTTTTGGCGACAGCGGTAGGGAGGAGCAGTAGCGGTTTTGGCGACAGCGACAGGAAGGAGCGGCGGCGGTTTCGGCGACGGCGGCAGGGAGGAGCTGTGCGTGAATGCAATTCACAATTTCACGGCGCAAGAATGTAATTTTACGGCGGCAATGAGGAGCGTCGCGATAATACAATTCACAATTCACGCTGTTTTCTACTCAATTTTGATTCTAATATAAATATTTTGAGTTGGGCTGACTGAAAATCTAATTAATGATTTAGGTTTAAGCCCAATTACATTAATTTCATAAGAATTCGAATTCTAACCCAATAAAAAAAGGGACCGCCTCAATGAAAAAATGTCTCAAAGGCGCGCCTCGAGGCGCTATGAAGAAGCGCATGGACTGAGGCGTACGCCTCAAGGCGTTTTTTCGCCGTTTCGATTCGAGGCGCGCCTCGATTGGGTTTTTTAAAACCTTGGTATATCTTTAGCTCCATATATAGTTCTGCCAAAAGGATACAACTGGTGTTAATATTGGGATGATGGAGATGATTTTGGCGCTTCTTTTGCTGATGAACGTGCTTATAGTGACGTCGATGAGCCAACTACACTCGTTTCTCAACCTCGACAGGCCAACATATCTAGTAGTTAAATCACACATCTTCTCTTCTAAGTTAGTTATGTTCACTGAGTAGTAACCTGTAGTTGATCTTTTCTCTGTTCTTGTTTTTTACGTATAGGTAAGCCAGATCGAGGTCCAGTACGATAACACATCCAAACAAGTTGACGTTCATGTACTAAAGGAAACACTCAGAAGCTATCATTCTAGAGTCTTGTAGTTGTTTAATTATGCTTCTTTTTCTGTTGCAGGAGGAGGCAGAAGAAGAATCCATATCCTTGAAGCAAATGTTGGCCGATTTCCCAGATAACTGCAGAGCAGCAGCATCTCTTGGTGACATCTCCCCTCATCTGTGCTTCATATGCTTACTGCATCTAGCAAATGAACATGAGCTGCAGATTGTTGGTTGTCCCACCTTGGATGATCTGAATACACGCCTCGATTCTCGTAACGACGCGATTTGAGGTAATCGTTCTTCGAAGCTCTATGAAGCTCCAATAGCTGCATCTATGTAGATTCATGATCTTCGGATATTGGTGTGGTTTCAAAGACTGCAGTAGATGTATGTATAATTTTGATGTTTGTTAGTAGTGTACATTCTTGATTTGTAAAGAAAAATCAGGGGTAGTATTGGAAACTGGAAAGATATACTCACCTCCGTCCTAGCTGACTTGTCTTGTTTGGTTTCGGCACGGATATTTTGGTGAGTGGGTAGTTGTGTGTATAGGATTAGGTGATTGTGTGTAGAAAGTGGGAGTTTGTGTAGTAATTATTTTCTTTTTCAGAAAACAATACAAGTCGGGTGGGACGGCCCGAAAATGAATACAAGACAATGCTGCTACGTTTCTATCTTAGTTCAAACTCTTATTTTTGTGGGATTTTATTAATAAATTAATTAGATTTATGATGATTAATTAGTAGTATAGTACTAACAAAATATGGGGTCAAAATATGTTTGGAAATATACGAGAAGATTTTTAAATTTAAAATATACATACTCGACCAATTCAGATATGATATGATACTTCAATTTTCGAGTTTGAACTTTTTCAAGAAATCATGTATTGGTTACACTCTACAGTATTAGGGTGTTTCGATATCAGAAATTGATATATTGATATGAATTTTATATAAGATGTTGAAATTATGTCATATTTCATTCACATTCTAAATCGAATTCGGATTAGGAAATATTTCACTACCATATTTAAAATTCAACCCGAATAATCTAAACCCGATTCTAAGCAACGAACCAAACACCTCTTTTACTAATAAATATATATATATATATATATATATATATATATATATATATATATATATAAATGCAAATACTTACATTACATATCTCAGATTACCAGTAAATCTTGCGATGGATCCAATTTATTCTGCAGCTCGGCTCTACATACACGAAGTTCAAACCACGCTCGCCGGCGACGGCCGCAAAATCTTCAATGAATTCCGCCGAACCCTAAAGCAATTTCGCCGTAGAAGCATCGATTCTTCGATCGCGATCTCAACCGTCCAAAAACTCTTCCAAAACCACCCAGACCTACTCGACGCCTTCAAACCTTTCGTGCCGATCAACCGCTCCGCCTCCGCCGCCTCGCCGCTGCCGGAGGACTCCAGTAAGAAGGCCTATGTTGATTTCCTGAAGCGCGTCTGCGACCGCTTCGGCGGCGGCGGAGTCTGCTCGAGGTTCTTCGGCTGCATGCATGCGTACGCACGTGGGGAAATCGGAGCTTCCGACGTTTGCGAGGAGGTTGTCGGATTGCTCGGGGAGGAAGACGATCTTGTCGGAGAATTCATGCGGTTCGTGCCGGAAAATTTAATTCGAGAGAGATCGAGGAAGAGGAAGACTATAGCCGATTTTGACCGACAGCGAGAAGGAAAAAGGGGGAGGAAATTGAATCCCGATCTAGAAATCTCCGCCGCGGCGCAGCCGCGAACGGCGCGGCGGCGGATCGGGAGAGTCTGGAAAGAAGAGGAGAAGGCGGCGAAGCGAATTTTCAATCAAGATAACGAAATGGAAGACTCGTTGTGTGAAATCGATGTGAAAATTGGGAATTTGAAATCGGTTAGAAGAAGCGGCTTGCGCCTCCTCCGCCGCCTCTTGGAGGGGAGATTATCTCCGGCCGACGTCCGCCTCGACGAGCACTTTTCGCCGCTCAACTTGGCTTGCATCAGGAGGTTGGATAAGAAGCTTCTAGAATGTATTGATGAAGACCCGGTTTGTGCACTGCTTGATTTGATAGAGATTTTGATGATGAAGAAGGAAGCACTGAAGAAGGAGAGAGAGAAAATTGTGCAAAAATGGGATAAGATTCGGAAAAATTTAACCTAATTAGGGTTTTGATTTTGGATTGCAGATTGTCTCATTCTTGTTGCTTGTTGTTGGTTGGTGAACAAGTATCAAGTGATTCTTGTTCTTTAATGTGTTTAAGGTTTGTGAAGAAGGGATGGTATGTTATTTGATGATTAATTGATTTTTTTTTCCAGAAGTCAGAATACGTGCACACGATATCAGTCCTACAATTCTTGTTTCAAAACTTTTCGTTGTTAGCTGTGTGTAAAATGTGGGTTCTCCAACAAAAAGTTTGTAATAATTTACTATTTTTGGAAATAGAGCAACAATTGTGGGACCGCTCGAAAAAGAATGTAGAGCAACAATTGTAGGACGGAGGGAGTATTATTGAGCTAGGTACAATTTAACCCCCTATGGTTTCGACAATGTGTAATTTACCTCCTATAGTTTAAAAAAGTGCAGTACACCTCCCTGTAGTTTTTATTTCAGTGCACATTGCCCCCTACATGTTATTTTCCTAATTTTCGGCTATTAAGATGAAAACTTATTAAACCATGAGGTGACCTTATAATTGTATTTCACCATATTTAAGCGGAGGGGGGTAGATTGTACCAATTTACAAATCACAAGGAGGCTTAGCGCACCTACGAGAAATGATTGGGAAGAATTTGCACTTATGTAAAACAACAGGGAGGTGAATAACACTTCTGTGTAAACCATAATGAGGCTTGATACACCTTATGAAACCATAAGGGGGAATTTGCACCTAAGTAAAATCATAGGAAGGTTAGCTGCTATTAACCCAAAAATTATTATTTGATCTCATTTGGGAAAACGGTTATATAAACACTGATCTTTTAATATAAACTCAAATAAGTTGTTGATAAGCTTTCGTAAATCGGGTCTTCATTGTATTGCCAAGAATAACTCAAACTTCTAAGAGCATCATGTCCCACAAAATCATCCATTACAAAAAGAATTGCATCTGATGCATTTCATTACAAAATGGGATCACAACTTTACAAGTCATAACCTTAAAGATTACAAACGAACAAATTTCTGCACCAGCATAATGTAATTAAAAAAAAAAAATCACATAAAACTGGACCTCAAGTTTCAGCATATTATGATACAAAAACTATAAGCTGAACCACTCAAACCTCAAGCAAATCAAAAGAAACATACCAGCATATCCATGGGAGAGATCCCATCTCGAATCCCAGCAGCAAAATACCGAAAAAAATCTGATCTTGAAATTAAGGATGTTGGTTGGAACCTTGGCATGTGTTTATTCCTTTACCACTGCATTTGAACATTTTGGATCTCAAGCCTTATTCCCTATAGCTGCAGTTGAACTAGTGCTGGTAGCTAAAGCAACAGAAGAAGGAAAGATCGATACGAGCACGGTCTCATTTATGACCGGTTGCAGAGCAGCTATCTCTTCTAGCCTTTTCCAGTTTGACACTCTTTTGTCCAGCATTTCCTTTTCTTTGGCTTCATCTTCTTTGAACTTCGCCCAGCACTCATCGAAGTAGGCTTGATCCGCATCTAAGAAGACCTTACGGACGTTCAGCGTTAGACACTGAACCGCGTGGTTCCAATGACTGCGAGCACTCTTCTCCAATGGTGGGAGTATGATAGGGAGTATCACCTTTATGTTCTGAATGATTAGAGTACTTATGTGGTCGTTGTTCCATAGGAACAGCGCTCGCTCAGCTACCTAATTAAAACCGACAATAATAGGAAGTAGCAAACAGATGTAAGTATCTAAAATGGTATGCCAAGATTATGCTTCCACTTAGGAAGATATCAACCAAGAAAAGACCTGAAAATATGAGGCAAGAAAAAAAAAATTGAAACATCTAAATGGCAAGCCAAGATTATGATTCCACATAGGAAAATACTCCCTCCGTCCCATAGATCTTGTCCCATTTCCTAAGAAGTCAAGAATATGTGGCTAGGATTTACCCACAATTTGAGGGGCCCACAACTTTACTCACAACTAACAACTCTCCTTAATTACCGCACTGAAAAGAAAGGGGACGAGATCTATGAGACGGAGGGAGTATCAACCAAGAAAAGACATGAAAATGTGAGCTACCTAATCTAAACCAACTATATCATAAGGCAAGAAACAAACTGAAACATATAAATGGCATGCCAAGATTGTGATTCCACATAGGAAAAGATCAACAAGGAAAGACCTGAAAATATGAGCTACCTAATCAAAACAGGCAATATTAAAAGGTAACAAACAAATTGAAACATCTAAATGGCATGCCAAGATTATGATTCCACATAGGAAGAGATCAACCAAGAATAGACCTGAAAATGTGAGCTGTTGATGCAGCGGCCTAGCTGACGAAACAATTGGACCATGCAGCGTTTAAACTCTGCATCTTGTGTTGTTTCAAGAACTTCCTCCATTTCACTAATAAACATAACCTCCTTGGAGCTATTAGTTACGGGCCAGTACTTGAGAAGTCCGCGGATTACTGTATCAGCAAGCTTGAAGTCTTTCTCCACAAACTGAGTTATACAATAAGATAGCTGCTGATGATAAGCAGACATTCCCTTGGGTTTGTGAAGGGGCATCAAAGCGTGGACAAGAAAAAGCTTATGCTCTTCCTTTAGAGGCAGAGCAAAGCCATTGATAATACTACCTAATATCTCAAGCAACTCAGCAATGCCATTATGCTTCTCATACTCAAAAACATAATGATAGAATATATTAGTGATTGCTTTCCTAATGAAAGGCCTATGCACCATAAATTTCCCATATACACGATGTAAAATAGTCTTCAAATACTCCCTCTCTCTTTGATCCTCCGAATCGAAAAGGTCGAGCAATCTTAACACAAAGGAATGGTCAATATATCTCTTTGCAATCTTAGCATCAGTCTCTGAAGAAGATATGAATCTCAAGAAGAACTCGTACACAATCTGAAGATGAGGCCAAGCCGGCTCCATCATTGGCTCGTCATCCTCTGGATCATGTACTTCACCCAACAGCTTGCTATCCGGATTCGAAGACGGTAATGCTCTGAACAGATTAGCCACAAGCATTTTAGTTATCTCCTGCATTACAACCTCACTGAACTTCGAATTTACAACCGACAAGTAGTCCACCATCTCTAGCAGCAACATTCTCTTAGCATCTTTCTCGTTCAAATTCAAGGAAGGATCGGTGAAATCAAACCCTACTGAACACAAATTCAACATCCTTATGAAAAGATTCTGCCTCTCCGAGCTCGGGACTTCCCTCAAGCTCGGCAGTGCCTCGCAAGCAGCCACATAATTCGACAATGTGGAGCCACCATGGACCGCCGCCGTAGGGGCATTGGTTCCATTGCTAGCAGGCCGCGGATTACCCAGATTTACCGAATTAGAATTCAAATTCAAAGAGGCAAAAGATGATGCGTCGTTATTGTTCAAATCGTACTGAGACAACTTTGACGATTGCTTCTTCGGAAGCTTGCCCAATATTTGTTTAATCATATTGAGCCCGAAAAATATGCTGAACAAATGACTGATCTAGAGAAACCAAGCCTCAACAACCAATCCATTTCATTTCTACGAGCACTCCGTCGATGCGGATAAAATTAATCATAGTCAAGGAGTAAAAAGGTGAAATCGATAAATCTCGTACCTTTTCGCATTGATTACAGCAATTCCATCAGAGAATCTCGCATCGGATACCATTAAACCGAGCAACTGAGAGATAGATGCAGCCCGGAACGACAATTGAACAGCTACGGTGTACGGGTCTTACAATGTCGAAGTCTGAGCGAGAAATTGGAGCGAGGAACCCTAACGAGAGATGAAAGAGACAAAATATTCGGGCTTTCAAGATGGATTGAAAACCCTAATTTTGAGAAGAGGGGAATTTGGAGGTTTGTTTGGCTGAGGCCGTACAAGGGAATATTAAAATTTGTTTAATAAACTCACAAAGTAACAAGTGGTATATACCAAGTATATGAAACTATGAACATCATACAATTAAATGTAGAATAATATTTATATGTCATCAATTATTTACGAGTGTATATTATCGATAAGGGGATTAAAACACGACACAATTTGAAATAGAGGATGTCGTGTTTCAATTATGGATAAAGAATTCAAACTAGCAATAAATGTGAGTAATTGAATTACAAGCAACACTTGGTGAGCTTCAATAAAGAAGACATGAAGATGGGTGCTCATGAGTTCAAATCTCACTAGAACCGTTATGTGTCTCTGTCACCTATGGTTAGCCTAGGATGGTTGAACTATCCTGTGTGGTTACAGACTATTGCACATGAGCGAGTTTTACTCATTACGCACTTCGATAGCTGCTGCGGGTTACCCTCGTCATAAACAAAAAAAAAAAAAAAAAAGACATTAATCTCTCTCATTCTCACCCCTATATGTAAGGAAATAGATTAAATTGGGCCACACTTTCCTTTAATAGTGTAATAGAAAAATAATTATGACTTTTTAAAACCAACTAATATAGATTAAATTAGGCCACAATTTCCTTTAATAGTGTAATAGAAAAAATAATTATGACTCTTTAAAACCAACTAATATAGGACTCCCTTTGTGTCGTTATTAGCGTCTTCTTTCTTTTTAATATGGAGATCACTAAAATGGTGTTTTATAATGTGTATTATTTTATTTTTGGCTCATTCATTTTTAGGCACAAACTAGTTAATCGAAAAAGAAGAATGCTTATAATGGGATGGAGGAAGTATTTCATATTGAAGCCTTGTTGAGGAATTTGGTTGGATTTCAAGATGGTTGTATGATTTAGTGGGCTAGCAGGCTTTACTTTGTTAGTATTGGGCCTTATGGGCCCAAATACCAAATAGAGTAAGATAGGCCCAAATGCTCATATTGAAAAGAAGAAAAAATATATTTGTTTATACACATTGTTGCTTTTTCGTTAGAGCATCCGCAACGGTTGAATTTAGGGATCGTTTGGTTCGCGGAAGGAAACGGAAAGGAATGAAGAAAGAGGGTGGAAAGGAAATGCTTAGAATTATTACCTATATCATCTCGTGTTTGGTTCGGTCCTAGAAACGGAATCGATTCCGTTGTTTTCTTTTGTAGCTGTTTGGTTTCGAGGAGGGAATGAAATTGTTTTTTAACAAAAAAAGAACAAGGTGGTTTGAACGCTGCAAATCCAAATATGATCTGAACACTGCAATTTCAAAGACGATTTGAACATTGTAAATCTAACTAAAATGGATATATTCACTTGTTTTTGTAGTTGTTTTTAACACTGCAAATCCAAAAGTTATACTGCAAATTCACTAAAAAAAGAACAAAAGAAGATTCCGATTAAACTGCAAATCCACCAAAATTAAACTGCAAACCGACAAGTTACTGCACAAATTTAAGAAATTGATTAGGTAGGAGGTTTGGGGGACGAGAAATCAGCCTATGGTAATTGAATTTAACACTTCGCCACCGGAGAAGAGAGAGGGAGAAGATAACGCCGCTTGTGGAGGTCCGCTTACGGCAGGCTTTGCGCTTTAGAGTTTGGGCAAAACGACGCTATTTGTGGAGAGCTTCGCCCCGACGGCCGCTTGTGGAGGGAAGAGAGGGAGACAGTGAGGAGAGAAGAAGGGGGGGGGGATAACGAGAGGAGAAGTCGACAAGATGATGGAGGAAGAGATGGAGAGGAGAACTCGTCGGAAATATAGGATGGAGAAGAGTGAGAAGTCAGTCAAAGGTTTTGGAGAAGAAGATGTGGTAGAGAGAGGAGCTGGTGCTGTAAGAGAGTGAAGGAGGGACAGAGAAGGGGAAACGGAAACGAAATCCCAAGGGAGAGAGGAGGGAATGAAAAATGTTTTGACCGGAATTTTGGATTCCCCATAGTGGGGGAATCAATTTTCCAAAAAAAAGGGAACAAAATACTATCCAACGAAGTCAACCATTTTATTTCCCTTTCCGTTTCCGAATTCCCTCCAACCAAACGGCCCCTTAAGACTATCTTTATCGGGACCAAATTGGGGTGGTTGGTCGAACATGAAAAATTAAAAAAAATGTTAAATGATTTAAACAATTATATGGGACGGCCAACCTATTTGGCCAAGGTGTTGTCGGCAAACACTCCCCCACCAAAAGGTCATCCAATGAGATAGCGCCATGTGGCGCTTTCTCATTGGTTGGCTATATTTTTTTTGTGCAACGGATAAAATCGGGTATATCTTTTACATATTTTCATAAAAAAATTAAAAATTATGCCAAAATTCGTGTTTTTTTTTCTCTATAAATAGAGATCAATTTTGCCATATTTTTTTACACACTCAAATCCTACAATTTCTCTCATTTTGTTATCATTCTACAAAATTTCTGCGTTCTAGCCATGGATCCAAACAACTGCAATTCTCAAAATTTCCCTTACTCGCAAGGCTATTATACTAACTTCGAAAATTTTCAAAACTCCGACGAATTCACACAAGAGTTTGGTATGAATTCTCAATTCCCACCTAATCTTATCCACTCTGAATATCAGCAAACCTCTCAAAATACTCCCCCAAGCTCCTTTGAAAATGCTCAAAAATCTTGTAACAATCCACAGAGTTGGAATGTGCAAGAAGATATTACACTAATGTCTATTTGGTGTCGTATTAGTGGCAATCCGATTGTTAGCACCAACCAAAATGCCAATACATTATGGAAAAAAATTCATAAATATTATGGACAAGCTCGAGTTGAAAACAAAATGGGCGATCAAAGGTCCGTTGAGTCACTTAGACAGCGTTATAAACGCTTGAATACAAATGTTATGAAGTGGATTGGTGCATATAAGGAAGCGTACAAGCGTCAAAGAAGCGGAATGTCCCCAGATGATATTAAAAGAGAAGCTGACGTTATCTACGGTAAATCAAAGTTTACTCACCACGAGGTCTTTGAAAAAGTGATGAGTGGGAATCCCAAATGGGAGTTGAAGTTGGATTCAACTAGCTTTACACATAATGTGGATCAAAGTGAAAACACTGCTGAAGAAAGTCGTGGTAGCTCGAAAAGAACCAGGACCGGAGAAGATGGTGATCCTCCAACCGAGTCCACTCCAAAAACTCCTAGGAGTGAAAGTTCGACATTAAGTCGTCCTATGGAGAGAGATACTGCGAAAGCTCGTGCAAAAAAGAAAGGCAAATTGGTAACATCACAGTCTTCTATTGTCTCTGATGATTTCACTGCGGAGCTTCGTGCAGTGAGGATCCATCGTGAGAAGGAGCTTGAGGCCCGACACCAGGAGAATACTCTACGCCAACAGGAGATTCAGACACGTCAACAGGAAATGCAGATGATGGATCGGAGGATGAAAACAGTTGCTTGGAATGCACTGATCATGAAAACAGTATTAACTCCAGAAGAAGAGTCGCTGAAATTGCGTCTAATGGCAGAATTATTTTCCGATTGAAAATCGAACCCTATCTATCCCTTATTATAATTGTCACGTTGTTTTCCATTAAGTCATTTTTATTGTACTTTGTATGGTTTATGTAATATGTTTCTTCATGTTAAGTGGATTATGAAAGTGTTAATCAGGAAATCTTACCAAAGAGAGAAAGAAAGAAATGGATCTAGAGAGAAAGAGAAAGTAATACTCACCAGGAATGCTACGAAATGAAGAATGAAGATAATACTCATGCAATGATCTTATCTATCCCAAATGCTACAAAGATACATTGATTGATGATAAGACATTGATTGAAAAATACATTGAAGGAAGTACATGTCAGCAATTGATTGAAGATAAGGAATGGGTGTGTGTGTGTGTGAGAGAGAGAGAGAGAGAGAGAGAGAGAGAGAGAGGTGGAATGGGACAAAGAAGTTGATTGATGCAATGGGACAAAGATTGTAAGGAACGAGACAATTATTTAGAGAGAGAGAGAGAGAGGAATGGATTGAAAAGAAAAAGAAGTTGATTGAATGAGACGAAATCACTATAAATGCTACGAAATGTCAGCACTAAAAACATCACTACAATATTTTTCATACAATCTCTCTTCTACAATATTTTCCATACAATCTCTCTTCTACAAAAAAAAATGGCGTCAGGTTCTAATTGGGATATTTCAAATCTCCTCGAATATGATGATTGGCCACAACGAAATGAAGGTTGGAAAGATCAGCAGGCTGAAGAAAATCGCATTGTTGACGACATGGTTGAGGAGGTGGCCATTCGAGCACATTCTCTATCACTACAACCAACTGATCATACTATTAGACAAATGAGGCGATTTATTGAACGAGGACGTGAGATGGGTCATGCGAGTGTGTTTGAACAGTATTTTTCAGAAAATCCAATATATCCTGAAGAATATTTTCGAACAAGGTATCGCATGCGAAAGCCATTATTCGAACGTATAATGAATCAGTTGGTTGCGACCGATGGATTTTTCCAACAAAAAAGGGATACCATTGGCCGTCAAGGTATGTCTTCTATTCAGAAATGCACTGCAGCCATGCGGGTATTGGCGTATGGCACAGCAGCCGACTTGCATGACGAATACATACGAATGAGCGGTCAACTCATAAGGAAATCGCTCATTAAATTCGTTGAAGGTGTAATTTCCAACTTCGATGATGAATACCTGAGAAAGCCCTCTCAAGAAGATATGACATATCTTTTGCAGGTAGGAGAACGACGCGGTTTTCCAGGCATGTTAGGCGATGATTGATCCGCATGCACTGGGAATGGAAAAATTGTCCAACTGGTTGGGCGGGGCAATTTAGGGGAAGAAGCGGTAAGTCAACAATTATTTTAGAAGCAGTTGTATCCCAAGATTTGTGGATTTGGCATTCATTTTTTGAAACCACGGTTCCAGAAATGATATCAATGTACTCGATCAATCTCCTCTCTTTAAAGATATCATGGAAGGTCGCGCACCTAAGGTCAGTTATGTCGTTAATTGTAATGTACACAACATGAGATGTTATCTCACAGATGACATATATCCTGAATGGGCAACATTTGTCAAATCTATTAGAGCTCCTCTCCTTCGAAAGGAAAAATTATTTGCTCTATATCAAGAGGCTGCTCGCAAAGACTTTGAACGAGCATTTGGTGTTTTACAAGCTCGTTTTGCTTTTATCAAGCAACCGTGTCTTATTTGGGATCGTGATCTTATGGGGAAAATACTGAGAGCATGCATCATTATACACAATATGATAGTGGAAGATGAAAGAAGCTCTTATCTGAATTATCAAGATCCCACATAATTTATACAAGACGGTGGTAGTCAAAACAATCAACAAAGTGGAGATGGAGAAACAAATAATTTGTTATACTCTACAGATAGGATTGCAAGCCTAAGCAATTATATGAGAAATAGGGACCAAGTTCGGAACAGAGAAGAGCACAAGACTCTTCAAGACGACTTGATCGAGCACATATGGCAAAAATTCGGCAATGATAACTGAACTTTTTCTATTTCGTCATTTGTAATTTCAGTTTTTTGTTGATTTAATTTCGCTTTTCGCTTTCAATTATTGTTGTGTGTTTTATTAATATTAATTTATATGACTTTTACATTTTGTTCTATTAATTTAGTTAATTATTACTATTAAAAAGAATAATATTATAATTATGAAATATAAAATAATTAAAAATATATAATTTTATAATTGAGTATTTGGGAGGAGTGAGAAATTAATTAAATATTAAGATGGTTGGGTGTTTTTGGTGGTTGGGGATAAAAGTAGTCTAATATAACATATAAATGGTTTGGATGAATGCTCTTTCCAGAGCATTCGATTAAATAAGATGAGATGTTTTTTCATTTAAATCTACAAATGGAAAGAGAAGAGGCGATGGTGGGTCCAGCTAATAAGACTTTGAGATTTCACGTATAAATTTGGTGGGCCCATTTATTGATGAGAGGAGAAAACAAGTTGTAGCCTAAATTCATTTATATCAGACATAAATTTGATCGTTGTAAATGCTACTAATATAACCTCTCAATAAATTTTCTTCACCATTCAAACTTTATCATATATCAAACATACATTATTCATTTCTTCTACTACCTTAATTTTTATTCATTTTCCGACACTCATTCACCTTTAATTTTTATCCGAAATAGATAAGAATAACAATTTTAATTGGCCGAATTATCATAATTTGAATGAAGATGAATCTGCTCAAAATTCTAAAGTTCTCAAATTATTAATTTATTTGTTGAGAAATAATATTATTGTTATATGGTTGTTTTTGTTATTAAAATATAATATTTAAAAAATTAAAGTAGTGAAACTCAATAAAATATAATTTGTTTATATGGATGGATGAATGAATGTGGTTGTGTGTTTAAAAGTTGAGTGTTTAAAAAGAGTTTACATGGATGAGAGAGAATGTGATGGATGTGTGCTAATTGGTTTATAGCATTGTGGATGCTTTTATAAACATTGCTAATTCACTTTATTAACCATTTGAAACTATACTTTATCAATAACGTGTAATTTAATTAGTATTCTCACTTATGCGTAAATAATTAATTTAGTGTTCAATCTCTGTTATGATCGATTTAATAATAATAGCAATATCAAAAATATATTTTAGGAGTAACTTTATACTTTTTCATAATTCACCATCCCTTTATAATATGAAAGTTGATCTCTTCTTCCAAAGTCAAAACAATCTACTTTTACATTTTATATACAATAATAGATAAAGATATATAAAGTATAAAAGCATAGTATAAAGCTAATACACCAATATCCTCCTCAAAAGGCCCCCTTTAGTTCATAGAGTTTTTGTATTACACCACAATTTTTCCCATATAAAGAATTATAAAAAGAAATATTTAAAAAATATCACTCAAAATGGAACAATCTTACAAGGCCAAAAGGAAAAACAATGAAAAAAATAAAAATAAACAATCTACTCGCTATAAATTACAAAAAAAACTTTCATTATTCATCTTTTTTACACTCAATTTTTTTTCTATAATACAGTATACTACCAAGAGTTAAAGTTTGAGCTTTACCAACTGTTTAGTATGTTCGTCTTGCTTTCCTCTTTAGGCAGCTCGTCGACATCAAGATACTTGTCGATGAATCTCCTGCAAGAGTTAAGACGGTGAGAATACGAACGGGTCACAAGATAACGCGTACAAGATGAGGAGAATGTGATGGGAATCACTTTTGGTCCTTTGTGTCTGGCAATGGACTGACCTACCAAGAAACATACCCATTATGATAAACAACCAGCAACGGACCAGAATTGATTTATACAGTTGGAGTCTCCACTTGACATGAATATAGTACTATAATTTAGAGGTGTAACTACAAATCATTATACAGCAAGGCCCCTCTTACAACTAAGATGTGCATTGTTAATAAAGGGCAACCAACTAGTTGGTTTCTTAGTATGATTTGTAGGAATGAAATCTTGATGCAGATTGGCGACTATGGTTCGTGCTAATACGCGCAAAGATGAGAGTTTTTACAGTTAGAATAAACCAAAGATTGATCAAAAGCTCTAATCCAGAAAAGGAATTGTTTTTCTTTTAAGTGCATATCAAGAAAGACAAGCAAATCAACAATTCAAGATTGGTTTGATGCAGATTGGCCACTCATGTTCGTGCTAATACGCACAAAGATGTGAGTTTTTACTGTTAGAATAGACCAAAGATTGATCAAAAGCTCTAATCCAGAAAAAGGGATTGCTTTTCTTTAAGTGCATATCAAGAAAGACAAGCAAATCAACAATTCAAGACTAGTTTGATGCAGATTGGACACTATGGTTCGTGCTAATACACGCTAAGATACGAGTTTTAGAGTTAGAATAAACCAACGATTGATCAAAAGCTCTAATCCTGAAAAGGGATTGCTTTCCTTTAAGTGCATATCAAGAAAGACTAGCAAATCAACAATTCAAGACTAGTTTGATGCAGATTGGCCACTATGGTTCGTGTTAATATGCGCTAGGATATGAGTTTTACTAAGTCTATCTGAACTTCCTACACCTAACAAACAATTAGTAGTAGCTCTTACTTTTTCTGCTCTTACTTTTCTCTCTCAAACTGTGATTCATATCCTTATACACAACCAGTTCTTGATAGATGGCTTTAATCAACTTTCAAACTCTATTCACACCTCACCAGATTTACAGTTAAGACACAAGCCAAAGATTGATCAATAACTCAATTCCAGAAATGGGAATTTGTTTGTTTAGGTAAAAATATCAAGAAAGACAAGCAAATCAACAATCCAAGACTAGTTTAACAGCAAGATTACCTTTTTTTCAGTCCCCGGAACTGGTTAGCGAATTTGCTGATTAGTCCCACCACTTTCTTGAAAGTATACTTGTTAGACTATTACCAGAGAGTCTCTGCAAAGCCCTCTTTGCACCATCCACATCCACATCCATCTCCACCAACCTCTGCAAATGTGTGTAGACACCACCTTCCACAAGCCTCCTCCGGCAACCACGGCTCCCTCCGGCCATTATAGCCGCCACCACCGACACTGGGAACTTCTTACAAACCACCTCATATCTAGGGTCCAACATCTGAGCCAGCCTCACCAAACTTTTCTCATCCCTCACCAACTCCTTCCTATTTGATTCCACAGATAACAACATTACCAAAGCCTTGGCTGCAACTTCTTGAATCCCATCCGGCTTCACAGCCTCCATTAGCCTCAGCAAAGAAGCCATACAAGTGGAAAGCATAGCCTTGTTACTATCGCTAATCGATAATCTAGAAAGTAATAGAGCCGCGATATGCTGCAACTTGATGTTTTTACCATGCTTGATAAGATCAGCTAGCTCGACTATGAACATGGTTGATCCGGATAAAGCGCGGTTGCTAGTTTGAGAAGATGATAATAATGAATAAATTGCAAGCAATACATGTTCAACTGTGTTAGCAGCAGGGCATTCATGGAATAAGCGTACCAATATCTGCAAGCCTTTTTGTTGCAGCAGTGAAATGCGGAATTGATCGCTTGTTGAAGAAAGGATTGAAATGCAATTTGCTGCTTTTCCTTGTGCAGATGCGTTTCCTGAAATGAGCAATTCGATTAGAACAGAGACGGCGTCTTCTTCCTCCAATTGAGCTCGGATTTCTTCGGATATGGAGACGTTTCTGATCGCGCCAACTGCGGAGGATTGAGCGATGAGAGAACCGGATTTGCAGAGTTCGATTAGTACCGGAACGCCGCCGTAGGCGGAAATCGCCCAAGCGTTGTCGTGATCGGCGGTGATGAATTCAACGGCCATGGCTGCTTTTTCCTTAACCTGCACCGAGCTGCACTCGATTATTCTTAACAGAGGTCCTAAAGCTCCTTCTTCGAAGACGCACTTTCGCGGCAAGTCGCCGGTGGAGACGAGCAAGGAGACGGCGTGGACGGCGAGCTCTCTGATTGAGTCATCCCCGTTCGAATCGAGGAGTGAGATCAAGCACCGCATATCCCCTTCTCTAGCGATGATAATTGCAGACTTATTGTCTTCAATTAGCAGCTGAATTAGGGATTCCAACGCCTTCAGCTTGAACCCTCGCCCGCCGATTTGGAGGCGAGCGAAGAGGTCTCGCACGAAAAAAGTCAGCTCCTCCTTCGAGGAAGCGGGATTAGGGCGGGAGAGGACAATGGCGGTGGAGTGGTGGAGTACGCCGGAGCGTAATAGCAGCTCGAAGTCGTTAATTTGCTTCGACAACCATCCCGACGCCATGTCGAGGTCAGATTGCATCAGCAGCTTGCCGCGGCCGGAGGCCGAGTCGCGGCTGTAGTTGCAGAGGGTTTCGGAGAAGCGGAGCGTGGAGAGGAGGTTGGGGAGGAGCGGCGGGAGAAGGGGGTTATCGGAGCAGTGCGGGGAGTCGGAGATTTCGGCGATGAGGGTTTGGACGGCGGCGAGCTTCGACCGGAGCACTTGCCATCTCGAGGCGAAGGAGGTGACGGAGAGGGTGGATGGGAGGAGGTCTGAAAGGAGCTGAGATATCTGCAGAATAATTTCGGGAGAGGAAGGTGGTGGCGCCGCCGCGGATTGCGGTGGCGGGACGGTGGCGCGAAGCATTATTGTCTGCCTTTTTGTGATGATTGTCAGTTTATCGCGGTATAATATCACTGGAAAGTCAGAAAATGCATGTGGAATATATAGAGTGGGTGGGTGGTTGGGGTGGGGTGGGGGGGGGAGGTGGTGGCGCCGTCGCCCGCCACCGTGTTTTTTACAGTTTTAATTTCCCCAAATAATGTAATCATTTCATTCTATTCACATTATATATTTAATGTTCTTCCTTTTAATGTTATATTAATTAATAGTGGTATTAATTGTATTACTATTAATAGACATTATTACAATACATTAATCATCTACATGTACCATAAATTTATAACTCAATTTAATACGGTTAAACTTTTTTGAAGTGTAATAACATTGGAAATGAAAATAAAAAAATATTCGTTTCACGAGATTATTACTTTACCAAATAATATTATTTTAATTTATTAATCCAGTCGAGATCGAAAAAAATATTATTTAACCAAGATTATAATTTATTTAATTTATCAAATATTATTTTATTAAAATTTAATATAAATTGGAATTTTTCTATTAAAAATTTCAATTCACATGGGCCTCCATCTTATTCACGAGTCACTTTCAATTTTCACTGCATAGACTTGACTTTGAGGACATCCTAAGACTTTCACGAAACAAACTTTTTTGTTGAAATATAAATTCTACTCATCCCATTCCACCGGACTTATCTTGTTTCTTTTCCGTATGAAGATTAAGACGAATGGATGGTTGTGTGTATATGAATAGGTAATTATATGTAGAAAAATAGGTTCCACAAATAAAAAGTGAGAATTTGTGTAGTAATTATTTTCCTTTTTAGGAAACGAGATAAGTCAAATGGAACAACTTAAAAAGGAAAACAAGACAAATCAAACGGAACGGAGGGAATAGAAACTACCCTCCTAACTATATTAACTATATTTCAAAAAATCTCCACTTCTCTCTTTTGCCATATTCATGCTCTCTCATAATTACAAATGTATGCATGTAATAATCATACCATCCAAGATTCAAGATCAAGAATTAGAGGATAAATTCTCTAATTTAAAAAAAAAATAGAGGAACCAATAATTCCGAACGATTTTAGGGACGACGACTCTCACCCGCCCCATAAATCCGCATTTGCTTACTGTTGAAACACGAAAAAAGACCCAAAGAAGTACCTTAAGAAAACAAGATACAATTAAACTTCAATAAAGTAATAACCTTGAGACCGAGAAAAATATTCATTTAACGAGGTTTTTACTTTATCGAATATTATTTTAGTGCATTGGCCCATATCGGAACCGGAAGAAATTATTATCTTAGCAAGATTATTACTTTATCGAATATTACTTTATCGAGGTTTAAATGTAGATTTGTTGCTAGTTCAAATTAGAACCCTACAATTGAGAGCAAAAACATGTGGTTCTTACATCTTATACCAAATGTAGAGAATCTACAAAACATTGGTTCCTTCAAAAAATGGGTGAAGTTTTTTCTTCCCATTTCTTGGAACCAAGAATTAGCCTTAAGACTAAGCTACACTACTTCAAAAACGAACCCTAACCCTCAATGCTACACCAACCCTAGCCAATAGGGCTATGTAGGTGGAAAGAATCTATTGAGATTGAAGGGCAATGTGTAGAACTCTTCGTTCCGACTATCGCCTTTGAACGTACGGAACTTCACCCACCACGGCATGCCCCGGTCCTTCTTCGACATCTCCACGTCCAGAGTGTTGTCGAGGGTCACAGCAACGATCAACGCGATGGTTGGAGGCGACATGAAGATGGCGTTGAAGAACGCGTCGAACTGTTAAACAACGTATATATTTCAAAGAATGCTCGTTTATTAGTAAAAGTGACTGTAAAACGTACCCATCCCGCGCGGGTGTGGATTAGTCCGTGATCTCGAGTCCAATGTTCGGTGAAGAACTGAGGAATCGAGATCCCTAGGAAGAGCGAAAGACCCGTAATGACTAGGTTACGCATGGAGTTCATGTTGGTGAATTGGAGAAACGACAATCCAACCGAACCTGCATTCAGAGCGAAACCTCAGCAAAGGGAACGATGTTTCGTGCAAGAAAGATATAGCTCGTGGAGTCATCTTACCAACGAGGCCAAACAGAACGCAATGTAGCGCGGCAAATATTGGCAACGGTATGGATGCAAAAACGGCTCCAAATTTCCCTAGTGACGAACTTTTTTAGCTACATTCAGTTATCATGAATATATACTCTTAGAGAGAATGATACTAACCTAGCATGGAGAAGAAAATCATGAAGGCGGCTGAGATTTGAACGACTCTACGGCTTCCAACTCGAGTTAGTCCGAGAAGGCCTACATTTTCTCTGAGAAATATGGAATTGGGTTGTTAGTAAAAGCTTAATCTTGTGTAAACTCATTAGTGTTTCTTGATTCTTACACTGATACGGTTGAACCGCTGCAACTCCCGTATAGTCCATCGAGCAAAACGCTTATTCCCTGTAAGTTTGATGGTATGTAAACACTAAACCAACTTCGCCATTTCAACACGTTTTGTATCTTAAGGAGAGTATAAATGTACGGATTTTGGATATAAGTATAAAACGCACCTGCCAGCCGATGCCCCGGCTGAGTACATAGGCGGGAGGAGGGGTGGCGATTGCAAGACGAGCAGCTGCCTTGTATGCTCCAGTTGACTGTAGATACAACCCATGTCAAAAAAATCTGATCTTGATGAGAAAGCATTGGAAAGGATGTAATAAAACATATAAACACGTATTCGTGTAATAAAATCGAGTAGGGTTTCAACTTTTAAGCGGTTTTCAAGAATTACCTCAACTATGGAGACTAGAACAGCAGACATCATGGCAAATGAATGGCCTGCTGAGAAAGTAGGTGCACCCCATTGGAGAGGATACGGGAACATAAACCTTAAAAAGCGAAGGTCGATTGTTAGAGAATCGAGTCACATTAGACGGGTCAAAAACGGAGAAAAGCTAAGTTTACTCGGGGCACAACCATGGAGCGGTGGTTATAAGACCGGCTCTGTCTGTACGACAGCTCTGTTGAGTAAGACTCGGTTTGCCATTATAAGCTCCACTAGCCGTTAGTATGACGGAATATATCCAAATGACAGAAACGCAGATCAATACGGAAAATCGTTCGAAGATTGGGGAGTCCTTCAGTAGCCTCACATGTTTCAAATACTGCAATCCATAAATAGTTACTTTTGTGAATATGGGAAAGTAGCAAACACGGTTTAAACTTCTATGCTTAAAGATCGACTCACTTGTGACAAGCCGATAACTAATATAAGCATTGGCAAACCGATCTCTACGCAATTCCCTAGCTGCAAAGGATAAAAAATACGAGCATTCAATAGATTAACATCCGTGGAGGCAAAGAATGTATGATAAAGTAAGCAATTTTTATGCTATAATTGCCTCGTATATATTGTGATTATATGAAATATGGTGTTATTCTAAAAAGGAAATGAAGTTACTATGGGAAATCCTCGTTGGAATAAGCCCAAACCGACCAAGCCAACGAAAGGTGCCATTCCGAGAGGACTGAAGAATCTGAAAAGAGATACCTTAAAAGTCATAAATGTTTAAAAGGATGCGGATGAAAATCGATTTCTCGGCCTTATTAAACGACTATACCGTGAAAAGAGACCCCATAATTGGCTGTAGCCGATGATTATTTGTATGGTTGAGGCGACAATTAGAGCTCCTTGTATAGCTCTCATGGTGTGTATAAATCTCTGCAAAACAGTCGGTCATTAGTACAAGCTTAAACGCCTCGTTGCACATGAACACGACAAAAGAGAATAGGCCAAGAAAAGGGAATATTCGGATGCTTACAACATGAGGCTGATCAATCTGTTGCAATGATGAGTCATTAATAATATATGCTATGGGAATTATATAAGTGAAGGATCCTCCAACAATGGCGGGTAATCTGGTTCCGAATAGTGACTGAAGAAGTGTATTAATTCCAGCCACGAAAAGCATAGTTTGTACCACACGCGCTTTGTCACCCTGTTTAACCATCAAAAACTTCTAATTTAGCAAACAGGATGAAGCTCGGATAAGAAACACGTTCAATGACCGAATTGGAAAACCGTAAAGACAATTCGTTATACAGGAGTAAGACTTAACGCGTGTCGACTGAGAATTTGAAATACAAGCAGATAACGCGATATTAATCCAGTCGTTGGATTGGATAAGAGGTTGCAAATTCGGTTCGATGATCTAAGAAACGACTACAGTTAAAACAACAACAAACTGCAAGAACGCAATCAAAATTATTTCTTTCCAAACTTAAAAGCAGAATCTTTAGGAATCAGCTTACATCTGATCCGCCCATCGCAGGGACGAGCATTGTTGGAATCATCACACTTGTACCGATCACCACTATGTAATTTTGAAACGCAAGCAGGAGAGTTTCAGCTGCATAAAGTAAAAAAGGGAAAGCAAGAAAGGAAGAAAGCTTGACTGTTAGTCAAAAACATAAAGTTAACAGAACTCTATTGCTAAATGGCATTCACAAGATCGGGTGGCTTGAAAAGTACTCGTAAATACGAAGTTCCCACATCTAAAAGAACACTATTCTTTACTAGCTTACGAATATTTTTCACTAAATCCAACAATCGTAATAAGAACTCAAGCAAAATGAATGCATAACAAACACCAAGCAAAGGAATTCATATTCAACGAGTAACGAATTCACTCGAGGTAAGCATAAAAATGCCAAGCAAAACAACGCGTGTTCCACAATATTCCACATTAACAATAACAACAAAAGGGTAAGTTCCAATGATCCCTAAATCTTGATAATACCAATTTTTGTTCAAACAACACGTGAGAAGGCCCAATTTCTGAAACAAGACTACCACTTTGTTTCACTATGGAGGTTTGAATTTCTTGTGACATGAAATGTAATAAGACTATGTACAGTTAAACCTCGATAAAGTAATAACTTTGGGACCGAGAAAAATATTTATTTAACGAGGTTATTACTTTATCGAACATTATTTTAGTGCATTGAGTCATATCGGAACCAGAAGAAATTATTATCTTAACAAGATTATTACTTTATCGAATATTACTTTATCGAGGTTTAACTGTATGTAGTTAAGCTTCCCCGTACGTTAAATGCCGGATTAAAGATGACTTAAACTCCATCTTAAGCACATTTGCAAGGAACTAATAGTTGTGCATCAAAACTACAACTCAAGAAAAGTGAGTATGAAGAAAACCTTCCAAGAATTAAGTTGACAAATTTGCAACTTTCATCTCTTTACACTTATTCTTCACTCCACAATCACTCACAGCACATTCAATTTTAAAGAAAATTATCAATTCTTTCTCATATAATCCAAACATTAAAATCAAGCCAAGTTCAGAAATTCACACAACAATGCCAATTAATTATTTAAAAAAAAAAAAACTCACAAGGACTAAAATAGGAAGAAAAATAAATTTAAACAGCAATAAATCATCCTCTATTCCTCTAAGCAACAATCAAATCAGCACCGTTTCAAGAAAATTCTACTCTGTTTCCACAAAACCCCAATAAAGATGCATCATGCTGTGAAGAACAAATGCAGAAGCCAAAGCCCACAAAAAATTAAATCCCAAAAATAAAAAAAGATCACATTTTTAAGGTTAGGTGACCGTACGCCATGGGGGATTAGAATCAATGCAGTACTCAAGGTCATGAAGCTGCTCCATGGGAGGGTGCGTGATGTCACCCATTTTAGTGTGAGGGAGAAAGCAAACCGAAAGAAGAAGGAAAATCGAAGTAAGGAACAACTAAAAGCTGCTAGTAAGCAAAGAGAATAAAAAGAACAGTCCCCTAGAATATATAAAAAAAGAGTATATGCAGAGAGAGAGAGAGAGAGAGAGAGAGAGAGAGAAAAATGAGAGAGAGAGAGAGAGAGAATGAGAGGGAAGGGGGAAACAAGTACAAATTCTACAACACCACTATAAATGCAGCGTCTCCTCGTACACAACGATAAAGCTTTGCTTGCATTTTTGAATTTGTTCGGAAAATGTATTCGTTATTTGTGTTTTTACCCTTTTGCCCACTCTTCATCGGCTTATTTACGGTTCTTGCCATGGGAATTTAAGAATAAATTGTTGCCTACTAAATCTAGTAGTGTCATGTTACATTGAATGCCAGCTTTTGCATTTATTTCGATTTAATTTGAGGAAATCCAATCTGGCGTAGGTATGTAATAATAAATGCTATGGTCTTTTTTTGGGTACCTTGGTTGGTGCATTAGAGGAAGTACGTTTGAGTGGTTTGAGTTCGAATTTTATCGATGTCTCTTACATAAAGAAGTCGTAAGTGTTTTTATCAATCTCGTTTTATTTTTATAAATATAAGTTTGGAATGTATAGTAAAATTCAAAATTACATACTACTCCCTCCGTCCCGCTATTTGTGGCTCACTTTCCCGAAAGGGATGTCCCGTTATTTGTGGTCACTTTCCTTATTTGATAAAAAATATTTTCTACTCTATCTTCTCTCTCCTACTTTATTACATTCTCTCTCCTACTTTATCATCATTTCTCTCATACTCTCTCATTATTTTATTCATCTTCTCTCTCATACTTTATCATCTACTCTCTTAATTCCCGTGCCGAAATCAATTGAGCCACAATTAACGAAACGGAGGGAGTATTTAATTACACGGCCATTATGGGCGAAGAGTTAGGCAGCATGGCCGGCTCAAAATTTTCGGAGGTCTAAAGCGCAACATTAAAATAAATTTTTTTACATTAAAAATATAATGTGTGTCTTTGGTTTAGTGGACAAATATTATGATTTTATAAAGTCACTCGGGTTCGAATCTTTAACTCTACATAATTATTATTTTGCTGTTTACTTAAATTAAAGAAAAAAAGTTATTACTCAAAGGTGTAATGGTCCGGTTTGGCCAACCAGTCCCAAATTAATGGCCCAATAATGGAATAAGGCCCAAATAAAAACTTTTCCGGATTAAACGGGCCTTTCAGACCCTAACCCCTAACGGGCCTCTCAGGCCCGTCAAAGACGTCCCTTTCAATAGTTATAAAGAAATACTGGTACCAGAGTGCAAATTAGGTAATGTATATGTAGTAGTATTAAAGAAGAAGAGAATATCAATTTTGGTTATTTAATGTAGTAGTATTCGATTTTGGATTCTATAATTTTATACAAAATAATATTTTGGTCTTTTAATGTAGCAGTATTCGAATTTAGTCATGTAATTTTATAATGTGTTAAATTTTGGTCCTATAATATTACAAAATGTCTGATTTTTGTCCTTTGATAGAAATTGTCAAACATAAAAATGCGCGTGAATTTCAAACTTCGTCGAATGACTAAAATGAGTCATTTTGTAAAGTTTCATGACAAAAAAAGAATATTTTTATTATTAAAACGAGTTTGATTTTGGTTCTGCGATATAGCTTGTAACTTCTAAAAATGTTTGTTTTTTTTTCCGAAATATTATAAAATATCTTATTTTAGTCATACAACAAATAGTGTAGTTTCACGTGTCTTTTCTGTTTCACAATTTATGTCGGAGAATCAAAATCGTATACTTTGTAAAACTATAAGACCAAAATCGAATGAGTTATAAAGTTCCAGGATGAAAATCGATAATTATATAAAGTTATAAAAATAAAATTGAACACTACCACGAGGATTAAAATTAGACAGTAGATAACCAAAATTGATATTTTCTGCAAAGAAAGTAATTAAAATCCTCTGTGTGCATCGCAATAAACCCTACGCCAGACTTTCTATCTCTAACTGAAGATCAAAAATTTCTCTAATGAAGATCGAACGGCTAAGAAGTAACATATGTTTCTCGACGTTGAATATAATTCGAATCACTCTCAAAACTCCCCAAAAGGGCGTCTTCTCGCCTTTCCCTCCATTTTCTCTCTCTTCCTACACAGTGGGGAGTACTATCAATTGCGCAGGAGGAGAATCACTAGCACTCGGCAAAATTGATATTCTTGTCTTCCGTTGTCGCGCTTGGAGTTTTTGCGCGGTGAGGCTCCCTCTCTCTAATCGTCTTTTAGTGTGTGTGTTTTCCCCCAATATTTTGATTTCTGGCGTTAGTGAAATCTTGCGCTGAATATGTGTACGCACCGTTTGGCGGAGTTGTTTATGTTTGTTGATGTGCGTACATGGTTTCTTTTTGTTGGAATGCATGTTGCTTTCGTGAATTTTGTTCGTGTTTTTTAATTTATTTGGTTTTTGTTCCCCCTCTTACTGCTGTTCTACTGGAGTCCTCACATTGTAATGATGTTTGTGCTAATCTTGTAGTGTTGTTTGCATGTTTTGGTTCTGTTGCAAAATTTCCTCAGCGGTAAGGAGAAATCTGCAACCGGTTGCTGTGATCTTTTTAGTTGAAGGAGGGACATCTTGATTATTGATGAGGATTTAAGCCTATTTCCAGAGCAAGCTTGATTAATTTGATCAGTATAAACAATGCCATATGTATAATTACATCGTGTGAATTGCTTTGAAATTTTTTCTTTTCATGCTATATTGGCACTGGCCTTTCATCAGTTTGATCTTCTTGATTGCATATTTGCATCTCATGAGTGCTGATGAGGAGTTTCTCCACTCTATTTTTAAACTTTCACATGTTTGGTCAGGGTTGCATTCCCTAAACATAGTTAAATTTGTGTCAACGTTAGGGACGGACTTCATTATTCAACTGCACTTTAGCCTAAATTATAGATGGAATCTAGGTAAATCAATCCAATAGTCTAGCTATTTCTACTGTCTAGCTCAATCAGCATCACCTTCTTTTTACTCTTATACATATTAACTCAGTCTCTTCATTGGTCAGGCTGCGAGTCTACTCGTGTTCTCGTTATCCATTCTTATATGATATTGTAATGTGTAACCTTAATTGTTTGCTTGACTAGATTCTGTTTTTCCTACATGTTCTTTTATCTGATTTGTTACTTACTTTATGATAATACCTTCCAGTCATCATTCTGCTTGATTATTTGTCTACTAATTCAAAGTAGAAATGGAAAATGCTCCACAACCACCCACTATACCACAAAATTTGAAGGAAGGAGCTGACCTTCCTGAGAGGTCTATAATAACACGGCCTGGATTTGGGACTTCTGGCAGACGGGTATCTTTGCTGGCAAATCACTTCAAAGTTTCTCTCCGAAATCCAAATGAAATCTTTTACCAATACAATGTAAAGCTCAAACCCCTTGCCTATCTCAGATTATAGTATGTAGTAGGTATATGACATATGCATTCATATTGCAGGTTTCTATTAGTTCTGAGGGGAGTATGGCTGTTGACGGCAAGGTTATTGGGAGGAAAGTTATTGATAAACTTAACCAAACATACTCCTCTGAACTTGCTGACAAGAAGTTTGCATATGATGGGGAAAAAAATTTGTATACGTTAGGGCCCTTTCCTCAGAATAAGTTTGAATTTACAGTTATTCTTGAGGAATCTACTGCCAAGAGGTGACTTCATTTATCATACTCCTGTTGCTTGTGTTGTCTTCTTCATTTTTCTTTTATTGCCATTGCCTGAGCTTAGTTGGATTCCTATACTGTGTAGTAGCGGGAGCCCTTCCAATATTGGGAGCTTGAGTGAGTCCAGCAAAAGGGCTAAGCTCTCTCTGCGGTCGAAGATATTCAAGGTAGAGATAAGCTATGCTGCCAAAATACCCTTGAAATCTTTATCTGCTGCTCTTCAAGGAGCTAAAATAGAATACGTTCAAGATGCCGTGCGAGTTTTAGACATCATTCTAAGGCAACAAGCAGCTAATCGGTAAGCTGTGTTACCTTGTGGACTGTATTTATTTATTTGTTAGCAGATGCCTGAATGGTGAAATGGGATGCAGCGGGTGTCTCTTGGTTCGACAATCATTTTTTCGTGATGACGCACAGATGTTCACTGATATCGGAGGGGGTGTCACAGCCACACGAGGACTCCATTCCAGTTTTTGTCCAACCCTTGATGGTTTATCTCTAAATATGGGTATCTCTGAACTTGCCTTTTCTTCCAATGCTTGCTTATTTTCCTTGTCGTGCTTCTTGGATAACAGGATAAATAATGCCATTTATCGATGTATTTATTGTACAGATGTATCAACAACCATGATCTTGAAACCAGGACCTGTTGTGGATTTCCTTCTTGCTAACCAGAATGTGAAGGACCCTCGTTTTATCGACTGGGTAAAGGTATATAACTTCTACTGCTTATTGTATAGTTATCTTACTATTTTATCTGCTTGTCATGATACGAAAATTGAATCACAGGCCAAAAGGATGCTGAAGAATATGAGGGTTAAGGCTATACATAGTAATAAGGAGTTTAAGATTATAGGTTTAAGTGAGAAACCTTGCAATCAGCAGTCGTAAGTTTGTAATTTTCTAACGGAATTTTGTCTTTCTTCTTATCTAAGCATTTAATATTTATTTGTATTTTCAGTTTTTCCTTAAAAGTAAAAAGTGGAAGCAGCCCTGGAGGCAGTGATGAAGCCTTTGAAATTACTGTTTATGACTATTTTGTTAAACATCGTAATATCGAACTTAAATCTTCATCATACATGCCATGCCTTGACGTCGGGAAACCAAAACGACCAAACTATCTTCCACTGGAGGTGCAAAAATTATCTCTTGTTCTCTTATGAACTCGAAATCTTCACATTCGACAAACTTAACCCTGGCTTCTTTTTGGGTTTTCTAGCTCTGCTCTCTGGTCTCTCTTCAGAGATACACAAAAGCGTTAACTGTGATCCAGAGATCATCCTTAGTTGAAAAATCAAGGCAGAAGCCACCTGAGAGAATTCGAGTTGTAACTGATGTAAATGGTTCTACTTCTGGATTGTTATATTTTCTCTTGTATTGCATGTGAATTTCATTTTTCCTTGAATCTTTCCAGGCTGTGAAAAACTACCAATATGATAAAGATCCACTCCTTGTCTCATGTGGTATATCAATTGATGATCAGCTTACTCGAATAGATGGGCGGGTCCTTGATGCACCAAAGGTAGCTGTTGTCTTTCAATGATTAATTATGTATTGACAATGACTCTGATTCTCTTTTACCTGCAGTTGAAAGTTGGAAAGAATGAAGATTTTTTACCTCGAAATGCTCGGTGGAACTTTAATAACAAGGTATTTGACCACTACTTTTGATAGCCTCACTTGTGGGCATGAATGCACTGAAGGTGCCAAATAAATAATTTTGTTATTGTACTGTGTCATTTAATTTCACAATTTGGTTTATTATTAGAGTACATGAATACAATCACGTTAGTATTCAACTTATATATCTGAGTTTGATCTTTTGAAGAAACTTCTGAAGCCCCAGCACATACAAGAATGGGCAATTATAAATTTCTCTTCAAATTGTGATACTAGTCATCTTTCACGGGAGCTGATCAACTCTGCAAGGAACAAAGGCATTGTATGGTGTATAATGTTCCCTCTTCGCTATTGTTTTCATATTCAATGCATGATTAATTTCTCCATTTTGGTTACACAGGAAATTGAACGTCCATATACAATTGTTGAGGAAGATTCCCAGTCCAGAAGAGCTAGCCCTGTTATACGCGTAGAGAAGATGTTTGAGCGTATAATGGCTAAGTTACCCGACGCTCCTCAATTTCTGCTTTGTGTTTTGCCAGAAAGGAAAAATTGTGATATTTATGGTAGTAATATGCAGTCCAAGTTATAAGGATAAAGCTTTTTACCAAGTTATTAGTTTATTACAGTCGATAAACTTTGTTTAAATGCTTAGGGCCTTGGAAGAAAAAATGTCTGAGTAACTTGGGTATTGTTACCCAATGCATTTCTCCTACCAAGAAGATCAATGACCAGTACCTAACAAACGTACTTCTCAAAATAAACACTAAGGTATTAACTATTAAACGAATAAAACCTCAGAGATTGAGTTTTTCTTGCCATATCCTATGCACTGTGACTTGGTTATGAAGATTTTCCATTTCATTTATAGCTAGGCGGAACCAACTCGTTGTTAGCAATAGAACATTCCAATCGCATTCCAATTGTTTCAGATCAACCAACCATGATCTTGGGAATGGATGTCTCACATGGTTCTCCTGGTCGATCTGATGTTCCATCGATTGCTGCTGTAATTCTTCTGCCTATTGGACTTCTTATGGTATTGTATTGGTCATATATTAGTTAACTTAACACTTTGATGCTTTTTTGGCCTTTTTTTTAACTATAAGGTTGTTGGATCACGAAGCTGGCCATTGATATCAAGATACAGAGCAGCTGTTAGAACTCAATCTGCAAGGGTGGAGATGATTGAATCTCTGTTCAAGCCATTAGCAAATGGGAAGGATGATGGTATTATGAGGTGCATCATCTGGAAGGAGTTTTCAATCCGCATTATAGTTTTACCAGTAGTGTACTAAATCTGAAGCAGTGTTTCTACTATTTGCTTCAGAGAACTGCTTGTGGATTTCTATCAAACCAGTAATGGACGCAAACCATCTCAAATTGTTGTTTTCAGGTACGATGCATGCAATGATGTTTGTTTTTGCTTTTTTGCTTTGGCTTTCTTTCAAGATCATGTGGTTTTGGTGAATGGATATTTCTGTCCAGGTAATTGTTCTTGTAATTAAGGGCCACAACAGATCTAATGAATAATGACAACCTCTATAGAAAGATTAAGATATGCGGAATCTGATCAGCCTGCAGATAGTTTATAATAATCCAACTGACTGAAGAAGCTCCAGAAGCATTTCTTGCAATCTGGCTTCCGGTTAAATTGTCATCTTAATGTTTTCTGCATACTTTTCTTGAATTCTGTTATTCTATTATTTTATTTTATATTTTTATATAGCAAGTCTAGGCATGTTGGCACGTTGAATCTTATTGCTTCTGGTATAAATATGAATGAAGGGATTTCTCTTTTTGGGTCTAAAGAATGATGCAATAACATTTACTCGTACTATTAAGACACAGCTTGAAAATTGGTCATGTTCCATTCCATGAAATTGTAGTAGAAGCAATGTTGAATAATGAACTTGTAGTCATGGTCAGATGATCAGGCTTTTCAATTCATAACTCCCGGTGCAAGTTTGCCATCCTTTCTACTTTAATTGCTGATGGATATCCACTTTCTCTCAGGGATGGTGTAAGCGAGTCCCAGTTCACTCAGGTTCTAAACATTGAGCTTAATCAAATGATCAAGGTAATTTTCTTCTTCGATTTCCAGATAGCATATGAAACTTCTGTTGTTGCTTCAAATTTTGTTTCTGGCAGAAAACTTATGATATGAAAGCCAGACAAAAACTTCTCTGCTGTTGTCATTGACAAAGTTTACGTCGTTGAAAATGCTTAAGGTGTAGAATAGTTAGACCAGTATTTAGACAATATATCGAAATACACATCAAAGCTCTGATAAAATTCTGTTGATTTCTTGCATCTATTTCACTGAAAATGCTCTTAATTGCAGTGCTATGATTTGAATCACATTCTTAGATTGACTCAATCCCTATGATGGGCCTTCCATACTATTTTGATTGCTTGAAATCCTAGTTCTTTTTTTTATAACAATCTCCAGGCTTATCAGCATCTTGGCGAAACTGATATTCCAAAATTCACACTGATAGTGGCCCAAAAGAATCACCACACCAAGCTATTCCAAGCCTCGTCTCCCGAAAACGTACCCTGTGGTCTGTATATTTTGATCAATCTACTGTGATTCATATTCATTCTCACAAGAATAGAATACATACGCTCTCTCCTTCTTGCAGGTACTATCGTCGACACTAAGATTGTTCACCCTAGAAATTATGATTTTTACATGTGCTCTCAGGCAGGTTTGATGGTAAGACACCGCGAACATCTCCCCTTTTCTTTTATTTTCACGTGTTTATATCATTACATGTGATTACTAGTCGATAACATACAAAGATGCTATTTGCTGAATCGAAGCCCTCAAAATGATGTGTTTGCTGTTACATTTACCTTATTATACCCACGAAATGAATGTCAGGGAACTTCTCGACCTGCCCATTATCATGTCTTGCTTGATGAAATCGGTTTCTCCCCAGATCAACTGCAGAATCTGATCCATTCGCTATCATACGTGTAAGATTTCATCCTTCCACTGTCGTCTCATCTCTCAGTGAAGAGGCATAGTTTAATATGTTTGTTCCTTTTTATCTTCTCTTCAGGTACCAGAGAAGTACCACTGCTGTCTCCATAGGTATCATAACTTCTCAACTAACTGCACAAAATCACTACGAGATTCATATAAAAATCGAAAACTAATCGTTGTCTGTGCATGTGCATTCCAGTTGCACCGGTATGTTACGCGCATCTTGCAGCCCAGCAGGTAGGCCAGTTTATGAAGTTTGAGGACACCTCTGAAACGTCGTCTGGACAGAACAGCGCGACTGCAGCAGGAAGCATCCCCGTTCCCGAGCTGCCCCGGCTCCACAAGGATGTTGCAGGATCCATGTTCTTTTGTTGAAGCAATGAAGAACTTCGAAAGCTGTGAATAATTAGTGCTAACTACTTGATCTTTAGCAAGTGAAAGGGGATGAGATTTTGATGCATAGAGGGTGAAAGCTTTGACATGTAACTTGATCTTTAGACCTTCGGCTCTCCTCTTTTATATATTATTTGCTATTTTGGTACATGTATTCATTTCTTTTCGTAGTCGCTATCCAATGTGCGTATACATTGAGATGATAATATTTTCATACTTGCAATATGTGAGACAAATATATTCAATACTGAGAAAATTCCATTTTTTAAATTTTAGTTTTTTTTTAAAAATGAAAAAAAAATAGACGAGGGTTTAACTATTCCCATATAAAACATTGGGTAAATTCTCATTTCTCCAATCGCTCCTCAAAAATTGTTCTAATTTCTTAATATAATTAAAACTAATAAAATACATGAGAGTTCAACCAACTTTTTAATTTTTGGTTAACCATATGTAAGGATTCACACATAGCGAGGTTTATTATTTCTATTTTGGTACATGTTTTGCATCCAATGACCTTCGCGGCGCTACCAACTACCTATTTGAGATAATAATATCTTCTATTGCCATCTCAAGGGCAAACTAAGAAAATCCCATTTCTGGTTAGCCGTAGGAGAGTTTCTTTTCAAGGACTAAATACAAATCTTGTTAAAGACAAAAGATGATGTCAAATCTTGTTCTTGTTCTTTGATCACAAATACTGGATTTTTATTGGCTTTGATTTACCCAAAACTTAGTACAAGAGAGGTTGGTTCTTTCGGAGTGCTGCATATGCTATTTTGGATTCCACATGCTCTAAGTTTGTATTCACATCCAAAACTTTCTTTACATAGTTGAAGAATGGTGGGAAATAGACCAAATCCAAGCAAAAGCATGGATGGATTGCCCTGCATTTTACTATTAGTTATCTTGTGTGTTTCAGCTGCTGGAAGCAGAACCCTTTTGCCCTCCGATAATCTCGAGACTCGTGCTTCGCCAGCTGATCCAGACGGCCTTTGCAGCGCGTTTGTGGACCCACTAAAGTACCCTTGTCAAGAACATACGGTACAGTTAAACCTCCATAAAATAATGTTCGATAGAGTAATCATCTCGCTTAGATAAAGATTTCTTACGGCCCCAACTTGGATCAGTGCACTAAAGTAACGTTCGATAAAGTAATAACCTTGTTAAATGAATATTTTTCCCGGTCCCAAGGTTATTACATCGAGGTTTAACTGCAACATGGGTTGGATCAACACAATTCCGTGTTTCTCTTACAGAGTTAGCTTGGTTTTAGGTGACTACTCAAGATGGATTCATCCTCAGCTTGCAAAATATCCAACATGGCTTGTCAGGGAAGACAGAAAGGAGTAGGCCACCAGTTCTTCTTCAACATGGAGTGCTTGTGGTATGAAAAATCACATCCTATTTCATTTACAGGAATTTAACAGTTCAAGATTTTATTTAACTGTCTAATTTAGTCCCTTTATGGCTGCAGGATGCTGTGATATGGGTGCTGAATCCACCTTCTCAATCTCTCCCTTTCATCTTGGCTGATGAAGGGTTCGACGTGTGGCTCGTGAGCTCACGAGGGACGAAGTACAGCCGTGGACATACCTCTCTTAGCCCAAATGATGCAGTAGTCTTCCCATTCTTTTTTACTACCTCCGTTCTGTTATAGTTGACCATTTTCTTTTCGACACGGGAATTAAGATAAGATGATAAAGTATGAGAGATGAGTAGATGATAAAGTAGAAGAGAGAAGATGAATGATAGCAGATGATAAAGTAAGAGAGAGAAGATGAATGATAGCAGATGATAAAGTAAGAGAGAGAAGATGATAAAGTATGAGATATGATATTAATTATTTACCAAATTCGAAAAGTGGTTGATTTTAGTGGGACGTTCCAATCAGGAAATATGGCCAACTTTAGTGGAACTTTTTTTTTTTTTCCCAAATTCTAACTCTTGTTTTTTATCAACTCTTGCAATCTTGCTAGCCCTACTGGGACTGGTCGTGGGACGAGCTCGTTGCACATGATCTCCCTTCAACCCTTGGCTATGTTTACAATCAAACCGGTCAGAAACTTCACTACATCGGTCACTCACAGGTGATGCTATCAAATTATAGTAGAACATCTATAATTTAATACTTAGTAAATTAATAACCTCTTTAAGATAATATTTTTCTCCGGTCCCGACTCGGGCCATTGTGAAAAATCATCAAATTCGATAAGATAATAAGATAATCATTTTCAGAAAACTCCAATATAAATAGATGGTCCTGTCAGTATCATAAATTAATAATAATTGAAAATTACCAATAACACTAGACAATTTTGTGAAATATGATTATAGTGTTGCCAATTTTTTCTTAAAACTTAAATCTCATTGAATCTCATCTCTGACTTTTTTAATTGCATCACAAAATTGAGGTTTTGTTTTTTCTCGAACTAAATCATAGACACAATAAGTGCTTCCTTACACGTAACTCATTTCAAAGGAATTATATTATCTTTAGTATTTTTTTGGTGTTCATTGCCCAGGAATGTTATCTATGTAATTCATTATTTTCTAAAAACTAATATTATTCATTATTTCTAGATAGCAATTAATAAAATAATATTAAATATGATATGTAAATAAATTTATAAATTTTTATATTCATCTAATTAAAATTTGAATACGAAAAAACACATGGTGTTGAACTTGTTGTAATTGGAGTTTTCTTGTGTTTTGTAGGGAACCCTTCTTGCTCTGGCAGCTTTGTCAAATGGGGAGTTGGGTGGTATGTTGAGATCAGCTGCATTGCTATGCCCAGTTGCTTATATAAGCCACTTGACATCCACTCTAGCAAGATCTGTTGGTGAAACCATTCTCTCTCATGTAAGAAAAATCCCACTTGGTTTTCATCTTGTTTTCTCAAACTACTTAGCTCTATAAGACTGGCATTTTTGTTGTTGTTGTTGTTGTTGTTGTTATAGACTATACATTGGTCGAAGATTCCTGAATTCGATCCTATAGGGTAAGTAAGATTCTTGATTCTTGATTCAAGATTCAATCCTACATTGGTTGAAGATTAATGAACAAAACAAATCCTTATAGGCCAGATGTGATCCATCTTATGTTGCAAATATGCAAGCAAGAAGGTACTAAAAAATGCCTCAAGCTATTGAAATCTATCGCAGGTAAAGTGTGTCAACAGATCTTACATTCTTAAAGAAGTTGAATCATAGTACTCATCATTGGTTTGGTCTGAACTCAGGTGAAAACTGCTGTGTGAATTCTTCAACGTTGACTGCATTTTTCGAGCACAAGCCTCAATCCACTTCAACCAAGAATGTGATTCATTTAGCTCAGAGTAAGTATAAAAAATCAACAAAATTACAAAGGGTAATGACCAAATAAAGCACGTAGTTTTCTGATTTTGCAATTTTAACACAAACTTTTAAACTTGGCGAATTGAAACACGAAGTTTTAATTTTTTGCAATTTGAGACACGTTCCCATCCCCAATTTTTTTTTTCGGACTAAAAAAAGCTGAGGTGGACGCATACGTGGACAATATCAATTGAGAACGCGAAGAAGAAAGTGAAGATAACAAGTGTTTTCTGTTGAAGGTCATATCCAACTCTTTGTCTTTTTGATTAAGTGTTTCAATTAGTTGATTGTGTTGTGAATTTTCTGAAATTGTATTTGTATTATCCAAATAGACGTCGTTCGGTTTTAATGATCTACAAATTGTCCAGCTTGACGACCTTGTATGCAAACTGATGCCGTTTTTGTATTTTCCGGTAGCCGGGAAAATTTGGGGATGGAAGCGTGTCTAGTATTGCAAAAAATTAAAATTTCGTCCTTTAATTTGCCAAGTTTACAAGTTCACGTTAAAATTGCAAAATTGAAAAAACTCGTACTTTATTTGGTCATGATCCCAATTACAAATTTCCCAATTAGCCTCCTTGAGCTTTGGAATTGGCACAGTGATGGAAGAAGGTACGATCAAGAAGTACGATTACGGAAACAAGAAGACGAACATGAAATACTACGGAACGCCTACTCCTCCCTCGTACGACATGACGAAGATCCCGGATGATATTCCTCTGTTTCTGTCCCATGGAGGGGTTGATACAATCTCTGTGAGGAAAGATGTGAAGATCTTAGTTGACAGCCTTAGCCATCATCAAAGAGATGGTGGGCTAGTTGTGGAGTATGAGGAGGAATATGGGCATGCTGATTATGTAATGGGGGTTAATGCTAGAGAAGTTGTGTATGATTCTATCATAGCCTTCTTCAGGCTTTGGTGATGATCACTACCTTCTGTGTACACGTAACATGTATTGACCATAAGTTAGGAATTCAAATAAAGAAATTTTACGGACTAAAAAGTCTTTTCTACGAATTATTAGACAACAAGAAACAAACCCTATAATTACGGAAAACGGCATGAAGGTGAAAATACGTAAAACTACTAGTTTTATGCATTTCCACTTGAGGTAATTTTTTTTTGTCCTTTTACATCATGTAATTGAGATGAAGATGTCCCTCATGCAATACTCCCTCCGTCCCATTTAACTTATATATGTTTCCTTTTCGGATCGTCCCATTCAACTTGTCGTTAACTCAAAAAAGAAAGTAGGACCCACACCTTTACTACTAAATCAGTTTATTAAATTGTAGGACCCACTCATTCACTACTAAATTACTTCATCTAAATTGTAGGATCCACACTTTTACTACTAAAACACACTTTACTTTAATAACTGCACCGAAAAGTTTGAAGCCAAGTTTAAATGGTACTGAGGGAGTATAATATTGAGAGCTTAGTTGAACCATAATTCATACTCCCTCCGTCCCGCTATTACTCTCCTACTTTCCTAATCGGGTTGTCCTGCTATTACTTTCCTCTTTTATAAAATAACAAAAATTACTCTTAAACAAAAAATGAAGTGGGTCCCTCCTACTTAATACTCATTCCCACATTATCATACTCTCCATCTCCAAAAAATCTATCTATCATACAATTTTCGTTCCACTCCGTACTCGAAAATTTATGATTTTTAACTTTTAGGAAACTTAAGATTATTTCTTAAAATACAATATGAAAAAAACAGAAAAAAAAAATTCCGATTGCCTCAACTATGCCTTGCAAAAATTTGGATAAATTATCATTTCTTCCACCAACCACTCCTCGAAAATTGTGCTCATTTCTTAATACAATTAAAATTCAGAAAATACACACGTAAACAAAGTTTCTTAATCTCAATAATTCGTATTCCAAACTACCTAAATTTTAAGACAATAATAACGGGCGAAATGAGTAATTTCATAGCTTTCAACCTTTTAAGAATTCTTGGCATCAGTCAGATAATTTGATAGCTTCTTCAAACTACCTAAATTTTTAATAATAAGAATTCTTGGCATTTTCTGCCGGAGTTGCAATCAATCAAAAACCACATTTATATTTAAAAAAAACAGATCCTATTTTCTTCACTACCTATTTGTCCACAAAATAATGGTCCAAAGATCTCTCTACATCTACATGCTGTCCAATTGAGGAGTCTATTTCCTTAGTATGAACACATGAAGCCTTAGAACGGTGTCTGAACGTTATGTTGTAATGAGAATATTTGTTACTCAGTCAGTATAAATTAAAGGCTGCAAACCATTCAATCCAACACAAAAGAAGGAGAGAAAGTAAATCACCTTTTACTGTCATAAAAAATGGTGATCAAGATGGCAACAACCTTAACTTTGTTGGTACTTCTGTTTGCTGTCTTAGCAGCTGGTGCAAGAACAAAGATTCCCACAATCTTGGAATCTAAGGATCATGTTGAGGGAATCTGTGAGTTGATGGTGGAGGCACAAGGCTATAGCTGTGAAGAGCATAAAGTAAGAAAGCTGTGTGCATCTTTGTATGCATGCAATCTTTTTCAATGAAATTTGTGTGTGATTAGGTGACAACAGAAGATGGGTATATCCTGAGCTTGCAGAGGATCCCGACGGGGCGAGCGGGTGGAGGGAAGAGGGGCGGAGCCAAGCAGCCGGTTCTGCTTCAGCATGGCCTATTGAGTGTAAGTTTGTAAACTTCTTACAACCTTTTTAGTTTATTAGAGAGAAAATATCAATTTTGGTCCTCTAATGTGGTAGTGCCCGATTTTGGTCCTATAACTTTATAGAGTGTTAGAATTTGGTCCTCTATTGTTCAATTTAATTTCGTTGTGCAACTTTATAATGCGTCCGGTTTTGGTCTTATAACTTTACAAAGTGAACAATTTTGGTCCTCCGATAAAATTTGTCGAACAGAAAAAGACGCGTGAGCTACACTCTTCGCCGCGTGACTAAAATAAGACATTTTGTAATTTTTGGGACAAAAAACAAGCATTTTTAAAAGTTACAAGACCCAAAAAACAGTTATAAAATACATTGCAGAACCAAATTAATTGAACTCGTTTTAATAGTAAGAAAATCGTTTTTTTGTCATTGAACTTTATAAAATGACTTATTTTAGTCATTCGACGAAGCGTGAAGTTTATGCGTCTTTTTATTTTCGACAATTTCTATCGGATGACTAAAATCAGACACTTTATAAAGTTATAGGACCAAAATCGGACGCATTAAGACCAAAATCGAAATTAGAGGACGAAAATCGGACAGAGGGCCACGTTAGAGGACCAAAATCAATATTTTCTCTTTTATTACACTAACTCTCTTGAAACATGAATAGGATGCATTAACATGGCTGGCTATATCTCCTGCGGAGTCTCTAGGATTCATCCTAGCAGACAATGGCTATGATGTCTGGCTGGCCAACGTACGAGGGACGAACTACAGCAGCGGACACACGTCTCTTACTCCTAATGATCCGGTACTCAATCACTAACACAACCTTGAATAAAGTCTGCCTCTGCCCATACATGATGTATACTTGCTATGTCTAAACAGGAGTTCTGGGACTGGTCGTGGGATGAGCTCGTTGAGTACGACTCTCAAGCCACGTTCAAGTATGTTTACGGGCAAACCGGGCAGAAGTTGCACTATGTTGGCCATTCTTTGGTATAAACCTTTCCAACACATTTGTTGGCCTTCTATGAGTATAGTTTTCTTGAACTGGTTTGAGGGTGTTTGTTATGGTAGGGGACTTTGATGGCTTTTGGCGCGTTTTCGAGGCATGAGGTTTTGAGCATGGTGAGATCAGCTGCTCTGCTTAGCCCTATTGCTTATATGGGGCAGATGCCTTCTCCTCTTGCTAGAGCTGCTGCTGATATATTCCTTGCTGAAGTAATTAGTACTACTCTCCTTTTTATCTATCTTTGATTATGTTTTAAATACGTTTTCTAACTGGTTCTGGTGGTGGTTATGGATTTGTAACAGGACTTATACTGGTTGGGGATCAATGAGTTCGCCCCGGGAGGGTGAGTAAACTAGTAACACAAACAATGGAACAAGCTCTTTTGTTGCATATTTGAGCCTTTCTTACATATGTTTCTAATAGTTATCTTGAACTTAAATATGTAGGAACTTAGTGGTCTTGCTTGGAACTATGAATTTGTAGTAAAACGTTTATGGAATTTAGTTTCTTTTTATGTGGGGAGGAGGGCTAAAAAGAGTTTTCTTGCATGAAACCATGAATTTTGTGATGATTAGTACTCTTTCCGTCCCACCCGACTTGCCTTGTTTCTTTTCGGCACGGAGATTAAGATGAGTCAGTGATTGTGTGTAGATGAGTGGGTGATTGTGTGTAGATTGGTATGCCCCACAAAGAAAAAATGGGAGTTTGTGTAGTAATTATTTTCCTTTTTAGGAAACAACACAAGTCAGGTGGGACAACCCGAAAAGGAATACAAGACAAGTAGAGCGGGACGTAGGGAGTAACATTTTTATGGATTTGAGAAACTCAAAACATGTTGCAGACAAAACTCAAAACCAGAAGTTTCTTGTCTGAAAGAATGGATTTGTTACGATTAATACTCCCTACGTCCCACTAGAAATAACACGTTTCTTTTGAGCACGAGAATTAAGAAACTGGTGTTATGTAGTGTAGAATGTTTGATTTTTTAGTAGTTAAACGTAGTCCTTACATTTTTTGTCATTTTAAGAAACGTGTCATTTGTAGTGGGACGTCTCGATAAGAAAAACGTGTCATTTCTAGTCTGAAATCACGAATTTATGATGATTAGTGGCAATTTTATGGATTTGAGAGTCTTTGTTGGATTTTGCAGAGGGCCGGTTTCCAAGCTTGTTTCTGATATCTGCAGTAAGATTGACTGCTCCAACATGGAGAATGTTATTACAGGTAAAAGAAATGCAGTTTCAATAACCAAATCTATATACCTTATTATTACATTCTTGTCTAATTCAAAAAACACTCAATTTTGTCACTTCCCATTAGGCCCTAATTGTTGCATGAACTCTTCAAGCCACCTCAATCACCAGCAACCAACAGCAACAAAGAACATGATCCACTTAGCCCAAAGTAAGTTTTTTTAAAAAAAATTAAATTAAATATATAAAAAAAAAGGTAGCAGCTGATGGTTACTCTTGTCAATCCAGTGATTAGAACCGGAGGAATAGCAATGTATGACTATGGCAACGAAGACGACAACAACAAGCACTACGGGCAAACGACACCTCCGGTTTACAACATGACAAGCATTCCGAATGATCTTCCTCTCTTCTTCGGGTACGGCGGGAAGGATCTGCTCTCCGATGTGAACGACGTGCAGACACTAATCGACGCGCTGTCGGAACACGACCCGGATAAGCTTGTGCTGCAGTACATAGCAGAGTATGCTCATTTGGACTTTGTGTATGGTGTGAATGCTTATCAACTTGTGTATGACCCTCTCATGGCCTTCTTCAAACTCAACTAGAAGATTTGTGTAGTGTATTTTTCATCCCACATGAGACATGTAAGAACAGTTAATGTAATGAAATGTGCAGCTAAAACAAGAAATACAACATGTAACTAATTTCAAAACTATGAGATAAGTAAAAACATTTCCTTTCAAGGCTATGTATCAAGATGATTTTCCTTTTGGTATACAGTTAAATCTCGATAAAGTAATAACCTTGGGACCGGAAGAAAATATTCATTTAACGAGGTTATTACTTTATCGAACATTATTTTAATGCATTAACCTATATCGGGACCGGAAGAAATTATTATCTAAGCGAGATTATTACTCCATCGAATATTACTTTATCGAGGTTTAACTGTACACTCAAAATATTGGAAATATTTGCCAAAGAGAAACAAGTGATCATATCCTTGTCCTACCTAAATATATTGTCTATTGTCTAATCCAACGTTTTTTAAAAAACTTAAACGAATTTCGAGGGGGTTTTCTATGGTTTCACGAGGCTTACGAACTGAGGCGCAAAATTGAAGCATAAATTTATTTATTTTTACTAATAAATATATAATAATAACACAACTCAAATTTCTCCCAAATTCGAAACAACGAACAGGTTTTGAGTGCAAAATCCAATTAAATTAAACAACATAAATCTTTACCACTACCCAAATGGCCAAATCAGTCCAATTAGTACCTACTAGTCCATACACATGAACCCACTTGTTCACTATCCAATTCAATTTAAGAATTCAAGCAGTGGTTGTAGAGGCGGCATGAGGGACCGGCATCGGCCGGGGCGCAGCACAATCGACTTAATGGAGCGGCGGCGAAAGTGGCGGTCGGCGGGTGCAGCACAATTGGCTTGCAGTTGCAGGTTTGTAGTTCATAGCGGGAAATCAGGAGTCGGAAATAGGTTTTTTTTTGCAAAATTTGACTTAATTAGATATTGGGTTCAACAGAATTGGAGCCTAATTGAATTAATTGAAGCCCAATTTTTTGAATTAGCCCAATTTTGTAACATAAACGCCTGGACCGCGCGTTTCTAGGCCGTGAGGCGCAAGAAAGAAATGTCTCCAGTGACACGACCGCCTCGGTACATTTCGCCCCCGCCTCGCCTCAAGGCGCGAGTTGAGGCGTACGCCTCGACCGTTTTTTAAAACCATGCTCTAATCACCATATATCAGAAATGAACAAGACAAGTAGAGGTTAGTTCTACCCTTGAATCTCCAAAATCGCGTCGCCTTAGGTTTCGATTCTTCTTCATCTAAAGTTTGAGGTTTCTATTCTGAACAAGCATTCTCTTCTCAGAGGCGAATCGGCAAAGATGGCTCTGATAAAATCTTCAACCTGCAACCAAAGAGAGCACAGCAGCCTCATCATCATCCGGGGCTTTTTCGGTTGAAACATAATACGCGTTGGAAAGAATTAGCATACCTCTGATGGTACGAAGTCGCAACCAGCAAGTTCACCACTCTCCCAAGCATCAGTAATAGACTTCAAAGGCATATCCAAGAGTTCTAAGAGAATATGCAGGAAAATAGTAAGATAGAAGAAATGCAGATAAGAAACTATTTATGTAATAGGGCCCTGTTTGGAAGAGCTTATTAACAGCTAATTCTAAAAAATAAGCACTTATGCACGCGTTTGGGAGGCCTTATGAAAACTACTTATTCTAAAAAATAAGTTGTTTTTGGCTTATTTTCATAAGCTGATACGAATAGCTCATGAAAATAAGCTAAACCCAACTTACGAAAATACATCAACATATCAAATCCGCCTGAAACTATATTTTATTTTTTCCTCCAATTAAATACTTATATATAAATGTACTCAAAAACGCAAACAGCTTGTTCAATTTAAACGCTTATGTCGTAAGCACTTATTTAAGGAGTTTTCCTAAACGGAGCCTAGAAGAATGATTACCAGCTAACTTTCTCAGCTTCTGAATGGATAGTACAAGATGATCCCGATCCTTCCGGGCTTGTTCCGACTTCTCCTTCTCGTCAACAGCCAACATGGGTTCGAGTAAAGAAGAGAGATGCTCGAACAGAAGATGGATCAGTCTTTGGAGCTGTATTTAAAAAGGCAAGGTGAGAGAATGCTTCAGCTTAAAGGTTTCATTAGTCAACTAAGTATTCATCAGTTCTTGCACTACACCTGCAATGTTTCTTCTGCTGCCATATCATCTATAAGAAGTATCTCTCTTGCAAGTCTCGAAAAGACGGCTTCTAAAATCAGAGTCATACTCTTCTCATAGATTGAAGGAAGTAATAGAGGTTCCCAGATGATGTGTACTTTCTCAACTATGAACGCTATCTGATACAACACCGAGGCGATCTCTCATCAAACTAATACGAACAAATGAAGCACTTCGTCATTCCAAGAAAAAATCGCAATACCTGATCGATGCAAAACTTGGCAGATTCAAACTGTTTTATTTGGTGGGTATTTTGAAATCCATCGGCTCCATCAATAGCCTAGTTGACACATCACAACAGATTTGGCTTATAGAGATGCATGGGAAGAGGATACCTCAAACATCACGTATAAATATATCGATTTCTAGAAAACTACCTGTTTTAAGTTGGACATCACAAGCTGAATTTGACGCTGCAGAACTTCTTCAGCCATGATTTGAAATTTTGGAGCCAAATCGATGAATACGGCAAGTTCCTTCACAGAACTAGGAAAGTATGGACGGTACTGCAATATTAGAGGGGACGAGTGCATTAACATGAATTAAAAAAAAAAGGGCATATACTTCGAACTGGTAATAACAAATATCGAACTCATCTTCCACATGCCACCTAAAAAAACAGTTCAATCGTATTATCATCCCCATGATATGGAAAGCAATGCCTACCTGAAATGCTAGCCCGAGAATCTCATGAGATAGGTATAGACAGTCATTGTGCATAAGGACAGCTGCCTGGTTTATGGAATCAAGCTGCCTTTGAAGCTTCAAAAATGAAGGAGACGTGTCATAACATTAATATACTATCGCATGTTCGTTGAACTTTGATGAACATGATTATATGCAAAATCTTCCCCAGGATTCTTGAAGGACAAATGGAAATTAACTACATATGTACAGCAAAAAAGCAGAGTAACATATTGTTGTCAATGTCTAATATATAAGCCTTTTGCACTGACCTTCACAGGGATGATCGTTTCATAAAGAACAAGAGCATTTCTAGCAGCATGGTAGAATTCCAAACCCACTTTTGGAGGTAATAAGCACACATCCTGCAATCGCCCGTTCGATCAGAAGCACATTCTCAGAATGTGAATGCACAAATATCTATACAGGAAGAAAGAAGATAAGTATAAATAAGACAGGACTGCAACTACAAAACAGAGTTTGGGTTCCGGCCAAGCCGAATGAACTGATAATTTAGAGAAACGGAATTGAACTCGTGCATTAACAGTTTTGAAAGCACCTATAGACTATGAGTTAAACTACTTTCAAATTGTCATGTTACTGGATAATGGATTAACTCTACTTTAACTTCAGAAGAGTTGGATGACATTCACTAACTCTTATGATACCAACAACCTGCAAGAAAGAAAAAAAACCTCAGAAGAAATCACATATTGGGATTGCAGTCAAACTAACCGTAAGGGTTTGATGCACAAGCTCCATTAGTTGTTTAGCTGATTCAGAAACCACACATTTCTCAGATGAAAAAAGCAAAACGACGTGATTGGAATCAGCAAACTCTTCATTGTTTGCTCCCAATGTCATCATAGTATACTCCTGCATGCAAATACATTATACGCCAGCTGAATCAGAGAGACAAAAGCAGGAGAATGAGGCAAGATTCCAAGTATGTACTCACTTGAGGAAGGCTAAAATTAGACTGCAGAAGCATGTTTCTGGCCCTAGCCAAAATTTGAACTTTCTTTCTTGATGCAAAGTGCACTTCCACATTGTCAGCAAAATTGCTCAGCTTATGATCGTGAGAGTTTACTGGAGATATGAAGTTAAGGTCCTTCAAAGCTGTCTCAAAATCAATCGTAAGTTTCCTAATCTGCTGAAACTCGGCCAGCTTGGAAGCATCATCAGGTACAACCTAAAAAAAGAGGGAGCGATCATAACTTAATGTAAATTTAAAAAATCTCCAAATTGAGAACACGATTATGTACTACTATTAAAAGCCACGAGATATAAACGAACCTTGGCCAGGAAATTTGAAATTATCATGTCTGACATCCTTGGCCAAGTCAATCTTCCAAAACAACACATCCAAGAGTCATTGTTGAAGCATAAGAATTTGTTGATAAATTCAATGGTCCGAACGATGTTGGGGTACATTATTTCACCATCCACCTGATTGCCCTGTCAATATGAGGATTCTTCAATGGATCTAGAAGTAAAATTATTTCAATGTAAGGAATACTTGTTTAACCCATACAAAGGAGTATGTAAATAATAATTAAATAAATGTATCACACAAGGTGGCAATGTTCCTAATTTGCACCTCAAGCTGAACAGATGGAACCATTGTAAGAACTGCTTCTGTGGCATGACCAACATCCTGGTTGGTTTCTTCTTCAACTGTAGGATTTGCTTTACAACTAACTACCGGAGTAAATACGCATTTAGTGATCCGATCTGCAATTTTAGCAAGCCCGTAATCAAGAACCCCAGCAACCTGCATAAAAATCACTTCGTCAAACTAAGGATAAAGCGTAAACTGAAACCAAGCAAACATTTACTCACATCCATAGCATTCATAACTGTGAGCAGCTCGAGACCATTAATTCCATCTACCGTCATCCGATACTTTACATGAAGTGCATTGTCATCATGGTCAAACCGCACAGCGTTCTCCATAAACCTCAAAAGTACCTCTTGAATCTACATCCAAATTGAATGGCTCTAAGAAAAATCATGAATGGATAAAATCACCATTTTGTTACTCCAAGTTAATAAAAATAATATATATATAGATAAATTTCAATTGTGCCATTAGCAAGGGGAAAAAACAATAAATATACAGGGGTAGACTTTCAGCCAACTTAAATCACAAAAGTAACAAATATAAACCTATTTTAGTTCTGCAGGAGATATTCAGCTATAAGCAATATAACCCCTAAATCACAAATATGAGAACCAGGATTCAATTGGCCATAAGAGAAACATCTAAATCGACCATGATTAAACAATGAAAAAACAATCATTCACATTATGAAAAGTATCGATGATAGAGTTCTCAACTTCATACAGAATTCCTATTTTACATGCATAATAACTTAAAATCACACCCTTAAAAGAGATTATACTTGTCCTTACCCCTAACTAAGGCGTAGCGATAATATGTGGAAATTATCTCAACTTCTAAATACGGATAACAATAATATCAACCAAACAAGTACTCCCTTCATCCTATTCATCTTGTATTGCTTTCCTTTTCGAGTTGTCCCATTCATCTTGTCTCATTCCAAAATGGCAACTTTTCTCACAATTAACCACTCTCTTTTCATGGGATCCACCCCTTTGCTCACAACTAAAAACTTTCTTACTTGCCGAAAAGAAAGGAGACAAGCTCAATGGGACGGAGGGAGTACATTTTTCATGAACAATCACATTGGCAAACAAGATGAAGATAATGTTATCAAAGCTTCAGAACAATTCAATTTCTTTATGCAATTCGATTTTCACTCAGGCAGTTATAATGCACTAAAGTTCATCTACATAAACAAACAAAAGTGAATTTCCAATTCACCTGCTCAAAACAATCAGACCACTGCTTTCTGAGAATCGTGTAAACCACCGGCTCGCCTTCCGCCGCCGTCTCAGCATCATCGCCACCCTTCACTCCAAGGCCTTCCTTCAAATCCCTCAGCCCCTCCGCCGCCTCCACCACTCTCCCACTCTTCACGTCCTCCCTAACCACCGCCAGCTTCCCATCCAATTCCAAAATCACCCCCAAAAATTCGAGAATTTCCCTCTTCTCCCGTGCCTCCCGTCTCTTCTCCACAACCTCCCTAACGATCCTCACCACATCCGCCTCGACTGGATGATCGCACACGAGGTTCAACAGCGCGGATACAACTCCAGCGAGATCCTCCGACTTCGAAACGACGTCGGAGCACCGGGAGAAGAGGGCGGAGAAGTCGGAATGGTGGGAGAGGAGGTACGATTGAACGGTGGATTTGATCTTTAGGGAGTGGGAGTCGAGTCGAGAGATGAGGAGGCGGAGATCCGGCGCCGACAACGGCGAGGAGGGAGATTCCGGCGACGAGAGAAGATCCCGGACTTTGATTGTGTCGAAGAGGACGTCCATCGGGGGAGAGAGTCCACGGTATCGACCGTGGGGAAGTCTCCGCCGGATAACTGACGTAGCAATTATATGTTTCTGTTAATTTCACTTTTCCACCCCACAGATATGCTAATTTTCAGTTTCCGCCCTACGTTGAAGAAAACAAGAGGCATTTATAGCATCTTATATGAAAAATAACTATAGTTTTACATTAAAATAAAATATAATTTTAGCCATTTCGATTCATTTTTATCTTCAATTACGTCTTTCTAATTATTTAAGGTGATTTTGTGCAAACATTAATTTTTTTCATTTGTACGCAGAGGGCCAAAAAAGGGCTATAGAAGCCGATAGAGGACCTCCATCAACCCTTCATTGCCCAAGAGAAAAATCTTAAGCCGAAAATAAGATAAGAGCTACTATAATAATTACGATTCAGGGCCGATGGGGGCCTATGCCGGGGCTGAGAGATTTCGGCCCTCCAATAATATAAGCTGGTTTATTTTCGGCTGGGTGAATTTCAACCCTTCAATTAGGAGTGTAAGTGATTCCGCTCCGAACCACGAAACCGATCAAACCGAACCGAACCAAATCGAAAAATGAGGTTCGGTTCGGCTTCGCGGTTTGGTTCGGTTTAATTTTTTAGAAACCGTTTACATTCGGTTCGGTTCGCGGTTTCAAGAATGTTTTAACGGTTCGAACCGAACTAAACCAATATCTTATTTTTTTATTTTTTTATTTAATATTTGTCTTTATTATATGAGAATGTTATTGGATTTAGATATTAGATTTAAGTTAATATCAATTATAATCTATACAAAGGAAGATAAATAAGTAACAACTCTATACTTATGAGTTTGGAACGAGTGACATCCTATAAACTATTATTCTTGCATTATTTAGGATTTAAAAAATAAATAAATAAATAAAAAGATGAACCGGTAAACCGAACCGAACCAAACCATTTATAAGCGGTTCGGTTCGGTTCGGTTCCGATATTTAAAAACACTTCGAACCTAACCGAACCAAACTATTTCTATGTGTTTGGTTCGATTCCTAAAAGGCATAAGAAATCGAACCGAACCAAACCGTTACACCCCTACCTTCAATAAATATGCTTCAAGGCCGAAGGCCCTTAGTTAATAAAAACACATTTTTATTTTAAAGGAAATTGTTTTCCTTCTTTCGGCCCGCATCTGCCTTCTTTTCGTCCCATCAGTCTTCCATCGATTCTCTGACAACTTTAAACGAAATCTATTCAGGGCAGACAAGAAATAGTCGTTATATTTGGGCAAATCACATAACGGTCTTGGTGAGAATTGAACCCAGGACCTATCGGTCCCGGGCCATCCACCTTAACCACTAGGGGTGGGCGCGGGACGGGTACCCGCGCTGCGGGTACCCGTTTGCGGATACCCGCGCCTGCGGGTAATTGATTTTAATACCCATTTCCGTTCCCGCATAGAGTGGGTACCCGCATGCGGGTACCAGCGCCGATACGGTACGGGTACGATTTTACCCGCAAATATTACCACCTATTTATAATATATTTAAATTCATAAACAAAAATTAAAAAATATCAATAAATGAAATTTTAAAAACATAAATTAAAATTAAAAAATACCAATATATTTAAACCACTAAATAGACTATAGGAGTAGATAATCTGTTTTATAAACTATGTTTCAATGGTGTTTCACCATAAATTATAATTATAAAACCGACCATATGATTATCAACTATGAAACCATAGATTCTTATAATTAAAATTACCGTGGAAAACTGTTTAGTCACACTCTAGTGCTAGCACAAAACATGCAAACGGGTACCCGCGCCGTCCCGTGCCCACCTCTACGCAAGAGGACCTCATGTAAAAAAAAATTGTATATTAATGCGGGTACCCATTCGGAAACGGGTATCTAAGAATAAAACCCGTTCCTGTTCCCGACCCGCTTGATTTTTTGCGGGTACCCGCGTAACGGGTACCCCGTACCCGTTTTTCCCGACCCGAACGGGACGGATACAGGCGCGGGAACTCGAATTGTTTGCCCACCCCTATTAACCACTACGCCATCCCATGGGTGTTTTCGTGTATATTAACACAAAATTATACACTTTTAATATTAATAGTGGAAACCCATTTGATGAAAACTCAATTTTGAGTTCCTCTCCCTCTCTATTTCTATCCTCTCTCTTCTCCCTCTACAGGGAAAAAAAAAACTAAAAGAGTTGTTTACCTGAGGGAAAAATATCATTTAGTATGTGAATTTTATAAGTTGTCCTTTTTAGTCCGTTTTATAAAATTGATCAAATTTGTCCAATTTTAGTCCACTTAATTAATAATTTTTAAAAAAACTACATCTTTAATATTAGAACATATTAGTAATACCAATTTTCGTGTGTCGAGGCAGAAACTAGGGGTTGCGGGTGGGGGCGACCACACCCCCCATTTCGTGTGTCGAGGCGGAAATTCGTGTGTAAATTTTGCAGATAAAATATTTTCACCCCCAACTTTACAAGAATTTAATAAATTGGACCGAATTTAAAAATCTAGAAGTTCATTTTACGAGAATTTCGTTATTTTTGTCGTATTTATGATTTTTGTATTTCATTTTAGACTCATTATTTTTGTCATTTTTATAAGTTATAAGTAATTTTGGCTTACTTATGCTCATTGTTACATCATCTTTTGTCTAAATTTTTTTTTCGGGGGTTCCGTCCCCAAACCCCTGAGAAATTTCGCCCCCTCATCTATAAATTCTGGTTCCACCCTTGAATTCAGTCCTGGACAAGAATCAGCTGTAGGTGTTTTGAGTCACACTGGCTCCAGTAAAAGGACTCGCGGTTAGCGTGATATTTTTCTTATTTGGCTTGCATGTTATCTTATTGCATTTATTTCCTGGTTTTTTTAGTTTTTATATGATTTAGCAGCTTGCATTTTATTTTAGGGAGGCTTGCTGAAATATTTATTCCCACTAAAAATAACATAATATTATAATTTTCTTAAAGTTATATTTATCAAATATCCAACATTACCAAATTACCCGCAGATTTTCTTCAGCATGCATGAATTCAAGTGTTTCCTTTGTAGTTTGTGTCAGAAATGATTGATTTTCGAGTGGATTAGAATTTTTTGTTAAAAACAGTCAGTGCTGATGGAATGCCGATGGAGTGTCGCTGAGAGCCTACAATTTATTTTCAATAAATATAATTACCCTGGTGCCGTTTTGAAAAGCGAAAAAAAAAGACCGCAATGCCGATGGCTTGTCTTAGGCTATCGGCACTGCTAATAATGTCGAAAATCTTTGTTCTGAACAAATATTTGACTGCCTTGTATAGTAAATCGGCACTAGTGGAACAATATCAGCATCCGTAGGCTCCCCTCGGCACTCGATGTCAGTTAAATTTAAGAGAATGCAAGTGAAAAAGTGAAGGTAATTAGTAAAATTAGATATTTTGTAATTTTAATTTTAATTAATAACTATTATTGTATTTTTTTAATAAAAATGGTTATAAACATACATTTCCAATTCTACAACATGACAGCAGATGGTCAGCTCTGCTGCACCATTTCAGATGGAGGAGCTGTCAAAATATATGGTATTTCTATTCTCGATATGACGGCTATTTTAGTTCTTTCATTTGTCCCTGCATGTGTAGAATGGATTTATAAGAACTGTTTAAAATCTACACTTGCAGTTGCCTGTTGGGTATCGATTGAGCTCCGTCTTGTAACTTTAGATCTAACTCAGACCACCGACTCAGCACCAACACACCACCAAAACCTTTGATTAATATACCCCACCAATATTTATCCAACATTTATTTTTTTTATCAGTCCATATACTCCACCAATATTAATTAATACTTTTTTCGTTCTGCTATTACTATCCCTTTTAGTTTTGACATAGAGATTAAAAAACTTTGTTTAAATATGTATTTTATGAGTTTTGATTGTATTAAGAGCATCTCCAACCATACTGCAAAACTCATTTTGCAGTAGGAGAGTTGCTCCAACCGTACACCATCTCTTACTGTAAAACTCAAAATAAATGAGTTTTTGAACAGTGAATACTCTTAAATGAGTTTTCACTGTTCAGTACTCATTGGACTATTCTGCAAAATTATTTATTTATTTTTCAATCATTTACCTTTCTTTTTCTAGTTCAACGATTGCAAGGAAAAATTTAATTTGTAGAAGAAACATAAGATAACAATGGGGAAGAAGATGACGGCGACTGTGGAAAAAATCTTTGGCAAACCAACTCATTTGCAACATACTTATATTAAATTTAATTAGATTGGGCTTGGTATATTTTTTATTTTAATAAAAATAAAGGAATTGGACTTGGTATCAAATGTAATTAAACAAATTTAATTAATATTAAATGAAATTCTTGAATTTAATCACTACAATTATTATTCCTAAAACTTTACAAAATTTATCAGAAGTTTCAAAATTGAGTGGGTTAATGTGTAATTTAGAAAAAATATATAGGTGGAATTGAAAAGATCTATGGAAAGAATATAAAGAGAATATTCTTTTGAGTTTGAGTTTTATGGTTGGAGTTAAATTACTGTTCGATGCGATAGATACTGAAAAATGAGTTTGAGTTTCATGTAAATGGTTGGAGATGGTCTAAAAAATGAGCATAATTTTCGAGGAATGGTTGGTGGAATAAATAAGAATTTATATAGGGCATAGTTGAGACAATCAATTTTTTTTTTCATATTATATTTTAAGAAATAATCTTAAGATTCCAAAAAGTTAAAAATCATAAATTTTCGAGTATAGAGTGGAACGAAAATCTTGTGAGATATAGATTTTTAGAGAGAGATAATGATAATGTGGAGATGAGTATTAAGTAGGTGTGGGGCCTACTTCATTTTTTTGTTTAAGAGTAGTTTTTTTAATTTTAGAAAATATGACAGTAATAACGGGACAACCCGATTAGGAAAGTAGTAGAGTAATAGCGGGACGGAGGGAGAGTATATTTTTTGTTTTGATTTTGAAATCGGTGAAACAGATCTGTACACGTTCTGCAGAACGGCAGAAGTAAAGCGTTTATTTCAAACTAATTTAGTGTTGATGTTCTTGGATTAGTATTTCACAGCAATTTATTTTCCTTTTACACTCATCAAATGCGTATATGAAGGGGTAATATTTTTTTTAATCCTATTCCACTTTAGTATCTAATTAGTTTAGCTATAAAAATCTCAAGATGCCAGAACGAAACAGAACCAATTGTCCTTTTTTATTACAGCAACAACTTCATAATGTATGCTGACTCGGTATCAACGTTATACATATTAAGAACACCAATCTAACCGAGATGCATATTTTTAACACCATTTTACAGTTTCTATCACATCAAACAGTAATCTCATTCCAACCCATAAACTCAAATTCACTCTAAAAAAGAATATTCCTTATATATTTCATTTCATGTTATTTTTACAACAATATCTATATATTTCTCAATATTACACATTAGACCCACAACAATTTCAATTAGCAATTATATATGTAATACCATTATCGTAGTGTTTTCCTATTATCGGGTATGTATTTCATAATATCTTTCTATTATTGTGATTGTTTTTAATGTAATATTATATTTTATATTTCAATATTTTCTATTGTTGGTATAATTGTATTTTATAAATACCATAATTAATTTTTATAATTATTACACATAATTAATACGTTAAAAATGTCAGTCCATTTTTTATAATTAACAACATGACCTATTGTTTTAATAATCATTGCCATATATTTTTTTCCCTATGTAATCGTCTAATTAATTTTCCCATTGGAATGTAGATTTTGATTTTTCAACAAAATATAGGACTTGAGAGTAATTTTGTAGAATTGAAAAAAGTGAATTGGTGTTGTGAACAGTAGACACCATTTATGAAGTAGGAATAGAGAGAAAAAGGTCAAATCCTCATTTTAGTGTTGAAAATAGAGTTGAGTTTGTTATGGTTTTTCTACTCCAAACACCATTATAGTGTGCCCCGAATTCTAGGTCAAGACGAAAGGGTAAGATTTGAGAAGATCGCTTTGTGTCAAGGTGGTTCATGGAGCCCGTACATTCTTTGAATCCTGCTATGCTATGTTCGGCTTTTGATTTGAGGAGTAGGTATTAACAAGTTTATATGAGTATATGCTAATGTGAGGTTTTATTTATTTAGATTCATTTTTAATTATTTAGCTCAATAGCTGAAATGTTTATATTTGTTTTTATTTAGACGGATGGAATCTGAAGAGAATAAATATTTGGGGAAAGAGCACAAATCTCAATGGTCTGTGGTTAGTACACCTTGTTATTCCATTGTTAAGAGTAAAGTTATAGTTCTTTATTTGTGTATTTCTGTAGATCTTGCACATGGGCGACATGCAGATTTTGTTATTCGGAAGACTTTGCAGAAAGACTGTACGTAACATAAAATTCAATAGTTTATATTGTTGTATTAGATTATAGAGGTTATGAAGATTTTAAATAATAATATTTTTATTCTCTTTCAATTCTAGCAGTTGTTCGTCACTTTTCCAAATAGATGAATTGATTTCCGGTTCATTTCGCAATCCTAACTAGTGAATTATTAAGATTCATTTGTTTAATAAAATTTTTGCTTCTTTCGTTTCCACCACTTCGTATTAAATGATCGGAGCTCATAATCCAATTTATTCTTGAGTCAACCTTCTTAGTCTTTATTGAATCGAAGCTCTTCAGTTTTTTCTTCTCTTCTATAAGAAATTCATTGAATATTTTATTATGTAAGCATTGTTGTTTACAATTTCGTGCATAGTACAAATAAATATAAAGTAGCGTGGTTTACAAATGAGTATCTAAAGTCTTTTATAACTACCATTCTAGAAATAGATGATCGAGATTAAATTAATTTAAGGATCACCAAGATTGAGCTTCTAGATTGTTCTAGATCCTTCTAACCTTATATAGAAAACGTATATTTGATGTATCAATAAGTTTCGAAAAGAGGTGATAGATACATGCAGAATTATTGGTATCGCCTAGAACTGGCCTAACAAATAACAACTTATCTACGGTGCATATCGGTCATAATCGACCATAATCTCAGCTCATGACTATTAATATGTAATTTTTATCGGGGCTTGAGTTTTCTTTTATACGGGGGTTCGGGGGCGGAGCCCCCGAAAAAAAAAATTTAACACATTTTTCTACTTAAATCTAATTATACTTATTCTTTATGTCTTATTTAAGGATTATATTCTTCTTTCATGAATAACTCTTATATTTTTTATATTTATTCGAAAAACATAGTACACAATCCTATTTTGACATTACTCTAAATTTAGTTAGAGAAAAATATCTAACTGAGGAATTAATAAGTATTTAAATGATAGTTTATTCATACTTCAAATGTTCCTAATTTTATATCAATAAGTAAATGAAAAAAGAAAACACAAACATAGTATATTAATTGCATCAAACAAAAAACATAGTATATTAACTGCATCAAGTTATATAAGTGGACTCTACCAAACTAGGTATCTAAAACTTAAAATCTACACCTTCACTAAAATATGAGACACTTAATATACCTTTTTTAATATTTTTCAAAGTTAGGATAACAAATTTAAAAATTTCGGGGGGAATTTGAAAATTTAATTGGAACAAATATAAAAATTACTAGAAATAAAAGATAACTCGTAGTATTGCACAAAAATTCGGGGGGACGGTCGCACCCACCCGCCCCCCCTTAATCCGCCCCTGGTCGAGAGATGAGGAGGCGGAGATCCGGCGCCGACAACGGCGAGGAGGGAGATTCCGGCGACGAGAGAAGATCCCGGACTTTAGTGTTGGTATTATAAACTGCTATTACAAGTAAACTATTAAATAACAAAATGAATTAAAACAACAAAAGGAGAAAACCGTCGAGTCGAGGAAGGCCTCTCTCCGCAAGACGAAAAACGCCCCGGTAGTGCTCTCGGTTGTGGCGTTTCGTCCCCAAAGATGAAACGACGAACGTCTCGAAGATTGCAGCACCGCAAGATCTACGAGCTCCGGCGAACTGGACTGTTTTCCGACGAGGACAGGAGCTGCTGGACTTGAGCTAAGAGCAGCTAAGATGAGCTAAGAACTATGTATGGAATGCAAATGTTGTGTGTTGGAAATGAAATGCAACTGGCCTATTTATAGGCTGCTGCCCCCCAGGTGAAAGGGTGTTGGTAACTCCTGCCAATTAAGGCATGCCGACGTGCCTGGGGAGTGGAGGAGTGGAGAGATGGAAGGGTGGCTTCCGGATCCTTCCCAAAAGTACTACTGGGTGTAGCAGTGCGAGTGCACCACGGAGAGGAATCCGGTGCGGCCGGTCCACCGCACCGCCCGACCCAAAGACCCGACCCGGCGAACGACCCGACGGACCACCCAAAGGACCAATTGCCAAGATCCAAGTCCAAGTCCAAGTCCAAGTCCAAGTCCAAGTCCAAGGACACGGACCGGAACCGGAGCCGGAGCCGGGGCCGGGCGCGGGCGCGGTGCGGTGCTGGCGCGGCGCGCCGCGCCGCGTGTGAGGCGATCGGCGAAAAGGCTCGCGCGCATGAGCATGTGTGGCCCAAGCCCACCACATGTCACTTAGTTGTCTTCTACAATATTGTTGAGACTTAAATACCACACAAAACATTATTCATTAATCGATGTGGGACATGATTAATGTAATAACTCTCCAAAACCCGAATAAGGTAAGTTTCTCCACTTTAGGTAACATATTAGTTTTGTCCCCCCAAACTTCGAGCCACTATTTCTCACTCACCGAAAATCGGAATCGAGAAATTAAGCACACTATAATTATCTACTCGAAACGTAGATCGACGTCTTATATCTCAAAACATTAATCGGATAAATATCGAGGCTCGAAAATACGATCGAAAAAGGGCTGAACTTTGCCCAAGCCAAATTAGCATTTAATGCTAATTGAATTTCCATAATAACTATATATATATATAAATATATATATATATATATATCGATTCCAACAATCCCCCACATGAGTGGAAATAGCCAAATGCATGCATGCAGACACACAGCTCTGTCCTCAAGAGACAATAAAGCATCAGGATAGGTGGCTTGTGACGTTGAACCTTCCTTAGTCAGTGCTATCGAGCATACCGGCGGATTAGTGGACACGTGGCCTTGAACTATTCCTCCATGGTGTATACTGAGACAATAACACTAACACTATAAAGTCTCAACCTCGTCCGTTCTCACGTTTGTGTCCTTTTACGGCCATGGACAACCTCTTTGGATTCATAAGTGTTACATAGAAGCGGCCCTCACTTCTCACTTACATAGGTGATTCTTACTCGAGTATCCTGTCATACTCCACCTTCTCAAGGCATCCAAGAATCATTAAAAGTCAAAGACTTAACCTCACCACTTGACGAGTCACCAACACTCTCGAGCTCTTTTAGGGAATAGACTAATTGAGTGTGGTATCAACAGACTCATATAGCTTAGTTTTCCCATTGAACCAAGTTCATGGGATCTCCAATCTACAAGGTTGGGTATCCACTATAATCATCTTTAACGTGTGGATTTAACTCCCATTCCCTCTACGAGCTTATACATTTGATCTCGATTCAAACTCTTAGTAAGCGGATCCGCTAGGTTATCTATAGACTTGACATAATCTACAGAGATAACCCCACTCGTGATCAAATGTCTTACAGTATTATGTCGACGACGAATATGTCTCGACTTACCATTATACAACCCACTCTTGGCCCTACCAATAGCCGCTTGGCTATCACAGTGAATCATCACAGGTGGCACGGATTTCGTCCAACATGGAATATCTTCAAGAAAATTACGGAGCCATTCGGCCTCCTCACCGGCTTTATCTAAAGCTATAAATTCAGATTCCATGGTGGATCGGGCTATGCATGTCTGTTTCGTGGATCTCCACGACACAGCTCCTCCCCCTATAGTGAACACATAACCACTAGTTGACAACGAGTCTTTAGTGTCGGATATCCAATTTGCATCACAGTACCCTTCAAGTACTGGGGGATGTCGCGAGTAGTGCAACCCAAAGTTAAGAGTGTATTTCAAATACCTCAGAACTCTTACAAGAGATTTCCAATGTTCTCTACTAGGATTACTAGTATAGCGACTCAGTTTGTTCACCGGACAAGCTAGATCAGGCCTCGTACAATTCGTGATGTACATAAGACAACCAATGACTCTAGCATAATCCTCTTGAGCAACAGGATCACCCCTATTCTTGCTCAAGTGAACATTAACTTCTAGAGGAGTCTTTGCCGGCGCACTATCAAAGGCATTAAACCTCTTAAGCACTTTCTCAATATAATGAGATTGAGACAAAACAATCCCTTTAGGAGTTCTTCGTATCTTTACTCCAAGAATAACATCAGCAGCTCCCATATCTTTCATGTCGAAAGTTCTTTTAAGCATACGCTTGGTGTCATTTATGACTTGAAGGTTTTGTCCCATAATTAACATGTCGTCTACATAAAGACAAACAATTACGAAGCCATTCTTTGTGTTCTTTATGTAAACACACTTGTCACATTCATTGATCTTAAAACCATTCGACAACATAGCCTCGTCGAATTTCAAGTGCCATTGTAATGGTGCTTGTTTCAACCCATATAGGGATTTCACCAACTTACATACCTTTCGCTCTTGGCCAGGTATTACAAACCCTTCAGGTTGTTCCATATATATTTCTTCTTCTAAATCTCCATTTAGAAAGGCTGTTTTCACATCCATTTGGTGAATCTCAAGATTGTGCAAAGCAGCAATCGCGAGAAGCACACGGATAGACGTAATCCTCGTTACAGGCGAATAAGTATCGAAGAAGTCATATCCTTCAATTTGCTTAAAGCCTTTAACCACTAAACGAGCTTTATACTTATCAATTGATCCATCTGCCTTATACTTTCTTTTTAGGATCCATTTACATCCTAAGGGCTTGCAACCTTCGGGTAAGTCTGCTAAGACCCAAGTGTGATTCTGCATAATGGAATCAATTTCACTTTGGACAGCTTCTTGCCAAAGTGGGCCATCGGGTCTAGAAAGAGCTTCTTTTATAGACCGCGGCTCTTCATCCAAAAGAAAGACAACATAATCAGGACCAAAGTCCTTAGCAACTCTTGCTCTAGTGCTACGTCTTGGTTCTAAAGTTTCAAGATCGACAGCTTGCCTTTTACGTGTATCGGGTTCTACCCCCACATTTCTAGAACTACTAGCAACTTCTCTTGCTTCACCACTAGAGTTTGACTCAATTTTATCATCCTTCTTACAAGGATATACATGTTCAAAGAATATAGCATTCATTGACTCAATAGTAGTTCCAACATTCATATCGGGTACAGCCGACTTATGAATGACAAATCGATATGCACTACTATTCAGTGCATATCCAATAAAGATACAATCGACGGTCTTAGGTCCGATTGTAACTTGCTTCGGCAAAGGCACTTCTACCTTAGCCAAACACCCCCACACTTTGAGGTATTTATAGGAAGGTTTCCTTCCTTTCCACAACTCGTAAGGAGTTACATCTCTACCTTTTAGAGGTATTTTGTTTAATAAGTAGTTAGCCGTCAAGACAGCTTCCCCCCACATGTTCTGGGGCAGTCCAGAACTTATTAACAAAGCATTCATCATCTCCTTTAGAGTTCGGTTCTTCCTTTCAGCTACACCATTTGATTGAAGCGAATAGGGGGCAGTGGTTTGATGAATAATACCACTTGTCTTACATAACTCTTCAAAAGGAGCTACATATTCTCCACCTCTATCACTTCGTACCATTTTGATTTTACAATCAAGTTGGTTTTCGGCTTCTGCTTTGAAGTTAGAAAAAGCTTCAATCGCCTCATCTTTACTCCTTAAAAGATAAAGAGTACAATACTTGGTGCAGTCATCAATAAAAGTAATAAAATACTTTTTCCCACCCCTAGTTTGTACAAACTTCAAGTCACATACGTCAGTGTGAATGAGTTTTAGAGGTTTTGTGTTCCGTTCTACAGAATGAAATGGTTGCTTAGCCAATTTTGCTTCAACACAAACTTCACACTTGGTTTTGTTAAACTCATTTACTTTAAGTAGATCGAGATTAACTAATCTTTTTATAGCATTTAGATTAACATGTCCTAATCTAGAATGCCATAAATCGGAACACTCAATCAAGTAAGAGGAAGTAGTTGCGTTTTCATTATCTTTGGCCTCAATGGCCTCTTGGCGTATCGCCATTACAGATAGTTTGAAAAGGCCCTCAGAGAGGTAACCTTTTCCTAAAAACATTCCAAATTTTGTCAAAATAAACTTGTCAGACTCAAATACTAGTCTAAAACCTCTCTTAACTAGTACAGAGCCGGACACCAAATTCTTCCGAATATCAGGGACATGCAGCACCTCTCCAAGAGTGAGGTTCTTGCCGGAGCTCAACCTTAGCACCACAGTACCATAGCCAACCACCTCAGACGAGGCTTGATTACCCATATTGAGCTTCCTCCCTTGGCAGCTCTTGTACTTGGTGAAGCGGCTTCGGTCACCACAAACATGTGCCGTGGCAGCGGTATCAATATACCACTTCCCCTCATTCTCCACGACGTTTGCTTCTTCAGTGACAACGGCCGCAAGGTCGGCTTCAGTGAGGTCAATCTCCAACATATTGGCTTGACGAGCCCTTTTCTTCTTCGGCTTTCGGCAGTCCTTGGACATGTGGCCGGATTTGCCACAATTGTAGCAGTCCCCTTCAAACTTGCGGGATTGCACCTTGCCCTTCCCTTTGGGGTTGCTATTCGGACGCCCTCTCTTAGCATTGTTGGAGTTGCCACCTTTCTCAGCAAGGTTGACTCTTGGCTCCACGGGTGCTTTCCCCTTCCCATCTCGAGTCCTCATGTCGGTCTCGATGCGGAGCTTAACCACAAGGTCCTCAAGCGTCATTTCCTTTCGCTTGTGCTTCAAGTAGCTCTTGAAGTCCTTCCGGCTCGGGGAAGCTTCTCAATTACGGTTGCCACGATAAAAGCATCTGGCAAAAGCATACCTTCGGCGTGGACATCATGGACAATGAGTTGGAACTCTTGCACTTGGTCCATGACTGGTCGAGAGTCCACCATTTTGTAGTCCAAGAACTTGGCGACTACAAACTTCTTGGTACCTGCATCGTCGATGCAGGTATTTTCTTTCAAGTGCCTCCCATATTACCTTGGAGGTCTTTACATTTGCATATACACCTGTACGTACTATCATCTAGTCCACTAAGCAAGAAGTTTTTACAAAAGTAGTCGGAAGTCGACCCAATTATCATAAAGGCTATGCGGACTTCCAAGTTCTCTTCGTTGTCACTTGGAGGGGCGGGTACATTCTCCATCAGCACAGTCGTGAACCCCAATGTTGTCAAATAGAACAACATCTTCTGTTGCCACCTCTTGAAGTCGGCTCCACCAAACTTGGCCGGCTTCTCAGCAGCAGGCAGCACTCTAGACGAGTGCAGAGGTGCCGTCAGGGTTGGGTTCGAACCCCCCACCACTCCATGGTGGTTCACACTCCCAAATGGGACGTTGCTTCGCAAGGCGCAGGACATAGCGATGAAGTTGAATGCCGTGTGAGCGGCATTAGCACGGTTAAGTGCTATCTCAAGGCGTCGGTAGCGGCGGAAATGGCAGCTAGGGTTGGATTAGCAAAGGCCGGAGCAGGTGTAGGGACAGACGTCGGTGGAACAGTGTTGCCGGAGGAGGCAATGACGTCAGATACAGCGGGGTTGGTGGCGGCGGCAGAAGCAGCGACGGCGGTAGCATCGGAGAAAGCAGCACTTGAGGAAGACATCTTCTTAGTTTACTTGAAGCAGATATAGCTTTTTCGTCTTGCGATTGTTGGTATTATAAACTGCTATTACAAGTAAACTATTAAATAACAAAATGAATTAAAACAACAAAAGGAGAAAACCGTCGAGTCGAGGAAGGCCTCTCTCCGCAAGACGAAAAACGCCCCGGTAGTGCTCTCGGTTGTGGCGTTTCGTCCCCAAAGATGAAACGACGAACGTCTCGAAGATTGCAGCACCGCAAGATCTACGAGCTCCGACGAACCGGATCAGTTTTCCGCGGGAGGACAGAGCTGCTTGGACTTGAGCTAAGAGCAGCTAAGATGAGCTAAGAACTATGTATGGAATGCAAATGTTGTGTGTTGGAAATGAAATGCAACTGGCCTATTTATAGGCTGCTGCCCCCCAGGTGAAAGGGTGTTGGTAACTCCTGCCAATTAAGGCATGCTGACGTGTCCAGGGGAGTGGAGGAGTGGAGAGATGGAAGGGTGGCTTCCAGATCCTTCCCAAAAGTACTACTCTGGTGTAGCAGGTGCAGTGCACCACGGAGAGGAATCCAGTGCAGCCGGTCCACTGCACCGCCCGACCCAGCACCCGACCCGGCGAACCACCCAAAGGACCAATTGCTAAGATCCAAGTCCAAGTCCAAGTCCAAGTCCAAGGACACGGGCGCGGGCGCGGGCGCGGGCGCGCCGCGCCGCGTGTGAGGCGGTCGGCGAAAAGGCTCACGCGCATGAGCATGTGTGGCCCAAGCCCACCATATGTCACTTAGTTGTCTTCTACAATATTGTAGAGACTTAAATACCACACAAAACATTATTCATTAATCGATGTGGGACATGATTAATGTAATAACTCTCCAAAACCCGAATAAGGTAAGTTTCTCCACTTTAGGTAACATATTAGTTTTGTCCCCCCAAACTTCGAGCCACTATTTCTCACTCACCGAAAATCGGAATCGAGAAATTAAGCACACTATAATTATCTACTCGAAACGTAGATCGACGTCTTATATCTCAAAACATTAATCGGATAAATATCGAGGCTCGAAAATACGATCGAAAAAGGGCTGAACTTTGCCCAAGCCAAATTAGCATTTAATGCTAATTGAATTTCCATAATAACTATATATATATAAATATATATATATATATATATATATCGATTCCAACATTTAGTTGTGTCGAAGAGGACTTCCATCGGGAGAGAGAGTCCACTGTATCGACTGTGGGGAGTCTCCACCGGATAACTGACATTGCAAACTATCAGTTTCTCTTAATTTCACTTTTCCACCCTACAAATATGCTAATTCTCAATTCCCGCCCGAAGTTGAAGGGAAATAGCAAATTCTCCCAAATATGTAATGCCATTTGATGAAAACTCAATTTTAAGGGCCTCTTCTCTCTCTGGTTTCTATCTTCTCTCTCTTCTCCCTCTCTCCTCTCTCAAGAAAAAAAAAAAAAAACCTGAAAAAGCTGTTTACCCAATGCCCACAAGTAAGTTCTCTCTTCCCTCTCTCTCTTTCTCTCTCCCTTTCTCTATCTTAAAATATAATGTTGTCTGGGGTTTTCTCTCTCCCCTCTCTATATCTATGGGATTAATACTGCTGAATTCGGGAAACCCTCGTGCTATTGGGGTTATATTTTACATCAATGCATTAATTGTTACTGCAGATCTGGTATTATGTGATTTTGTGCTTCATCTTTTGATTAGTCAAAATTAAAAAAAAATAAATTACCAAATTGAGAAGGCTTATTATTGATCATCTGCATGAAAATGTCATAAGTGTTGGAGAAGACAACCCTAATCCCGGGCATATCCCCATTCATCTTCTTAATCAATGTAGGTATTACAAACTGCTATTACAAGTAAACTGTTAAATAACAAAAGAAAATAAACAACACAAGAACCTTCGAGTCGAGGGAGTCCTCTCTCCGCAAGACGAAAAACGCCCCGGTAGTGCTCTCGGTAGTGGCGTTTCGTCCCCAAAGATGAAACGACGACGTCTCAAGGATTGCAGCACCGCAGGATCTTTGAGCTCCGGCGAACAGGACTTTCCGGCGAGGACAGAAGCTGCTGGACTTGAGCTAAGAAATGCAGCTAAGATGGAATGCAGAGCTAACGATGGAATGTTTGTTGTTTTGCTGGTGTAGAATGACATGCAGACTGGTCCTATTTATAGGCAGTCCCAGCTCAGGTGTTGATTGCAGGAGCCATTAATACTGGAGGTCGTGGATGGTAAGTGGAGTGATGGACACCTGAAGAGTCTCATTCCAGAGACTTCCATCCAAAAGTGCTGCTTGGGTGTGGCAGGTGCACAACACCCACGGAGAGCAATCCAGTGCAGCCGGTCCACTGCACCGCCCGACCCGGCGAACGACCCGACGGACCAATTGCCAAGATCCAAGTCCAAGTCCAAGTCCAAGTCCAAGTCCAAGTCCACGGACCGGGACCGGGACCGGGACCGGGATCGGGACCGGGGCCGGGGCCGGAGCCGGGCACGGGCGCGCGGTGCGGTGCGGCGCGGCGCGCCGCGCCGCGTGTGAGGCGGTCGGCGAAAAGGCTCGCGCGCATGAGCATGTGTGGCCCAAGCCCACCACATGTCACTTAGTTATCTTCTACAATATTGTAGAGACTTAAATACCACACAAAACATTAGTCATTAATCGATGTGGGACATGATTAATGTAATAACTCTCCAAAACCCGAATAAGGTAAGTTTCTCCACTTTAGGTAACATATTAGTTTTGTCCCCCCAAACTTCGAGCCACTATTTCTCACTCACCGAAAATCGGAATCGAGAAATTAAGCACACTATAATTATCTACTCGAAACGTAGATCGACGTCATATATCTCAAATCATTAATCGGATAAATATCGAGGCTCGAAATTGCGATCGAAAAGGGCTGAATTTTGCCCAAGTCAAATTAGCATTTAATGCTAATTGAATTTCCATAGTATATATAAATAATATATATATAAACGATTTTTTCCAACAATCAATCCATCCAATGTACCGTTAAAATGCAAAGCAACGAGGTTGTACCCTTCGGTACAACCGTTCCCGTTCCCGTTGACGTTGTTCGTTGACCTTTCCAAGGGGAGGCACCCCATCGGCGGGAGCCCGGCCAACGAGATTTTCCGGGCTCCCAGACCGTAAATGTCGTGCACAAACTTCTCCACTAGCGTCCGAACTTCTGTTAACTTTGTAACATATATGTGTAATGTGTGTCAACTATGTATAATCCGGTCAGCCCTACAAAATTGTAAAATACTACTAAAATATATATATATATATATATATATATATATATTTTATTCAAGGATGAAGGATTGCACGTGTTAGTTAATGCTATATAAGGTTTTCATTAATTAAATCGATTTATGAACAACCATTACTCAATTATTCTAAAAAAAAATTCTAAAACAGAATTCTATAGAAACGTGACGTGATGTCTAGCGATCTCAACAAATTTGCTGGCCACTTGCGATAAAGATAATTAATGTGAAATACGATGTTTCAGTTTTAGTAAGTCCTGCAATCTTACATTTGACTTGATGGTCTTCTATAGATATATAAATAATCAATTTTCCCACAAAATAAAATATTACAGATAAATTAACAGAAAATAATTGTGTTCACATTTGTTATATCCAATCACATTTATGTATGATTTTTTTTTTTGATGACGAGGAATCATGAACTTTCGATCTCGGACCACCCACCTTTACCGCTACGGCATCCTATGGGGACCATATATGTATGATTTTATTCATGATTAGTGGAGTATAAGTATATAGGGGCATCACAGATGACGATGATTGTAATTACTTCAAACTCCATTGTTGAAGTTCCTTGTAATTGTGTTTTAAGGTTGTCCCCAAATCGGTAGAATGATCTCCGGCCGTTTGATTTAAGCACCACGGCATATCCGGCGGCGGTGGCAGCATCTTCTCATGGAGGGATTTACCATCCTTTACGATGAACGCCGTATCCATTCCCCAGCTCAAGTGGCGCTCCAAGTGACAATGCATGAACCAAACTCCTGCCACAAAATTTTTCAGATTATTTATTTTGGTAAAAATAATTAATTATATATATATATGGAGCAAAATTAATTAATTAATTAATTAAACCTGGGTTATTAGCTTTGAATCTTATAGCGGTCCACCCCTGGAAAGGAACGGTGACTGTTTGCATGAGCGGGGGGTCAACAAGATTATAGTTGGCCGGATCCCGGGTCGGGTCGAAGTTACCATACCCGGATCCAACGACGTAAAAGTTGTATCCATGTAAATGCATGGGATGTTCAACGCCTCCGCCGAGGTTGGTTCCTTGAAAGACAATCTCCACCGTCGAATTATATTCAAAGATACCAACTTTGGTTGCGTATTCAGTCCCAGCCTCATCGATGCTCGTGTTACCATCTGTGTAGTTGAAAGGAAAATGCGGATGATCAGGGAAATTAGCCTCGTAAACACCACTAATCCCCCAATAATAAGCCTCCAGAATGGAAATGGTCGTCGGAAGCACCATCGACACGTTGTTCACACTCGACCGGAGCCGACCGCCGGCGGGCCCGTTGCACAACGCGTTCCGACACTCCTGCAGATTGACTGAGAGGGTGTAGAATAAATTCCTCGTCACGTTTTTGGGAACGTCGATGGGGTATTTATCGTTGGCTAGACTTCTGAATTGGTCGGTGAAATGGGAGATGGCCGGCGTGTCGTTGGATGGAGGTAGTAACGGGAGAGGCTGCGGCGGCTGCGTGTTGTCTAAATTTCCGACGTATTCGACGTATCCCGTGGCGATGTTTTCGTTGGATTCTCGTACGTCGTCTCGTCCGACTATGTACGGTCTCGACGCCATGTAGTAACGGCTAGGCGGCTGGTTGGCTTCGAGCAACAAGTCCATGGTCTGTCCGGGGGAAATAGCGATGTAGTCACTCATAAAAGGCTTTGTGTAGGCACCGTCGGCTCCGACGACGGTGAGGTTGTGGTTGGCGATTTTGAAGAACATGGTGTAGCCAATGCCCGCATTCACCATTCTGATTAGGTAAGTCTTGCCCCGTTCCACTCGCAACTTGTACATATCTGCACCAAATTAAATGAGCTCGTTTACTTCACAAAAATCGGACTATTTACCAACCTAATAGACTAAAATTGGCCATGACCAACATAATGGACTAAAAGTGTACAAACGTCAACATAATTAATGGATCAAAATTAATTTTTTTTACTACTAAATTAAATCAAATGCAATTAAATCAACCTAGAGTTGAGCATGGATAGGAGTCGCCCGGTTGACCATTTATGAGGAAAGCATCACTCACTACCGACCCGCTTCCGCCGCCGACAACCGTCTCCATCACTTGTTGCACGTCGGCTTTCCACCACTCTCCTACAATATTACTCATATACTTCAAAGTTAATAATGCTATATATATATATATACTAAAAATATGTATAAATAAATACTATATAAATTAATAAAATTTCTAAAATAAATTATTAATTTACCTAGTAAAATAGGAACTTGTGCATGAGGTTTAGGGAATGGATAAGTTTCACCGTCCGAGGGTAAAACAACGATGGCTCCATGGACGGTAGCACGAGACCATTCACTGTGGGCGTGCCACCATAAAGTCCCTTCCTCACCGGAGAGGACGACGCGTTGCCTAAACATGTTGCCCGGAGTAATAGGGCACTGTGTCACGTACGCGGGGCCATCCGACCATGGATACCTCTTCATCTTCACTCCATGCCTATTATAATTAATCACAAACTATCATAAACTCGGAAAGCTTTTGTATCAATTAAGACAAATGTAAACACGTTTTTACCAATGGATGGTTATGTTTTGATCAGCACGGTTGATGACATCAACTACGAACAATTCCCCTCGACTAGCATGTATAGTTGGCCCGGGAAACTGCCCGTTTATCGTTAGTATCGTCTTGTTGCTGCATAGCCTATTGTATGATGAAGTTCTCACCTGCAAGAAGTGAGAATCTTTAATTTCGATAGATTTAATATCATTTAAAAATATTATATACATATATAGGGAGTGGATTATGTGAGAACCCACATTTACGTTAAATGTGATTCTCACCATATACGTGACTATACTTACTTCAAATCTATATCGACGAACTAAAGCATGGGCTGGCGAGCATAACAATACCTAAGAAGCAAAGCAAGAAAAGCTTCTTAGTATACATCTTTTCTTTTCTTTTTAATTGTGAATAATCATATATGCTGCTGCAGTATATATAACTGAAGATGGAGGGGATTATCTGTCAACTGGAATTATATATAATCAAAATTATTCCACACGTCTTTGCATTTTCTACCGCACCAAGCTATCGATGATTAAAAATAGGATGAAATCATAAAATTTCCTAAATTGCATAAATTATATAATAGTAAAGATTTTACAAGTTTTTATATTCCATCTGTCCTAATTAGGAAGTCCATTTTACTTGTGGCGCGGTTTTTAAGAAAATTTGTTAGTTGTATGTAAAGTAGTGGAAAATTATGAATTCCATAATAAAACTTAAGTGCAATAATTTTTAAAAAAGAAGCTTAATAATATATTTAGGACAACTAGAAATAAAATACTCCCTTTATCTCATTTGAAACGATTTATTTTCTTTTTGGGACATTCCATTTGAAACGATCCGTTTCCTAAAAAGGAAATAACTTCTCTCGTACTTTATAATTTCTCTCACCTAATTTATCTACTCTCATTATATTACTCATTTCTCTTTTATACTTTAACTTCTCTCTTACTTTATCATCTACTCATCTCTCATACTTTATTATTAACTTTTTTAAATCCCACGCTCGTTTGAAACGGGTCGTTTCAAACAGGACGGGAGAAGTACTAGATCAATATCTATGGAATATAATATATATTGATTGTATCGATATTTTAAGTAATCACCCGTGACATTAATCGTTATTTTTTATTGTTCCCGTTTACTGTTGAAAGTGATCGAAGAATTAATTAATAAGTGTTGTGATCAGCACTAATTTAAATTACTCGAAAAATCAACCAGAATCTTCATAATAACGGGCTGCATTATGAAAAAAGATATAAATGTTTGAATTTTTTATAATATAATATGCACAGTAAAATAAGCTTATGTATGAGATGGCCCAAATTGGCTAAACCAAACAATCTGATTCGAAGACTTTAACAACTCTAATGACTGATTTGCCCTTAATAGTATTGATCAGATTTGAATATAAAAAATTTCGTCACAAGTCATTCGAAGCTCAAAATAAATCATATGATTATAATTCAATATTTCACTTATTTCACACAATTATTGAAACCCATATAACATGATTTTCTTATTAATAACCTAAAAGGTCCAAATTTCACAAAAAATAAGAGTAAAAAAAAATGAAGAAATGAACAGATATACCACACGATCAAGATGTCAAGACTAATAAAAAGTACTATTTTCGTCCTATTTAAAGTGACACGTTTTTTCGTATTGGGATATCACATTTAAACTGACATTTTAGACTCAAAGATGCTGGTAAAATTCGACCTCATAAAGCTCACGGAGCTACATACGTATATTCATTCACTAACTAACCTCACATACATCTAAAGTATGAACAACATACAGTACGAACTAATGTGTTTTATTAAAGCCAAAAAACACATTAGTTCATACTGTTGTTCAAACATCTCTATTTCCCCCCCCCCCCGCTGGGAATCTTTAGAATTCCCACTGCTTAGCTTTTAATTCGCTTTTGACCATTAAATGAAATGTGAATAACCGTCCTCCTCTCTTTGAAAGAAGGGGCGCTTCCGGTTCTGTCGGTGTGAATGGGATGGATTAATTAAGAAGATGAATGGGGATATGCACGGGATTAGGGTTGTCTTCTCCAACCCTTATGACATTTTCATGCAGATGATGAATAAGCCTTCTCATATTGGTAATTTTTTTTTTTTAAATTTAGACTAATCAAAAGATGAAGCACAAAATCACATAATACCAGATCTGCAGTAACAATTAATGCATTGATGTAAAATAGAACCCCAATAGCACGAGGGTTTCCCGAATTCAGCTGTATTCCCATAGATATAGAGAGGTGGAGAGAGAAAACCCCAGACAACATTATGTTTTAAGATAGAGAAATGGAGAGAGAGAGAGAGAGAGAGAGAGGGGGACAAAAGGCGAGATGCTTTTCAATCAATTTGACTTTTCGAATTATTTACCAATTAGTCATTTGATTTCGATCAGAATTGATTTGCTATTTACAAATCTATAATTGCCTTCTTTTGGTTATTATGGCTATATCAGTCTCATAATTCTTGCTTCCAAACTTTTCGGCACGGTTTTTAAGGAGAATTAATGTTGGTCGTGTGTGTACATATTTGTTAATTTTTTTTTCGTTATTGTATGTAAAAAAATGGGACAGCCCGAAAATGAAAGTAGAGCAACAATTATTTGACGGAGGGTGTAGATTTTAAACTTCCAATCAATATTTAGCTGTTTTTCTACCTTGTAAAACAACCCTACCATCTTCCATGTATGCAGCGCCATCTGCATAATCCAGTTCTTCTAATATTTCCTTCCGAACTAGCTAGAGAACTTTTTAACTGTTTTTACAACTCCAACCTAATAAAAGGCAGCAAATAAATAATGCATTTCATTAAAAACGACACAAATAAAATGGGGAACAAAGAATTCTCATACAACTATACTAAACAGTGTTGCATGCAAGAGATGCAGATAAGTAAATAGCATCAGGAGCGAAGTTTACCCTGTGCGCACCAAAAGTAGCGGCTGCAGATTCCTCGTTATCAAAAAAAAAAAGTAAATAGCACCAGACGACAATAATAGACTAGGCTGAGGAGTTGGAAATAATTTAAATTGAGCAAATTGGAATTATAGAAAAATCATCACTAAGTAGGGTTTATTTGAATAATTAATTCTCATATGTTCCAAAAGCATTCTGAGTTAGGTGAGCATTTCTACCCTTTACATATAATTAATAAACTAACTTGTATGGTAGATCCAACTCAATAGTCGAGGGAAAATTACATTTTTAGTCCCGTAAAATTTGGTTGATGCAATTTCAGTCGCCATACTTGCAATTTTGGTCCCAAATTCCCTACATGCATGGATTGTCAACTCATTTTTATCTCTTTTAATTGCTTTAAAAATATTCTTCTTGCTTTAAAGTCCAAATTTTTGGCGGGCGATGAATCAAAAGCAAAAAATGATGGAAAGTTCTTTAAAAAATGTGATACATGTGTACGTTTGAATTAGTGATAGAAAATAAATAGTACTCTCAAACTTGTTATGCTACTACACTAATCTATTTATTTAATTGAACCAAACCCGAATCACATGTAGTATATCATAATTCTCATATGTGTACATGGCTTAAGCTCGATCAAGAAATTTACTAAATCAAAAAAGTACTCTTTGTCCGACAATTCTTGTTCCACTTTCCTTTTTGGGCCGTCTCACAATTCTTGCTCCATTTCCTAAAATATAAAATCACTACAAACACTTTATTTGAAGGCCCACATCATTACGCACAACCAACATCTCTCCTAAAATACTTGCAGTTGCAGTTAGGTATCGATCGAGCTCCGTCTTGTGACTGTAGATCTAACTCAGACCACCGACTAAGCACCAACACACCACCGAGGCACACATAAAATGCAGAACCTTCAGAGTCGGGTGGCTCCACTGTTTTCCAAGAGGAGAGAGAGAGAGAGAAAACCTAGATTGCGCACACAGTACGCCTAAACACACAGTTCAGCCCTATTTATAGATAGGGTTCCTGATGTATAAGGCAACAAGGAGTGGGCTGGGACTAATAAGTTTTAGATAGTAATTCTACCTGAATTCCATTGCATATACCCAAGTATTTTTTTCTTTTTTCTTTTTCTAATTTTCAATTTTTTAGATTCATTTTAATTATTTAGCTCAATAGCTGAAATGTTTATATTTGTTTCTGATTTAGACGGATGGAATAAATATTTGGGGAAAGAGCACAAATCTCAATGGTCTGTGGTTAGTACTTGTTATTCCATTTGTTAAGCCGTGAGGATCTTCTGGCCCAAAAAATGGTGGCCCCTTCGGTGGCCCACCAATCACGCCCCGCCACGCGTGTATTGGTGGGCCACCTTTTTTAAAATCAAATATTAATTTAATTGAGTGGGGGTCACCAATGCACGCGTGGCGAGCCGTGATTGGTGGGACACCGAGTGTTCTTCCCATTTTGGGACAGAAGATCCGCTTTGATTGTTAAGAGGCTACAATAATGGCAAGTATGATGGCGTCATGTTTCATGAAGTTAACAAATTGGCTATTACATTGTAATATTAACATAAAATTCAATAATTTATATTGTTAAGAAAAAAATTCTAGTTATTGTGTATTAGATTATTGAGGTTCATGAAGATTTAAATAATAATATTTTTACGGGAAAGCACTGTTGTTTACAATTTCATGCGTAGCATGAGTGCTATTAGTTTTAGGAGATACACAAATACAAATAAATACGGTTTACAAATGAGTCTTTAAAGTCTTTTATAACTATCATTCTAGAAATAGATGATCGAGATTAACATGGTGTTTGGAACAACTTTCAACTGCAGCTGGAGTGTTTGGAACACCCAACTTTCAGTAGAAATTCCTACCAAATATAGCCAAGATAGATAAGCTGATTAAGCTGCTATGATCCAGCTTTCAGCTGCAGCTTACAACTTATCTAATTTATTGAACTATTTTATCCTTTAAATACTTCTATAATTCTAAAAAAAATCATTAATTTTAAAATTAATATTTCCTTTAATTACAAATTTAATGTTAATTATATTTTAATATATTAGTTAGTAATTTCTTAAAAATTATTTTTATATTTATTATTTATAAATTCTTCAAGTTTAATGAAATAATTATTATTAAAATTAAATATATATTAATTAAAATAGTGGGTTCTAAAAATTTTAAATTTTAAATTAATATTTTTTCTATTTTCATTTAATGATAATTATTTCTTATCTACGTAGTTATTAAAATTATATAAAAATATTATTATCATGGATTTTAAGCAAATAAATAATATTTAAAATATAATTGTATGATATGTTTATGTTAATATGATATATCATAAATTTATATAATATAAAATTTATAATATTTATTTATTTATTATGAATTATAATTATTTTAACATTGAGGATAAAACGGATATTTTATTTAAAAACTTAAAATAAGCTACTGATAGCAGCAGTTTTCTAAACACTATTTTCCCACTTTCAGCACTTATTTCCAAACACCTACAAATTCTCAAATCACCAGCTTTCAGCCACTTTCTACACTTATCAATAAGCTTCAGCTACTCCAAACACCCACTAAATTAATTTAAGGATCACCAAGATTGAGCTTCTAGATTGTTCTAGATCCTTCTAACCTTATATAGAAAACGTATATTTGATGTATCAATAAGTTTCGAAAAGAGGAGATAGATACATGCAGAATTATCGGTATCGCCTAGAACTGGCCTAACAAATAACAACTTATGTACGGTGCACATCGGTCATAATCGACCATAATCTCAACTCATGACTATTAATGTGTAATTTTCAAATATATATATATATATATATATATATATATATCCTGTGGGAAGACAGAATTATGTAGGAAGGTAGAAAGTATGCATGTTCCCTATATGTTTTATGCATATTCCTTAATTTTTTTATACATACATTTTGTATTTTTTTACATTTTTGTCCTTATGCATAAAACATATAAGGATTATGCAAAATGAATATTTCAGGGCATATTCAATCTAAACCATCAAAAAATGAAATGAAGGGTTCAGATTTCTTCTTATTTCTTATTTTAAGAGGCTTCTCATATGATCCATATATATATATATATATATATATTGATGGAGCTGAAACAAAGTATAAAAAAAAGTATATAAAGAATATTCTTTTAATTTACTTTTAAAAAAACTCACAATTTTGTAGCCCAACTTACGAACTATAATCCTATTGCACAAAAACCCCCCATGTAAGTACCCATTTCTAACTCGGATCCCCTTCTCTAAAACGACTTCTCTCAATCCCTAAAGAGGTCGGTTGGATTTTTCAATCTCTTCATCGCGTGATAATCGATATTCAGTTTTATTATACGTGAGAGAATATTTTGTGATTTTAGCTAGTTTGATTTGCACGATTTTCGTGTTTAGCGAGCATGTATTTGAATTGGAAATGAAGTCGGTTCCCCCATATTCTAACGAAATTCTAGCGGGTTTTAGGTTTTGAGTTCGATGTGATATGCATAATTTGATATGATTATGTGTAGTTGATTGATTTCGGTTTGATTAGTTTTGCTTATTATGCGCAAAGTATTGATTATTAAAGTTTTAACTTTTGTTGTTTGTCTTTGCATCTTTTGACTAATTATTACATGTGTTTTAGAAGCTACCGACACATATAGGGAGTGGTGGAGAATCTCATTAGGAAATGAGTCCTATTATCAATACCTTGTGGTGTGGTACATATAAGAGTATACGAAAGTGATACACAAGTAAGTTCTCTCTTCCCTCTCTCTTTCTCTCTCCCTTTCTCTATCTTAAAAGAGTGGCGTTGGCCGGGCTCCCGCCGATGGAGTGCCTCCCCTTGGAGAGGCCAACGAACTACGTCAACGGGAGGGAACGGTTGTACCACCTTGTTGCTTCGCATTTTAACCGTAAATTGGATGGATTGATTCTCACCAATATATTTATATAGAATAAATGATTACAACTAACTGCCTGCTGATATTAAGGAATTAAAAATTACATAAAAAGATACTCCTTCCGTCCCATTATTACTGGCCACCTTTCCTAATTTGGACGTCCCGCTATTAGTGGCAACGTCCTAAATTAATAAAAAGTTAACACCCTCTTTCCTACTTTATCATTTTATCTCTCTTATTTTATATCTACTCTCATTATTATACTCATTTTTCTCTCCTACTTTATTATCTTCTCTCTCCTACTCTCTCATTATTACACTCATCTCTCTCTCCTACTTTATTATCTACTCCTCTCTCCTACTTTATTACATATTCTTCTTAATTACCGTGCCGAAAAGAAAGTCGCCACTAATAATGGGACGGAGGGAGTATAATTAAACTTTCCTAACAAGATGAATGGGGATATGCCCCGGATTAGGTTGTCTTCTCCAACACATTTTCATGGAGATGATCAATAAGACTTCTCAATTTGGTAATTTATTTTTTTAAATTTAGACTAATCAAAAGATGAAGCACAAAATCATATAATACCAGATCTGCAGTAACAATTAATGCATTGATGTAAAATAGAACCCCAATAGCACGAGGGTTTCCCGAATTCAGCAGTATTAATCCCATATAGAGAGGCGGAGGGAGAAAACCCCAGACAACATTATATTTTAAGATAGAGAAAGGGAGAGAGAAAGAGAGAGAGAGAGAGGGAATCTCTTTCCAAACTCAACCTTACTACAATACAAGTCTTTGGGAAGCGAGAAAGGCGAGTTGCTTTTCAATCAATTCGACTTTTCGAATTATTTACCGATGAGTCATTTGATTTCAATCAGAATTGATTTGCCATTTACAAATCATCATTGCCTTATGTCGGTTCCTTTTATGCTAGGGGTGGGAGCAGAGCACCTCCCACCCCGGATTTTGACAAGTGTAAATTCGTCTCCCAACTCAACTCTCTCACATCGTAGATGAATTTCGCACTTACACTTGTCAAAATCTGGGGGTGGGAGGTGCTGTGCTCCCACCCCTAGCATAAAACAAATCCCTTATGTCGGTTATTACGGCTATATATAATATTCCTCCGTCCCCTCAGTCGCATAATTTTTGCTTCAAAACCTTTTGACACGGTTTTTAAGGAAAATTATTGGTTGTGTGTAAAGAGGTATTATTGTATGTAAAGACGTGAGACTCTCAAATTAAGTATTTGTAATAATCAATTGTTTTTTAAAATAGAACAACAATTGCAGAACAGCCCGAAAAGGAAAATCGATTAACAATTATGTGACGGAGGGTGTAGATTTTAAACTTTCAATCAATATTTATACCATTAAATCATTAAACTCCTATCTGCAAATATGACTGCATTTTCATGGTAATTATGCAGCGCCATCTGCATGATCCAGTTCTTCTAAACGATGGGTAACCCATAATTCTCTAGTTCCTTCCGAACTAGCTAGAAAATTACATAAGTTTTATCAATTTACATATTTGGTCCCGTAAATTTGGTTGATGCAATTTCAGCCTATTAACTTCGCCATACTTGCAATTTTGGTCCCAAATTCCCTACATGCATGGATTGTCAACTCATTTTTATCTTTGCTAATTGCTTTAGAAATATTCTTCTTGCTTTAAAGGCCAAATTTGGGCGATGATTCAAAAGTAAAAAATGGTGGAAAGTTCATTAAAAAATGTGATGCATGTGTACGTTTGAATTAGTGAGAGAAAATAAATAGTACTCTCAAACTTGTTATGCTACTACACTAATCTATTTATTTAATTGAACCAAACCTGAATCCCATGTATATCATAATTCTCATATGTGTACATGGCTTAAGCTCGATCAAGAAATTTACTAAATCAAAAAAGTACTCGAACAATTCTTGTTCCACTTTCCTTTTTGAGCCGTCCCATAATTCTTGTTCTGTTTTCTAAAATAGAAAATCATTACAAACACTTTATTTGAGGGTCCACATCTCTATACACAATCAACAATTATCCTAAAATACCGTGTCCAAACGAAATGGAACAACAATTATGAGACGGAGGGAGTATATGTAAATTACTTAAATTCAAAAAGTATGACTAGTCGCATGGAAATTAATTGAATGAAGCCATAAAAAGAAAAAGATTATACGTAGATGGATTCCATACTAACTTTTGATATCATGACGGAAGAGAAAAATGATTAGTATTTCATTGTGTATTTCTTTTTTAGAGTGTTCGTGTTTTTGTCAGATCGGCTTGTATGTACCATTTCCGTATACCCTTGTGTGTACCACACCATAAGGATATTGGCATGTGACATTTCTCATTAAATCAAGTGGGCCATATTTAACAAATGTCAATACCCTTGTGGTGTGGTACACGCAAGGATATACGAAAGTGGTACACACAAACTTTTGCGTGTTTTTGTGGATTTTTGGAGAAAAAGAAAAGTGATTATATTTAAATGGTAATTAATTAATATAATTTTTAACATATTAGAAAAGGTGGTAGTTGAGCAAATTGGAATGCTTGGTAGATTGGGAAGTTAGAATGGTTGTTGGGTAAATTTTTGTCGCTCTAATTTTACAATAATGTGTCGATTGGAACGTTGCTACAAAATATTGATTGAGCAGAGCCTACTTAATTAGTAGTAATATAATCACCTTAAATATCAGCCCATTGAAAAATCATACACCGACGAATTTTTGTGTTTGTCTTTTGTAGGATTTTATGACCACGTGATTCATGGATTAGTAAGTTAATTAAGATATTTATGGTTATATATACTGCAGCAGCATATATGATTATTCACAATTACAAAGAAAAGAAAATATGTATACTAAGAAGCTTTTCTTGCTTTGCTTCTTAGGTATTGTTATGCTCGGAGGAGTAACGCCAGCCCATGCTTTAGTTCGTCGATATAGATTTGAAGTAAGTATAGTCACGTATATGGGTTCTCACATAATCCACTGCCTCTATTGGAATTAAAGATTCTCACTTCTTGCAGGTGAGAACTTCATCATACAATAGGCTATGCAGCAACAAGATGATACTAACGATAAACGGGCAGTTCCCTGGGCCAACTATACATGCTAGTCGAGGAGAATTGTTCGTAGTCGAAGTCATCAACCGTGCTCATCAAAACATAACCATCCACTGGTAAAGACGTGTTTACATTTGTCTTAATTGATATAAAAGCGTTTCGAGTTTATGATAGTTTGTGATTAATTATAATAGGCATGGAGTGAAGATGAAGAGGTATCCATGGTCGGATGGCCCCGCGTACGTGACACAGTGCCCTATTACTCCGGGCAACATGTTTAGGCAACGCGTCGTCCTCTCCGATGAGGAAGGGACTTTATGGTGGCACGCTCATAGTGAATGGTCTCGTGCTACCGTCCATGGAGCCATCATTGTTTTACCCTCGGACGGTGAAACTTATCCATTCCCTAAACCTCATGCACAAGTTCCTATTTTACTAGGTAAATTAATAATTTGATTTAGAAATTTTATTAATATATCGAGTATTTATTTATACATATTTTTAGTATATATATATATATATATATAGCATTATTAACTTTGAAGTATATGAGTAATATTGTAGGAGAATGGTGGAATGCCGACGTGCAACAAGTGATGGAGACGGTTGTCAGTGGCGGAAGCGGGTCGGTAGTGAGTGATGCTTTCCTCATAAATGGTCAACCGGGCGACTCCTATCCATGTTCAACTCTAGGTTGATTTAATTGCATTTGATTTAATTTAGTAGTAAAAAAAATTAATTTTGATCCATTAATTATGTTGACGTTTGTACACTTTTAGTCCATTATGTTGGTCATGGCCAATTTTAGTCTATTAGGTTGGTAAATAGTCCGATTTTTGTGAAGTAAACGGGCTCATTTAATTTGGTGCAGATATGTACAAGTTGCGAGTGGAACGGGGCAAGACTTACCTAATCAGAATGGTGAATGCGGGCATTGGCTACACCATGTTCTTCAAAATCGCCAACCACAACCTCACCGTCGTCGGAGCCGACGGTGCCTACACAAAGCCGTTTATGAGTGACTACGTCGCTATTTCCCCCGGACAGACCATCGACTTGTTGCTCGAAGCCAACCAGCCGCCGAGCCGTTACTACATGGCGTCGAGACCGTACATAGTCGGACGAGACGACGTACGAGAATCCAACGAAAACATCGCCACGGGATACGTCGAGTACATCGGAAACTTAGACAACACGCAGCCGCCGCCGCCTCTCCCGTTACTACCTCCATCCAACGACACGCCGGCCATCTCCCATTTCACCGACCAATTCAGAAGTCTAGCCAACGATGAATACCCCATCGACGTTCCCAAAAACGTGACGAGGAATTTATTCTACACTCTCTCCGTCAACCTGCAGGAGTGTCGGAAGGCGTTGTGCAACGGGCCCGCCGGCGGTCGGCTCCGGTCGAGTGTGAACAACGTGTCGATGGTGCTTCCGACGACCATTTCCATTCTCGAGGCTTATTATCGGGGGATTAGTGGTGTTTTCGAGGCTAATTTCCCTGATCATCCGCATTCTCCTTTCAACTTCACAGATGGTAACACGAGCATCGATGAGGCTGGGACTGAATACGCAACCAAAGTTAGTATCTTTGAATATAATTCGACGGTGGAGATTGTCTTTCAAGGAACCAACCTCGGCGGAGGCGTTGAACATCCCATGCATTTACATGGATACAGCTTTTACGTCGTTGGATCCGAGTATGGTAACTTCGACCCGACCCGGGATCCGGCCAACTATAATCTTGTTGACCCCCCTCTCATGCAAACAGTTACCGTTCCTTTCCAGGGGTGGACCGCTATAAGATTCAAAGCTAATAACCCAGGTTTAATTAATTAATTAATTAATTTTGCTCCATATATATATAATTAATTATTTTTACCAAAATAAATAATCTGAAAATTTTTGTGGCAGGAGTTTGGTTCATGCATTGTCACTTGGAGCGCCACTTGAGCTGGGGAATGGATACGGCGTTCATCGTAAAGGATGGTAAATCCCTCCATGAGAAGATGCTGCCACCGCCGCCGGATATGCCGTGGTGCTCAAGTCAAACGGCCGGAGATCCTTCTACCGATTTGGGGACAACCTTAAAACACAATTACAAGGAACTTCAACAATGGAGTTGAAGTAAGCAAAATAAAGGGTGAAGTGCAAATATACCCATTTGTAAATTAGAAAATGCAAGAAAGTCTATTTTCTACCAAAAATGCATTAATATCCATTTGTTCTTTTTTGTCCTAAAAAAGGTAGTCTAGATGATAGCCTGCACCATGCAGGCCTATGGTGTCCCCCCTCGTCAGCCCAGCAGTCCATTCAACCCATCTCGTCAGTCCATCTGTCCCGTCCTCAGGTGATGCAGTAATTGATTGAGAAAAATAGTCAAAGCTGAGAAAATGAGTCAAAATTGAAAGACAAAAAATTAAATGCAGCGACTTAAAATTACTGAATCAATTCAGCCACAACAGCATGCATGCAGCAACTTGTAATGAAATTTTTTTTCAACGTTTGTCATGTACTGAGTTTTATTTAATTTTTATTCTACATTATTTAAATAATGAAATAATATTTGAACCCAAATATATATAAGGAGGTACTCATTCACATCTTCATACATTTGTTCGTAAGTTTAGAGAGAGAAAAAAAATTCATATTCGTATTTTGCGCAAATTTGGATCTCGATCTACATTTTCATCATATTCGCACAAGGTATGTTGTATATAATTTAAAGTGTTACATTGTAAATAGGATTTTATATATATATAAACCCTATCCGTAATTTTCTATGGATTTAAATAGTGTTACATTGTAAATAGGGTTACACGCCATATATTTTTAAAACGTGACATTGTAAATATAGTTAATATTGCATTTAATCAACTAGCATGGATTTTACTACGTAAAATTTGATATAGTTCTCTGTTTGCTATATTGATTTTTTATAATTTCATGATATACGACGTTTATACTGAGATGTAAGACATATTTCTTCGTTTAAAATTGTATTTCATGAATTACCACATTTACAGGACAAAAATGTATTTTAGTTCTTCGTATTTCAAATATATTTACATTGTTACGTAGATATACAGTAATTTTCCAGAGAACTAAGATGTTTTATATTTCAAAATATGGTTAGATGGCAGAATGGACACGAATAATAGTCAAGTACGGAGGAATATTCGAGGGTTCTGAATACAAATATGGGGATGAACAACTTGCAGCAATTCCGCACTGTCTACTTTCGTTGTCATCTCTAAGAGCTACTATTGATTCAATCACGCAAACTAATTCGATGCGTACCCCGTATCTATTGTATTCCCTCGAGAGAAATCGCGTCGGTCGGCTAGTGAAGTCACTAATGACGAGTGATGAAGATTTAAATCGACTCATCGGCTTCGAGGTAGATCCCACTGTTTGTGTTGTGACGACGAGTCCGAGTGATTGGGCTGGAACAAGTTTGTGGCAAACCCGATCACATGTCCCTTATTCTGATGATCGGGACCTAGTTGAGCAATCCATTAGGGATTTCGACAGACATAAGTTCTTCGGTGATGGACGAGAGGAGGAGGAATACGATGAGGTAGAGCAAGAGGAGGAGGAAAACGAGGAGGAGGAGGAGGAGGCGGAAGCGGAGGAGGAGGTATATTACGTCATAGATCGCAGAATACTATTTATAAATTCCCGTAAACCGTTATACAATCTGTTATACAAATCTTCCATTAATTGTTTTACTTTGTTTTATGCAAATTGAGAAAATTGAGAGAAAGATTAAGAAAATATTTGAAAGATTGCGAGAAAGATTCAAAAATTGCGAGAAACTGAGAGAAATTGAGAGAAAGATTCAAAAATTGCGAGAAATTGAGAGAAAGATTAAAAAAATTGAGAGAAATTGAGAGAAAGATTCAAAAATTGAGAGAAAGTTGTTTTACGTTGTTTTATGCAACAGGGAGTGAAAGTTGCATTTATTTTACGTTGTTTTATGAAAGTTGAGAAAAAATTGAGAGAAAGATTGAGATATATATAGATTTATAGTAGTCTCTCAATTTAAATTGATGAAATTGAGAGAAAACTATCTTCGTCAGTTTAAATAGTACTCTTTCAGTTTAAATTGACTGAAAGTTGTTTTAATAGTACTCTTTCAATTTTAATTGACTGAAAGTTAGTACTCTCTCCAAATGGATTTATAGTACTCTATATTCGTTACCTTCTGTATATATGGAAAATGTGTAATGTTATATACGAAAATATTATATCATAGGTAAAAGATAAATATGCATTTATAGTTCTCCGTAAAATATATATATATATATATATATATATATCTCCATATAAATAATATTCAGATAATTTATGCATTATAATATTAAATATAAATTATGTATGGAGAACTATTCTCTTACACGTTTTTTCATTAACGTATAAAGTATATTACGTCATAGATCGCAGAATACTATTTATAAATTCTCGTAAACCGTTATACAAACCGTTATACAAATCTTTCATTAATTGTTTTACGTTGTTTTATGCAAGTTGAGAAAATTGAGAGAAAGATTCAAAAATTGCGAGAAATTGAGAGAAAGATTAAAAAAATTGAGAGAAAGATTCAAAAATTGAGAGAAAGTTGTTTTACGTTGTTTTATGCAACATGGAGTGAAATTTGCATTTATTTTACGTTGTTTTATAAAGTTGAGAAAAAATTGAGAGAAAGATTGAGATATATATAGATTTATAGTAGTCTCTCAATTTAAATTGATGAAATTGAGAGAAAAACTATCTTCGTCAGTTTAAATAGTACTCTTTCAGTTTAAATTGATTGAAAATTGTTTTAATAGTACTCTTTCAGTTTAAATTGACTGAAAGTTGTTTTAATAATACTCTTTCCAAATGGATTTATAGTACTCTATATTCGTTACCTTCTATATATGAAAATGTGCAATGTTATATACGGAAATATTATATCATAGGTAAAAGATAAATATTCATTTATAGTTTTCCGTAAAAAAAAATATATATATATATATATATATAAATAATATTCAGATAATTTATGCATTATAATATTAAATAGAAAATATGTATGGAGAACTATACTATTTTACGTTTCTACATTAATGTATAAAGTATACATCGTCATAGATCTCAAAAGATTACTTATAAATATCCGTAAAATTTCAATGTTATATACGAAAATATTATATCATAGGTAAAAGATAAATATACGGAGCATAATAAATGAATATATCTGAATATAAATACCATAAAATGTATTACATAATCATAAATAGCATAAATGTCTTACTAATCATCAACCGGTTCTACCACGACACACATAAACCAAATTCGCATCCCCATAATATGTCGGATACTCCAAATGTCGAGCTCATTCTGGATGAGTTCTATCCTCGGCATGCCATCGATTAACCGATGCACGGATAATAGGCATATACACCGCAATTGACTTGGTCTCTTTGTACAAATTGTGCTCGTTCGAAGACCTCCAAATGCATATCACGCCAAGCTTTTTGACGTGGTTGCCCGTACACCCGTTCGAAGTACATGTTGTAATCGAACAATCTGTACATCGTCCGTGTAATCGGTTGTATGCTCTCTCTCCACATCTGCCGATATGAGTCATCGGAAATTGCCCACAACGAGTCGTACAACTCGACAGTCCATGCATGCAGACATATGCGCACGGTGACCCAGTGAGCTCCAGTGACAAAGCAAACAAGTATGAGCTATAGCAATGTTACATAATCAGAATATAAAACAACGAAATATATAATTTAAATGTAGATATATTATTTTATATGGTTTCTTATGACCTATAAATATGTATAAGATTATAGTTATCCACAGTATAAATATATTTTACCATATTTCTGTTTGGAGTGAACAAACATAGTTCTTTACCTCATCGTCGAAGAATCCAGCGAAGGTCCTTCTCACTCTCGGGAAATTCCACCTCAACAGACGTGGAAGCGCATGTCGGTCCACCAAGTTCGCACAAGCCCTCCCGAATTCGGGAATGCAATCGTAAGCTCATGCTTGTAAGGCCCAAACGGGCCCGCTGAACACATAAGATACTTTACATCCCGCAAGAATGTTGGGGATGAATTGCTTGTAGTGAAGCAATGCTCGATATGCATACGCTCCCCACGGGAATTCCTTCCATGCGTTCAGGTTGTCCACTAACACCCAAACGAAGTCATCGATTAGTCTCGGCCTCGGAATACCCAAGATTAGTAGGTGTAGCATCAACACATTTGCCGCTTTCACGTAGTCGGCTGCCGATGCGCCGTTCACCGCGTGTTCTCTGAAAATATCCTCCAACTCGAATATTTTCAATCTCCTATTGCCACAAAATACGGCCCTTGCACGAACCGTGGAAGCATCATGCTCCATTGTTGGGTCAAATGTGGATGACCCGAACATCAACCCCGAGACCAGGGCGAATTCCAGCGGACCAAACTTCAATTGACGATCCGTTATTATAAACCAAATGTTGTTGGATACAACGTCGCCCAAGGAAATTTCACGGCACATGAGCTGGTGGAGAGCTTTGCTCGCACTTACACTCCCCTCCCAATCCATCAAATGGACGAAAGGGCTAGTCTCACAGAATTGTGCATACAGGGTGTCACCGCCGACGGCCGTCAGTGTGTCTCGGATAAGTGGGATCACATCCCACTTGTAATGAATCATTATTTGAGGTTTAGCCGACCTGGCTACGTACCTCAGAAAATACCATTGACTCTGCATGAACGAAAAATAACAAATTAGTTCACCATAATTTAGTAGTATAGCTCTGTAATTCACGTAAACAAATATTTAACGGCGAATAATAATGGTCTGAGAGACATATACTAATTAAAACATCTAAATAAATTATATTTATTCATAATAATTCCAATATCTCCGTTTAAAAGACATATTTCATGGCGAAATATAATTGTCTACGAGACAGACTAATTACAACATATAAAAAAATTATATCGTTTAAAAACACATATTAATATGTAAAATCCGTATTATCTATAAAATATATTAATATGTAAATTCCGTGGTATAAAATATATTAAAATACATAAAATATTTATATATAAATTCGTAGTGATACGTAAAATGTATTAATATATAAATTCCGTAGTGAGACGTAAAATATATTTATATATAAATTCCGTATTAATATTGAAATACGTAAAATAAAATTCATATTATATATATTCCGTATTATATTAATACATTATATATTAATACATTAATACATTAAAATATATTTAAATAAGTAAAATACATTGAAATATATTAAAATATATTAAAACATATTCCGTATTATATTAAAATATATTAAAATATATATTCCGTATTATATTAAAATACGTAAAATAAAATCAGTATTATATTTATTAATACTTAATTAAAATATATTAAAGTATGCAAAATATTTATATAAATGCTGAATTATATATATTAATATCTAAAATCGTATTTATTTTCTCAACGGATGAAATAATTGGGCAAAAATCGAAAAAAAATAAATGGATAAGCTGGCCGAAAAAAAAAAGGGAATCTCAACGGAAGAATAATTGGGCAAAATAAATGGATGAGCTGGCCGAAAAAAATGGGAAAAAAAATTGGAGAGAAATTGGATGAACTTCTTGAACAAAATCGAAAAAAAAAAAAATATTACTAAAAGACAAAACCCTCAATTTCTGCTCTGCATTTAATACATGTTGGACTGCATGGAAAGAAGGGGAGTAGGGAGTAGGTGTGTCGGCCACCTCAGCAAAGGCAGCAGCCTTTTCTCTGCTTTCGTCCTTTTGCAGCAAGTCAAGTGCTTGTAGGGACATAAATGTCCTGGTGGGTATACATGCATTTACTAAATACTTGTGATAGTTGGTGCAATATTGCATTACAAGTGGTCATTTCTAACATTTTCCCCAAAATAAATTAGCAGCCGTCACAGACATCACGTCACGTTTCTATAGAATTATATTTTAGAATTTTTTTAGAATAATTGACTAATGATGTTCATAAATCGATTTAATGAAAATCTTAATAATCCTTGAATAAAAATATTAGTAGTATTTTACAATTTTGTAGGGCTGCCCGGATTATACACAGTCGACATACATATACGTTACAAAGTCAACAAAAGTTCGGACGTTTAAATTGTCAAATAGTATATAATATTCACCAGAAATGAACACACCATTGTGTTTGGTTGGATAGAACTAGAAAGAAAAGAAATAGGAAAAGAATAGAGAAAAGAGTACTCGGAGAGAAATGTTAATTTTTCTCTTGTTTGGTCAAGGGAAGAAATAGGGGGAGAGAGAGAAAAAAAATAATGAGCCCAAATGATTTTTTTTCCTATCCAAACATGAGAAAAAGAAGAAAAAAAATAAACCTTAACTCAAAACAGATAATTATTCTCTCATAGAACCCTTACCAGGCCAGGCGATTAGGGGTGTACAAAAAAATCGCAAAATCGCCCGCCCGCACGCACCCCGCCCGTAACCGCCCACAACCGCGCGGTTTAAATTTTTATGTGCGTATTAACGGTTTAAATTTTTACAACCCGCAAAGTATTGGGTGGGTTGCGGATTTGAATTAGAAAACCCGCATTTAAACCGCCCACCCGTATATTTATTTTAATTACAATAATATCATATTTATATAATTATATTAACACTTTTAATCTAAAAACTGAATTTTATTAATTAGTTTACTATGCCAAATTAACAGTATTAAAATAGTAATAGCTAAGTTATATGAAAAAGTTGAGTTGCAGTACGTGTATCAATATTACTTCCAAAGTCGTTTACTTGTAATAAAAAAATTAAAAAATGACTAATAAATTCACATAAAATAAAAAGAAATGCAATATGTGAATTATTCTGAAGATTCTCGACTACAAGTCTACAACAATTCTCAAAGGCCAAAGTGAGTCATGCGCAGCTTCTAAACCCTAAAATATTTTGGGAATACTTTTAAAATATCATTTATTGCTTTTGATAATCGTTTAAACTGTGTAGGATTTTTTTTTTTTTTTTAACTTATCAACCCGCTAAACCGCCCGATAAACCGCCCGCAACCGTTCAATCCGCCAACATGCGGTTTTCTATTTAAATTTGGCAGTTGCGGTTGGATAATTTTGTAAACCGAAAGCATTTGGGTGGTTTGCGGTTCCGTTTGTCACCCGCCCAAAACCGCCCATGTACACCCCTATAGGCGACTGTTTTCCAAAAACACAAGTCTCCGCAAAGTCGAAAGATCATGTATGGGGGCTGACGTCTGCCCAGTGCCGGAAGGTCAAGGAAGTTGCTGCTAATGTCCCGTAGGCTGAGGAGCAAAATGAGAAATCCGCCCGAGGAGGGGCTTGCGTCTGATTAGCTAGTTGGTTGAGAAGAAAGAAGAAAAAAAAAATTAACTACAAAACAGATGATTATTCTCTCATAAAATCCTCCACAATTTTTTTTTAATAATGATATTTATATTTTTTAAATATAAATATTATTTCTCTCTTCACTTATCTTTTCTAATATATTAAAAATAACAATTATATTAATTAATTAATATCTAAATATAATAACTTTTCTTTTTCTCCAAAAACCCACAAAAACACGAACACTCAAGAAAAGAAATACACAATGAAATACTAATCATTTTTCTCTTTCCTCATGATATCAAAAGTTAGTCTGGATCCATCTACGTATAATCTTTTATTTTTTCGGATTCATTCAATTAATTTTCATGCGTCTAGTCGTACTTTTTGAATTTGTGTATTTTATACATTTTAGGTTTAGTAAATTTCTTGATCTAGCTTAAGCCATGTACACATGAGAATTGTGATATACATGTGATTCGGGTTTGGTTCAATTAAATAAATAGATTAGTGTAGTAGCATAACAAGTTTGAGAGTACTATTTATTTTCTATCACTAATTCACACATATGTATCACATTTTTCAATGAACCTTCCATCATTTTTTAATTTTGATTCCAATTCTATCAACCCAAAAAAAAAATTGGCCATTAAAGCAAAAAGAATATTTTTAAAGCAATAGCAAACCTAAAAATGAATTGACAATCCATGTAGGGAATTTTGGGAACAAAATTACAAGTACTGAAATTGCATCAATCAAATTTACGAGACTAAATATGTAACTAGATAAAATTTACGGGACTAAAAATGTAATTTTCCCTCGACTATAGAGTTGGATCTACCATACAAGTTAGTTTATTAATTATATGTAAAGGGTAGAAATGCTCACCTAACTAAGAATGATTTTGGAACATATATGACAATTAATTAGCGATGATTTTTCTATTATTCTTGAAGTGGATGTGAAACTCCTTGGTTCCAGCCAAATAACGTAGAACTCTCTTGACTGTACCAAACCAGGGGCGGATCCAAGGGATTTTTTTTTCTTTTTTTTCTGGGGTTCGCCAGCACTATGGTCTTTGTTTTTTTTTATTTTTTTTTTTTTTTTTTTCACATTTTTATTTTCTTAGTTTTTTACCCCTTTTTTTTTTTTTCTTTTTTTTTTTTTACCACCGTCTAAAAATATCGATCCAGGGGCGCGCCGGGGCGCCCCGAACTCGTGTCGAAACGCGATTTTATATATGTAATTTTTAATAAATTTCGTATTTCGCCCCCCCGAATGTACACTTCACCCTCTTCTCTATCGAATTTTTAAGTTTCGCCCCCCCTCTCTCGTAATCCTGGATCCGCTCCTGACCAAAACGATAAGTAGAAAAAGATGAATGTTTTAAATAAATCAACCGACCAATATTTAAACTTCTAAACATACTTACAGCTGTAGCTCCCGTGCCATCTTCAACTTGAAGCTTGTCTTCACATTCATCGGAGTACTAACAACCTTGCAGCCTGCCATGTTAAATCTCTTCAAAGTATCTTCCAAATATTTTTTCTGAGACATAAAAATATACACCTTTTGTCAGTAAAAGTTCTAATCCCAGAAAATAACTCAACTATTCTAAGTCTATCATTTCAAACATATTCATCATGTACTTTTTAAACTCGTATACAGTTAAACCTCGATAAAGTAATAACCTTGAGATCCAAAAAAAATATTAATTTAACAAAGTTATTACTTTATCGAACATTATTTTAGTGCATTGATCCATATCGGTACCAGAAGAAATTATTATTTTAGCGAAATTATTAGTTCATTGAGGTTTAACTGTATAAATTTCAGTGAAGAACCAGTGTAGATCATATCATATATTTTCTAGATAGTTTTTGCTTTGGTTGGAATTTTTAAAATCATTTATTTTTAATTAGCACACACAATTCTACATTTATTTATTTATTTAGGATAGTTAGATGATTTTTTTTTTTTGGAAAATCCACAACCGTCAAGTGCGCACAGCTTAAACTTACATATAACGATTTCTATAGATTTTAATTGGAATTTGAATCAACTATTTATTCGTATAATTCAAAAATATATAAAATATACTCCTTCCGTCCTGCTATTATAAGTCCTACTTGCTTCTAATCGGGAAATAATTAACGCTATTCTTGTTTTAACTTTTTCCTAAAATAGTAAAAATTACTTTTAAACATAAAATGAAGTGGGTCCCCCTTACTCACTACTCAATTTTTCTGCCCCACATTCTTATACTCTCTCTCTTCAAAAATCTATCTCCCACTCATTATGTTCGGCTTTGAACTCGAGAAAATTATGATTTTTATCTTTTTGAAAACTTTAGATTATTTCTTCAAATATAACTATAAAAAAATATAAAAAATAAAAATCGATTGTCTTTTTACTAAACCTTTGCAAAAATTTGGATAATTCTCATTTCTTTCCACCAACCACTCCTCGAAAACCGCGTGCCATTTTCTATTATACAATTAAAACTCATAAAATACACATTAAACTAAAATTTCTTAATCTCGTCACAAGTCATTGTTTAAAATCGGCATGAAAATTAGTGGGACAGAGGGAGTATGCAATTTGATTACACATTAACAAAATAAAAATTAAAAAATAAGTTAAATACTACCCCTTCTACAGTCGGGAAAATAACTAAAATACCCAAAATTTAAATCAACTATTTTTTCGTCTCCGCCGTAATCTGCCCGAACGCCGGTTGAACTCCAGCGCCATCCTGCGCCGCCGTAGGCATTCTAAGTTTATTCGCATATTTATCTGTTCGCTCAGGCTCTCGTACGTGGCGCTTTCAATTTATTTGAGCTCTTTGATTGCCCGGTTAGTGTGTTCATTTTCTAGCTCTGTTGTTTGATTTGATCGTTTGTTGGAATCATGATTAACCCCAATTGAAAATCCAGCGTTGAGTTGATCAGAATTTATACCCTAATTTGTTTTTCCCCAATTTGATGAAGCCCTAGCAATTTCAATTTTATTGATTTTCAACCAATTTTGACTGCATAAGCTCTACGCTGTTGGTATCAGTTAGGATGTTTGTGCTGCTGTAATCTGTATATGTTTTATGCATGCCGTCAGATTTAATGTTTAAAATTGCTTTAGCTTTTGTTTGTGTGTGAAGTCGAATTCTGGTGAAACGAGCTTAACTTTTTTGCAATTATGCTTGGGTTAACGCCAAAGTTCATCCCATTTCTTATGGTTTCATCATGCCTAATATGAATGCATGTTTTCACGGTTGTTTGTAAATTTTTGCTGTAGTTGTATGTTTTGATTCGAAGGGAAATAGAAACAGTCCTGTTTTAGAAAGAGAAATTGAAGCAAAATAAATTTCAAGTTACAAATTTACATCGTTTATTCTGTTGACTAATCTCGTTCCCACAAGGCTACAAGAGATATGAACGCTACCGCCGTGGTTTGCGCCACAGCGGCGGTGCAGCTTCCTCTCATCCGTTCTCACTCCGCCGCTGTTCCCGATAATCTAGCCATGGAGTGCCATAATCTGAGCTACTCTGTGAGGACTAGCGCGGGGAATTCCGTTCCGATTCTCAAAGATTGCTCTCTCAGCATCCCCTCAGGACAGTTCTGGATGCTGCTAGGCCCCAATGGCTGCGGGAAATCTACTCTCCTAAAGGTTGTAATTTCTGCTATTCGGTGTTCTTGGTTTTGAAATAGCGTTATTTTTGCTAGGGATTTTAATTGGATAATGAGTTCGCACGGTATTTCGGTCATCTCGTGAACCTATTGTGTGTATTTTAGAACACTAATTGGTTTTTGATTCTTGAGACTTTGCAGATTTTAGGTGGTTTATTGAATCCGAGTGGTGGATATTTGCATGTCAAGAAGCCAAGGAGTTTCGTATTTCAGAATCCTGATCATCAGGTGGTTTTCGTATGAAGTTCGGTCTTAAAAACTTCTTTGTTTTACATTTATTTCACTTGTGGATTGCTGCTGTTCTGAAAATTGAATATCACTCTTTGTTTGTGGGGTTTAAGGTAAATTGTTTTAGTCTAAGCTGCAAGCACTTCAATCACTAATCTAATAGTAGTTAGTTTCAGAATGTAAATCTACTAAGGTGTCTTGTTATAACTCTGAATGTGGAATTTCTTTAGTGGACTAAATAATGGGAAATGCTCTCTTTCGTGATCATGTAAGAATTCGTTAAAAGTATTGAGGACTCCTTAGATTGCATTTCTGTATATGCTTCTCTTCATGTATATTTGGTCAATGTTCTAAAAAATGTACAGGATGCAGCTAAAATCTTTGTCGGCTGATCGTGTGATCACTTGAGAGATAAAAGATCTCCATAGAATTCATTTAAATAATCGAGAGAAACCTTGACAAGAAAATGATCAAAATACGAAATCCTTGTTAAGGATATGTTAGCTATCAACGTAATCTCACCATTTTCTGGCAGGTAGTTATGCCCACAGTGGAGGCAGATGTGGCATTTGGCCTTGGCAAATTCGATATAGCCGATGGTGAGATTACGTCTAGAGTAGCCAAAGCATTGGACGCCGTAGGCATGTATGAGTATTTAAAAGTATGTCGAAAGAAACTCTAGAGTATTTCAAAATATGAACTAATTATTTATTTATTTCCAATTTTGGCCATTGTGTTCAACTGTTTAGAGACCAGTTCAGACCCTTAGTGGTGGTCAGAAACAAAGGGTTGCAATAGCCGGGGCTCTTGCAGAAGCATGCAAAGTATTGTTACTAGATGAACTCACATCGTTCTTGGACGAAGATGATCAAGTACGTTTACTCCCCCCTTATCTTTTTTGTTTTGCTCGTAGAGTACGCGCGGATGCATGTGGATTGACTTTTATGTTTGAAATTTAAATACTCACAAAGGCTTGTGTGTACCACTTTCATATACCCTTGTGTGTACCACACCACAAGGATATTGACATATGTTAAATATGACCCACTTGTTTTAATGAGAAATGCCACATGTCAATACCCTTGTGGTGTGGTACACACAAGGGTATACAAAAGTGGTACATACAAGCTGCTCCATTAAATACTAGACATTAGTTTGTAAAATCCATTAGAAATACTTTCGTATTTTGTAGGATATTGCGATGCACTTTCTTTTTTTCTTTTTTTCCGAGGTCATGGCTAGGCTAGCATAATGGATTGTTAACATAATACTCCCCCAGTCCCACTAGAAACGACACGTTTCTTCTGAGCGCGCGAATCAGGAAAGTGGTGTTATGTGGTGTAGGTTGGAGTTGTAAAAGCAGTTAAAAGTTCAGTAGCTAGTTCGGAAGGAACTACGGCCTTATGGGTTACCCATCGTTTGGAAGAACTGGATTATGCATATGGCGCTGCGTACATGGAAGATGGTAGGGTTGTTTTACAAGGTGATGCTTCTACAATAAAGAATTTTGTTGAGTCTAAGCAAGCATCTTATGTGAAGAAAATTAATTCTTGATTTATCATCATCACTGTGTTTTTCCATTAAAATGCAGTATTAGATTCGTATTTACTCCTTCTGTCCCATAGAAAATGTCTCTTTTCTTTGGGGCACGGAGATTAAGAAAATGAGATTTTGTGTTGTATATTGTTTGATTTTTTTTACTTGTTAATTTTGGTTCATATGTTGTTTGTCTTTTTAAGAAATAAGACACTTTTTATGGGACGGCTCGAAAAGGAAAATAAAACACTTTCTATGGAACGGAATGAGTACTAATTACCATGAAAATGCAGTATCGGGTTCGTAAATAAGAGATTAATGGTATAAATACTGATTGAAAGTTTAAAATCTGTTATATATAGCGGCAATCGGCAATTTGTAAATAACAGATCAATTCCAATTGAAATCAAGAGGCAAATTGGTTAATAACTGGCAATATCAAATTATTTATGGCCGCAACCTGCAATCGTCATGTTTCATTAGTAGTATCTTGTTTTTTTGGGTACGGATATGTAGTTTATTTTGTAGTCACAAATTTTATGCTATTTTTAAAAATAAGATACGGGACATCCTTTTGAAGAAATACAAGACATTATTAATAATTAGAAGAAAAGAGTATAATAGATAGATATAGATAGATAAGAGGTGACTATTTTTAAATAAGTTAATATTTGCCTTCACATTTAAAGCTTCAACTATAACTTAGAGGTGCTGGTTAGCCGTTACATACCCTCTTGAGTTCTCATGAGTGTGATTGATGTGAACGCTTGTACATCGACTTCGATACGTGTTACGTGTATATTAATGATACGCCTTCCTTTCTACCGAATTTGTTCAATATTTATTTTCAAACTGTTCCATTGAATTTGTCTAGTTTTAAAAAAAGAAAATTAGTCCTACATTTTTAAAAACTTAAATCAACTCAAAAGTATTAATTAATTAAATATGTCTCACACATCTACCCCACAAATCAATTATAAATTATTAATTAATGTATGACTCCTACACCTTTATTAATCTACACAATTTTTCTTAAATTATCGCGCCGAAAAGAATATGAACAAGCTCGGTGGGACGGAGAGAGTAATTATTTTATATACAATTACATTAGGAGAAACAGTAGTAATTGAAATATATATTGACAAGTAATGATAATTCATAGCAACCAAGAGACCAAAACTAACTAGCACGATAATATTCGAAAAAGCACTTCCGATAGTACCCGAATTTATAGAAATTCTTCATAGAAATTGATGCAAAGCATGCTTCAACAAATAATTAGCAATAATACCACTTGATTTCTGGGTTGGATGGAAAGAATCCCAGAAAACATATTTATTCGCATCCGTACACGTAAACGGGTTGAGTTGGTCGCACATATATCCCATCTCAAACATTCCCGTCGCACAACATGCTACCGATGTTACTTCAAATCCTGCAGTAATTCCACTCCAAAAATAAAAACTCGAAATAAATATATCGAAAAATAATGCAAAAAAAATCTAGATTTAAAAAAATAATAATAATACCGAATTGAGAAGGCCTATTGATCATCTGCATGAAAATGTCATAAGTGTTGGAGAAGACAACCCTAATCCCGGGCATATCCCCATTCATCTTCTTAATCAGTCCATCCAATTTACCGTTAAAATGCGAAGCAACTAGGTTGTACCCTTCGGTACAACCGTTCCCGTTCCCGTAGTTCGTTGACCTCTCCAAGGGGAGGCCCCCCATCGGCGGGAGCCCGGCCAACGAGATTTTCCGGGCTCCCAAGCCATAGATGTCGTGCACAAACTTCTCCACTAGACTAATTATGTAATCTTGAAATTGATCGACCGTGTATCGCGAACGCGTATCGGGGAGTGTAGTAGTTCTCTAGGAAGTCGTTTGTGCCTAGACTGACCAAATAGAGAGCCTCGGTTGTTATGGAGCTGGCCTTTGCTTCGCCCACGTAGGCTTTGAGTTTGGTTTGGTATTCTTTGTAGTATTCCACTTCTTTCCATAGAGGAATCACGTTCTTGAATTTGAGTAGAAGTGAAAAGTAATTAATAAATTAAAATTCACAATTATTAGTATGACACAGATTGACAGTAAATTAATAAATAGTATGAGCATTTTTAAATTCGACATTATTATTAAAAAAAATAAGTAGACGGTATGTCTGTCGTTAGTACAATAAATGCTTATTTTAATATATATTCTTGAAACAGTTCGCAGATATGCTGGCAGATTTTCGAAAATCTAATGTGAAACTAAATTATGGACGACTAAGGGTGTATTTATAGGGTTATTAGGCCACTTAATTTAGTTCATGTTGTTGGGCAATTAATAAATTTTTAAATTCGCTTCCATATATTAAATTTTCGTAAAATACTAGGGATGCGAAAATATTTTTTTCGTAAAATTTACACATTAATTTCGACTTCGACACGAAAAATGGGGGGTGCGGTCGCACCCACCCGCAGCCCCTGGTACCGCCACTGGACCCAGGATCGGAAGGAATTATTATCTTAGCGAGATTATTATTTTATCGAGTATTACTTTATCAAAGTTTAAGTATATAATTTGGAAAGAAAAGACTAAACTTTTTCTACACATTCAAGTCAAACGAATTCCGACCCGAACGTTATACGAACGGGTCGTAATAAATGAAACACGATAAGAAATAGAGAATCCAAACTTACGAGCACATTGGAAGTAGCATTGTCGAAGCCAGTACCGGCAGAAGCAAAGCAAACGCCGCCAGCGAAGTCGGATATGTTAAACTGGGGATCCAAGTACGCCGGCACGAACGGCCGGAGACCGAGCGCCTCCGAGATGAAATCCGGCGGGATCCGCCCGTTGGAGAACCTCCCCGTCGGCCGTCCGCCGTAGAAGTCGCGTCCGTACGGCCTGAAGTTGCTCCGCAGCACGGTGGATATCTGGTTGTTGTTGCCGGAGTCGACCGACGAGTCGCCGAACACGATCACCGCCGGCACGCTCGCGGCGCCGCCGCCGCCGATGATGCCGAGGAGAAGGCATGCAAGGAGAGGAGTCATTTTTTTTTTAAATTTTTTTTTATTGGAGTTAGTGATTGAATTAGGGTTTATATAGGGGTGAAATCTGGAAATTCGAGTTTGTTGGGGGTTTATTTAATAATGGCGTGGGAGTGGGAGTGGGAGTGGGAGTTGAGAAAGGGGCTTTTATGGCCATTAATGAGAAGCTTTGCTGTGAGTGTTTGAGGTGGTTAAATGGGTTGGCAGGGAGAGGAAATGCATCTACTGTTTGCTTTCGTTTTTATATCCCATTTATATCGTATTTCAATCTCGTAACATTTCAAATTTATCGAGCAATGACGAATTCGAGGTCAATGAAGGTAGTGTTTGGAACAACTTAATTAAATAAGTTATTTTTGGATTTTTTCACTTCTTTTAATGTTCGAATTGTAGATTTTCTCTTTTTTTAGAATTAAAATAAGTTAGAATAAACAGAAGCTCATAAACTATTTATGGTTGTTTTTAAAAGCAAAAACTAAAAAATATTGAAAAGCAACTTATGATAGTATTTGAAATATTATTTTTTTTCTAAAATTATGTTGTTTTTTTCTAATACTGCAAATATTAACAACTTTTAATTAAAAATGATTTTAAGCATAAAAAGTTAAAAACTGCTTATAAAAACTATTCAAAACACTGTCTAAAACACTCGAGACTCAAGCTTAATTAGTCGAAAACTTTCGCAAAAAAGAAGGCAAATATTGAATTTCAGATGAGCTGGAAAACAATTTTAAAATTACACATAAAAAATTAAATTTCCGCCTAATTCGCCAATTATTTCAAAGTTAATAGTATCTGAAATGCATTTATTAATTTCTGCACTTTCATACTCCCTCCGTCCTTATTTTACATATCCATTTGTTATTTCACATAGATTATAAAAAAAATTAATACTATGAAAGTTAGATAAATGTTGGTATTGAAATTTAAGTAAATTAAAATAAATTACAAAAAAATTAATATCATAATTATGTTTGCTATTATAAAAGTTGGATAGAATAGTCTTTTTCTATATTATCATATTAATTAGATGAAATTAGATATTAGATATATTATAAAAATAGTGTCATTTAATTTATATATTAAATGATTATGCAATATGCAGAAATAATGACAAAATATTTATTGATGATGATGGAACTCTACAATCCCAAAAATGCATTCAAATCTTCACCTGAAAAGAAGGCTATTTATTACTACTCATACAGTTAAACCTCGATAAAGTAATAACTTTGAGATCGAGAAAAAATATTTATTTAACGAGGTTATTACTTCATCGAACATTATTTTAGTACATTGACCCATATTGGGACCGGAAGAAATTATTATCTTAGCGAGATTATTACTTTATCGAGGTTTAACTGTATATTTTTTACAACATTTTTATCATCGAATGGTCCCTCTCAAACTATTGGGATGAAATCACATGTCCAATAAATCTCTATCCAATTGGTGTCCAATTTAAAACGACGTAGTTTTGTATTGAAAATTTGCACTCTTTAATTATTTATTAAATTCTTTTTTTAATCTTATCCTTTTAATTTGTAGTTTTTCAATACAAAACTACATCGTTTAAATTGGACACCAATTGGATAGTGATTTATTGGACATATGATTTTATCCCTAAACTATTATTATAGAAAATCAAGAATTGAATTTTTGAAATTAATTAGTTATCATGAAATGATATGTATGTAGTCAATTAATTAATGAAGCTCAAATAATCTTTATTTTAAGGTTTGACACATTCGGATTACACTAGCTAGGAAAACAAACATAACTTTTCGAACGTTTGGACATGATACGATAAATTAAAAAATTAATGAAATAAATATCGAGCTTCTTGCAATACAAATTATGTGCGTATGGATGCACACATTAATGTCCCATAACGATAACTTCACCATCACCGTCGGGATCTTCGTCTTCGAGCCGATTGAGGTTTCCGATGATGTGTCCGTCGCGAGAGTCGTCGGCATCCTCGTTGGCAAGATCGTGGAAGGTGTGGATGCTGTGGCCGGCTATCTCCCGGCAACTTTCGTGGTGCGATTCGTCGCATGTTGCATGGATTTGTCTTGCTAGGATGAAGCAAACTAAGATTGATGATACGAGGAATAATGTTGAAACTCTTGGCCTTAATGCAGCCATTTGTAACTTTTTTTTTTCTTCTTGTGTTTTTCTTCCTTAAAATGTTGTCTGGTTTGGTGTTGCTATGAGCAAGAAAATGAAGATGAATTTAGATGTTGAGAGAGAAAGAAGGCATATTTATATATGATTTTTTATTGTTTAATTAGTTGGAGATTTTGTGGTTGGAATTGCTCTCCTTTCTATTTTTTTGCATATTAATTAATTTTAGTATATAAGAAAATTAGAGTATTTGTTTGCTACTTTATCTTTGATCAATAATGGAATAGTAATACGTGTCTTTATTTTATAAAATTATTTATAATAAGTCATTCTGCAGGGTTAACAAATATATACCAACGTAATTTTTTGTTTAATGATATGGGTCATCATTTCATTGATGAACATAAACTGAACAACAAATAATTGAGCAGGTGATCGGCTCCAAAATTTTCATATTTTTCTAGTTGTGGTTATTTGATTTAACTAATATACATAATAAATGTTGTTCATAAACAAATTGATTGGACAATTTAATTTATTGTCCAAATTAATTCTCCTAATTCCCAACTATTTTTTTTCCCACATAAACAATTAAATCTTAGGAAGCTAAAGGATTTGGAAGAAATGTCAACCAAAACCAACCTACCAATAATGGCGGCGGTGGTGGTGGTTTTGGTTTGTCCATTTCTTGCAACACCGGCGGAGGGAAACAAAACCCTAAGTTATAGGGCGTTGCTACCAAATATCATCCCTAAAACAAACGTCGCCGCCGCAACAAGCAAATGTCTACACCGCCGGCCCGGTCGAGCCGCCGTCGTTGGGGGACATTGGCTATCATGCTTTCTATTTATGGGATGTAACACGAAAATGACGTCGTTTACTTGCGACATGCGCTATGCAAAATCGTTTGTTATTCCCGTGTAATCACCGCCCCCTCATATACTTTATATCCGAATTTTCTAATTTTTTAAGAATTTTTTTTTTCACTCATATATTTGATATCCCGTAAAATTGCATATTTCGTCTTTTCAATTCTAAATATTGGATCAACTTAATAAATTAAAGTCATAAAAAAAATAATAATAATGGAGGAGGCCCGTTTTAATCAAATTCAGCTCTTTTTAGCTACAAAGATGTTAACAAACAAGCCCGGCCCTATATTATATCGGGCTTGACTTTTAAGGCCTTTTAACTTGCAGTTTCAAGGCTTTTTGCTTGGCCCAATTTGACTTTCAGACCGTCTAGTGCTAAGGTCCGGCAAGCCACGTGGCACTTTTACTTTTACCACTTTTCATTAACTAAATTTAACAAATTTAATTGTTTAATATATATATATATATATATATATATATATATATATGAAATGGTTCTATAAGGAACATCACCTTAATGAAAGAATAAGGAATAAATCACACCCTTTCAATTTCATGAATCAAAAGTTAGGATTAAATATAAAATTTTGAGAAAATAAGAAATGTTTAAATTATTTTACTTCATTAAGGGTATGATTGTTATATATATATATAAGAAATTAAATCCTACTCATCAAAAGCAAAATTAAAGATATCTATCGTGCCCTCTTCTCTAATATTATATCTCATCCCCCTCTCTCTACATTTCTTTCTCTCCCACATCTCTCTATCATCACGGATCTCATCCCTCTCTCATCTCTCTTAATTTTTCTTCTCTCTCTCAACTCTTCACCATCCACGGCTGCTCTATAAGCAGCGATGCCCCCATGGATCTTGTTGAGAACAACATCACTCATCAAAAGCAAAATTAAAGATATCTATCGTCCCATCTTCTCTAATATTATATCTCATCCCCCTCTCTCTACATTTCTTTCTCTTACACATCTCTCTATCATCACCGATCTCATCCCTCTCTCATCTCTCTTAATTTTTCTTCTCTTTCTCAACTCTTCACCATCCACGGCTGCTCTATAAGCTGCGATGCCCCCATGGATCTTGTTGAGAACAACATCACTCATCAAAAGCAAAATTAAAGATACCCATCGTCCCCTCTTCTCTAATATTATATCTCATCCCCCTCTCTCTACATTTCTTTCTCTTACACATCTCTCTATCATCACCGATCTCATCCCTCTCTCATCTCTCTTAATTTTTCTTCTCTCTCTCAACTCTTCACCATCCACGGCTGCTCTATAAGCTGCGATGCCCCCATGGATCTTGTTGAGAACAACATCACTCATCAAAAGCAAAATTAAAGATACCCATCGTCCCCTCTTCTCTAATATTATATATCATCCCCCTCTCTCTACATTTCTTTTCTCCCACATCTCTCTATCATCACCGATCTCATCCCTCTCTCATCTCTCTTAATTTTTTCTCTCTCTCAATTCTTCACCATCCACGGTTGCTTTATAAGCAGCGGCGCCCCCATGGATCTTGTTGAGAACAACATCAGTGCTAGTGGTTTACTGATCCGGCCGAGATGTAATTTTCTTTTATGTCTTTATTCTCAATGTCTCTCTTTCTTTTTCTCTCTCTCTATCTATCAATCTATCGTCTCTGCATAGATCTACCTAGATCCGATCATCACCGGCATCACGATAGAACAATCCAGATCTGCAGAGATCAATTCGAGATCTTTAAAGATTTATCTCATATCTGCATAGATATATTCTATATATGTATAGAATTGTTCTATATATGTGTTAATTTGACCCAGATTTGTAAAGATCTCTCTCAGATCTGTAATTATCTCAAATTTGTAAAAGTGTGTACAAAATTCACGAAAGTGCATATAAGATACACATAAAGTGCACACAAAATTCCCTTAAAGTGCATAGAAAATCCACGTGAAAGATCTTCGAAGAAGATGAATTTTGGAAGAGAAAATTGAATTATATGATTTAATCAAAGAAAAAAAAATCGTATTTTCTTCCTTCTGTAAATGTTTATTAACTAAAAAATAAAAAAAATAAAAAAATAAAATAATTATGTTGTTTAATCGACTTAAAATTCAATAAGATATAAAATGAATTTATTGTTTAATCAAAATAATTTATAATTTAATAAAACATAAAATAATTATGTTGATAAATGGAGATAATTTAAATTTAATAAAAGATATAATTACAAAATTACTTGTGTGTCCTTAATGATAAAATAAAAGATTCAAAATTAAAAAATAGCTCCTTCAATCTGGACCACATATCTTCAAAATGAAAGAAGGAGATGTGTTCTCAGTTCTTTCAATAAGAATGTGTTCTTAAAAGATTCATCTCATATATATATATATATATATATATATATATATATATATATATATATATATATATATATATATACTAATTATGACTCATTGCTTAAGTATTATCAACTTCATTATAATTTAATAACGTATTATGAAAATCGAATTAGATTTACAAAGTATAAGTGTGTCAGTATCGGCAAACAAATGTAAAAAGTATTTATTACATACGACTATAAATATCATGTTGCTTTCGTTCTCGCGAGCAATGTGAAGATTTCGTTTCGTGAGCAACGCAAAAGCTTCGCATAAGTTTTTTCACAAGGGATAAAAAAATTCTTTAAGAAATAATCATCTAGCATTCAATCACGAGCCTTACTATAATCAGTAATTTTCGATGGATAAATTTTACAACATAAACATCGTTCGTCCTCGAGAACTTCCGCTAGGGTTAGATTGGGTTGCCAAATTAAGAGAAAACTCAAAGTGGGGATATACTTTCGATCCACCATGGATGAAGCATTTATGCTTTTTCAACCACATCGTCTTCAAGGTAAGTATATATTTTTTTATAAACATTTTTCATAAAATGTTTTGTCTTTTATAGATAGTATTTGCTTGGCTTGGAATTTTGAGAATTATTTATTCAATTAGCACACAAATTTACATTTATTTATCTATTTTAGATAGACAAGTGTGTTTTTTTTTCAAAGAACCCGTATTTTTTATGCGGAAAATTTAGACTCAGACATAACGGCCTCGATTGATTTGATGATGTTTCGTGTTAGAAAATTAAACACATGTTCAAATTATGCCAATACAAAAAATCATATTGTTAGAAACTTTAAATTTACACTAATTCGTTTTAATTTTTTGATCTAAAGTAGATTTGGATAATATATTTATGAAATGGCACAAATTGTTAGATGGGAATGTATGTAATTTCATAACTTAATTATATATTTATTATTATTATAATTTCTTTATGTAGTAATATATCAATATACCCTATTTGACTATTACAACTACAAAATTACCCAACTTTATAAAAACTATCCACTATATACCCAAATTTACTAAAATACCCCCACTTTTTTACTTCTCTCACCTAAAAGTGTCAGGCCATGATTGGACCGTGATCGGACCATGTCGATGTGTCCGACCGATCGGACATGCCCGATCATGGCCTGATAGTGATTGGCCTTGTGATAGGGCATGCCCGATCATGGCCTTGTGATAGGGCATGACCGATCATGCCCACGATTCAAGTAGTGATCGGCCTTTGGTTGGGCGTGTCCGACCGGTCCGACCCTGATCGGGCCCTCTGTTCACGTGATCGGACCATCCCATAGTAGGGGTATTTTCGTCTTATTGGGTATATAGTGTAGTTAAATATAAGAATTGTGTATAAATGTATTTATCTAGGGATGGCAAAATGGCAGGTCGGGTCCGGGTATCATACTACCGGACCCGCCCCGCGCAACGGACCCGCGGACCCGCCCCGCGGACCCGTACGGGTCTGCACCTTTGGCCCCGGACCCGCACGGGGCGGGTCCTACCCGCCCCGCCCCGTAGTTTTTTTTTTTTTTTTTTTGCTCCTCATTACTACAAAAATACTATTCACTACGAACTAATCAAGTTGCAAAACCTGTTATCGTCAATACTACTACAACAAACATAAAACAAACACAATTTCATATGTTCGGATATTACCAAATAAACAAAATACAAATTATAAAGTCATAAAGATGTCCAAAACATAAAGTCATAAAGATGTTCATATCCTCATAGATAATTACAAGTTAAATATAGTATATTGAATTCTAGAAAATTAATATTTATATTTTATAAGCTAATTTTTTGTTAGATGTATCAATTTTTTTTATTTTAGTATGTAATATTCTTATATATAACTATACATGTAAAATATTAAATGTGAACATTAGCTCAAACGGCATAAGTGCATATAAAGAAATTATTGATACGGGTTCGAATTTCACAAGTAACACTTTTACACTTCTAAATTCTAATTTGTTACGGGGCGGGTCCGGGACGGGTCCGGGCGGGGCAGGTCTATACGGGTCTATATGGGCGGGTCTAAACGGGGCGGGGGCGGGTCCGCGGCTGGAACCGGAACCGCCCCGGACCCGGTACGGGTCGGGTCCGGAACCGCCCCACACTCCTACGGGGCGGGTATTACCCGCCCCATTGCGTGCGGGTCCAGGTTCCGGATGGGCATTTCACCGCCGGACTCTTTATTTATTTATTTTTCCGATAGTTAGATGTTTTTTTTATTATAACTTGATTATAATAAATTATAATCTAAATCCAAAAAATGAAAAAAAATGTAACTTGATTATAAATTAACAAAACATAAATTAAAAAATAAGTTAAATACCACCCCTTCTACAGTCGGAAAAATAACTAAAATACCCAAAATCTAAATCAACTAGTATTTTTCTTCTCCGCCGTAATCTGGGGCCGAACGCCGGTTGAACTCCAGCGCCGTCCTGCGCCGCCGCTGCCTCGTTTGGCATTCTAAGTTTATTCGCATAATTATCTGTTCGCACAGGCTCTCGTAGGTAGCGCTTTCAATTTTTTTGGGCTCTTTGATTGCCCGGTTAGTGTGTTAATTTTCTAGCTCGATTGTTTGATTTGATCGTTTGTTGGAATCAGGATTAGCCCCAATTGAAAATCCTGAGTTGAGTTGATGAGAATTTATACCCTAGTTTGTTTTTCCCCAATTTGATGAAGCCCTAGCAATTTCAGTTTTATTGATTTTCAACCAATTTTGACTTCATAAGCTCTACGCTGTTGAAATCATTTAGTATGTTTGGGAAACTGCAATCTGTACATGTTTTATGCATTCCATCAGATTTATTGTTTAAAATTCCTTTAGCTTTTGTTTGATGTGAAGTCGAATTCCGGTGAAACGAGCTTAACTTATTTTGCAATTATAATTGGGTTAACGCTAAAGTTCATCCCATTTCTTATGGTTCCGTCCTGCCCAATATGAATGCATGTTTTATGCCTCTTAATGTGTTTGTGCTTGTGATAGGTCTTCTGAAAAATGCATAAATGCAATTGGTTTTTGTGCCTTAAGTTTGCCAAAAGAGCTCAAGTTTATTCTTTTTAAGTTCTCTCTCTCTGTCACTCTGGCCCTTGTTGTGTTGGGATCAATTCGAATTTGATGTCCTTAGCCATAACCGTGAACCCATTTTTCCCAATGAAAAATATCTCCCGTTGTGTTCACTGTTTTGCTGTGTACTTCTTATAGACAAGTGCTGAACTGCTGATCAGTTAGGCTATTCATTCATGTAGATCTGATTATTAGCATAAACTAACTGATTGTGAGTTGAGACATTGTTGTAAACATTTTGCAACTATCAGCCTACATGAATGTTCATGAAATTATCTATTTTCTTGTTAACTATTGATTTTCTACTTTTTTCTTTTTTTAAGTTGACCTACTGATCTTGTCAATTTACAGAATGTTCAGTTCGCTCGCTTCTCTTTTTTGTCTTCTTCCCTAACACTGTTGGAATTTTATTGACAGGTTTTCTAATCAAGTTTGGACTTTGCGGTTTGAGTGCTTTTGGTTTGAGAATAGATTGAGCTTTATCGGACTCGTTTATTGGTTCGAGGCTAACTTCATGTTACGAAGGACATATTTATTGGTCTAAAAATAAATATGAATTTGCAGACACACCATTCAGGGCAGATTTCAGGCCAGGTACCTAACCAAGCTGGTACTATGTTGCCTGGGCTACAACAGCAAAATGGGAACCCTATGGCTGGCCAGATGCAGAATCCTAATATTCGACGAAATGTGTCCAATATGGACCCAGAAACTATTAAGAGACGCAAATTCATGCAAGAGAGAATGTGAGGCTTTTTCTTGTTTCAGTTCATCTTTGTTATCTATTCAAATACAGATTAATTTTCTTAAGCTATATATATGTTCAACTACATCCTCGGTAATTTGTGATATGTTTACTTGTATCTGGTTTCTTGAAATTACAAGCAACTGAATGCTTGTAGGACCATCAAGCCTTGATGATAGAACTGAGTTCAGCTTACTTTTCCCTTTTTTGTAGCTTTAGTTTCTGGTTCTTTTCTGGACTTAATGTGCCCCATTCTGGATTTGATGTTTAAATTCATTGACATTTGATAGTGATTTTTTTGGATCCAGTTAAAGTTATTGCTCTTAAAAGCTATTCAGGAAGGTTCGCTGGGTTTATAATTTTTTGTTGATTTCTGGTCCATTTTAACTTACTGCTTATTTTCTTCATTTTAATGTGCTACCTGTCAATTCAGTTGATAGATAGTGTCATTACTTCCATCAGCTCTAAAATTAGTGGCTTCACTTCACACTTGGGAGGTTTTGCCCTTGTCATTTTCTATGTCTGTATTCTTTTTACTTGTGTTATTTCCTGTGCTTCCTGGTTTGTGTAGGATTAGCTAAAAATTATGTCTTAAAAATTGCTTGTAGAAATTCCTTGCTTGATTAGTACTGCTAAAGATTTTAGTTTCTGTTCTGTAGCTGGAACTTTCTTACGCAGCGGCATTCACAACCACCTGGAGAGGCAGCCAAGAAGAAAATGATCGATGTTGTGAGACGTCTCGAAGATGGCTTATTCAAAAGTGCTACAACGATGGTGTGCTATTTTTCATTCTGCCTTCATGCAACCATTTTCCTATATATCTGTTCTTTTTTCATGCATAAGGTTTCTGGTTGACATGAAGTTTTATATAAGTTAGAATGTTTAAATATTAACATATGTATGTATATATTGAAAGATACAATAAAATCTTATTTAGGAACTCTTGATCAAGTCGTCTCGTATTTGGATTTCTTATTTTTGTTGCCAGGAAGAGTATCTAAATGTGGAAACTTTGGAGAGGCGTTTGCACATTCTGATTAAGCGCTTTCAACCTAGTAATCAGAACCAGCAGTTGACACATGCTAATTCTTCCCCTCCCGTCGGTACAATGATTCCCACACCTGGGTTTCAACAAACTGGAAGCTCAAGCTTTGCTGGAAATTCATCAGTTGATAATTCATTTGCCAACAATAATAGTTCCAATGCAATTGCATCATCCACCATCAATTCAGGAAGCTTCTTTCCTACTCGAAATGGGTCTTCTGGAAGTGTACTTGGTAGTTCTCTAAGTCTGATGGTTATTTTACTCTTTATACATGAAGTAGAATTTGGTTGATCTTTTAATTATCTAATTACTTTTCTACAGGAGCTTTGGCTGGTGGATATCAGCAATCATCAAATGCTTTCTCAGTCAATCCTGGGGGGAATAATGTGGTGACAACCATGGGTGTGCAAAGAATGCCAAGTCAAATGATCCCTACTCCTGGGATTAATAACTCCAATAATAATGATATGAATAGCAACACTAGCAACAATAAGCTCATGAAAATGGAGGCATCAGATAGTGTTGGAGCATGCCCCAGTGTTGACTCTACAACTGCACCACAGTCTTTGTTGCAAAAACAGCACGTTGGTGGTCAAAATTCTCGTGTCCTACATAATATTGGTGGGCAGATGGGTAGCGGAAGCACTTCTATGTTGCAGCAGAAATCATTTGGAATACCAAACGGGCCCCTAAATGGGGGGTTTGGAGTAATGGGAAAGAATATGCCAATGATGAATAGTCCAGGAACCATCGAGGGCCATTTAACAGGAACAATGTATGGAAATTCCTCCAAGCTCATGTCCCAAAATTTTGACCAACATCACCAAAGACCAATAACACAAGGTACCTGGGTTTCTTTCTTCTCTTTGTGCATGCGTTTCAGAATCCTGATGTAATGACAGTTGTTTAGATCCCAGTGGAGCTGAGCTTCTAATTTGTATTCTTACTGGAACTCTTCTGCTTGACAGGTGATGGCTATGGAATTGGTGCTGTTGATACTTCTGTGTCTGGAAACTTGTATATTCCAGTATCAACTGTTGGGTCGACAAATAACAATTCAGCCTTGCAATCAATGTTTGGGTCGACAAATAACAATTCAGCCTTGCAATCAATGTCCAAGCCAGATTCTCCTTTGAATGTCATACCCACGCAATCAAATGTATTTTCTTCTCAACAGGCGACAACGGCAGATCCTCGTTCAATAGATCAACCACAAAAGGTAAATCTTCCGAAAGAAAATCTTGTGCAACCTTACCAACATCAACAGTTTCAGCAACCATCTCAGCAGTTTCTGCAACGACAACTTTCTCAGCATCAAATGCAACAAAAAAGGCAAATGCAAAACCAGTTTTTATTGAGAAGTGATTCTTTCAATCAATCCCATGTGTCACCAAGTATGGTTGCCGATATAAAGTCGGAGATTGGAACAGAGCATCATAATGAAGGTCTAGAGTCAAAAGCCTCCCAACCCTTCCATTTTCCTGATATGCAGAATCAGTTCCAGTCGAATTCTGTTGAAGGCAATTCAAGAGGTGCTCAGCCTTTTTCTCAGTCATCCACTCCACATGATACCTCTTCATCACTAGCTCAAACTTCTGACCGAATGCATCCATCTTTTCATCCTCAACAATTTGTTAGCAACACTCAAAGTAATTTTGCTGGTCGGTCTGGTGGTGTCCAATCAGTTGCAGCATTGGGTGGTCAGCTGAATTCGAAACCTCAGGATGTGGATGTATCAAGAAGACTCTCTCTTGATCAGACTATGCAAGATGAAATTCATCACAGACTAACCAGGCAAGATGGAGCTCAATTAAATAATTTATCATCGGAAGAATCAGTTATTGACCACTCTGAAACTTCTAGATCAACAGAACTGTTGAACACGAGTGATCCTGCATCTCGAACTAATATCCCTACTCGTGAAAAACAGTTCGTGTACCAGCAGAAATGGTTGTTGTTTTTGAGGCATGCACGTAGATGTCCTTCCCCGGAAGGGAAATGTGTTGAGCCTAACTGCTTAACTGCTCAGAAGTTGCTGAAACATATGGAAAGTTGCAATGGCTTTCAGTGCGTGTACCCTCGTTGTCGGTCTTCAAAGGTCTTAATCACTCATTATAAGCACTGTCGGGATGCAAATTGCCCTGTTTGTATTCCTGTTAAGAATTATATGCAGGCAGCTCAATTGAAGATACTTGCCCGTTCTGATTTGAATTCTGGGTTGCCCACGTTAATCAATGAATCTTCTAATCCCTATGATACTGCTGGAACTTTGGGAAGATCTACCCAGAAGTTGGACCCAGTGGTAGCTGAAACTCCAGGAGATCTACAACCTCCTGTTAAACGGGCAAAAGTTCAACAAGGCTCACAGTTTCATGTCCCTAGAAGTGATTCCTCTGTAGCTTCGGCTTCAACTTGTCATATCCAGGGAGAACAACATCGTGAAAAGGACGCCAGTGATTATCACGTTCCAGTAAAATCTGAAATTAGTGATGTGAAAGTGGAGGTTCCTCGAAGTGTTGCACAGAAAAGTCCCAAAATCGAGATGAAAAAGGACAGCATGGATGATGCCTACATTGAAAGTCCTAAATGTGATGGTGTCACACCTGGGGACTCTGCTGCATTTGGTTCTCAGCAGGTAATTAAGACAGAAAAGGATGCGGGGCAGAGTAGGCAGGAAAATACTTCATTACCTCCGGAGATCACATCCAAGTCTGGGAAGCAAAAAATAAAGGGAGTATCAATGATAGAATTGTTCACCCCTGAACAAGTTCGCCAACATATTAATTGTCTCCGTCAGTGGGTAGGACAGGTCAGTATTTCTTTACCTTACCATTCATATAATTAGAATTTACCCTGCTTGATATAGTCGTAGCCAAGATGCTGTACTTATGTATTTTGAAAGAAATGATCTTTGCTAGGCTCCTGAATGTTACTTTTATCCTTTCATAGCATCATATGAAATATCATCTTAATCATAGTCTATGAATTTGCATGACAGTCTAGTTATCACATAGGAAAACTTAGGAGCTCAATTTTGTGCTTCTGTTTTAGTTTGTGGTATTTGATCAGGATTGGGATCAATCCTCTACCCACTATCTTGTTCTGATTCTTTTTTATATTTTCTTTGCCACGACTCCTTGACAAACTTTGAAGGACACACCTTCAACTGCTTGAGGCAACTTATATATATATATATATATATATATATATATATATTTTAAATTGAATAATTATGCTTGGAACTATTTCTGTTGATTTCTTAATTACCAGGCATTTGCTGATTGGGCAATGAGTTTTTTTTTGGAAAAGATATTTGTATTCTTCCTATGTTTTTGTATTCCCATGTGTTGTTTTGGAAGAGAGATGGGGTGAGTAAGTTGTCATTTTGTCCTCTTAGATCTTACTCATTCATATTTCACCCTTCTTCTAAAGAAGCATGATACTTATGTTCTTCAGATGTGTCATTTACTTTCCTCTATGTTATTTGTAATTGCCTTTTGTGATCCGCAGAGCAAAGCAAAGGCGGAGAGAAATCAGGCAATGGAGCATTCTATGAGTGAAAATTGTTGCCAGTTGTGTGCAGTTGAGAGGCTTACCTTTGAACCTCCCCCTATATATTGTTCTCCCTGTGGTGCTCGGATTAAAAGAAATGCAATGTATTATACTTTTGGAACTGGTGAAACCCGCCATTGCTTCTGCATTCCATGCTATAATAATGACTCGCGTGGAGACACCATTGCAGTAGATGGAGCTGCTATTCCAAAGGCAAGGGTTGAGAAGAAGAAAAATGACGAGGAAACTGAAGAATGGGTAATGCCTTATCTGCTTGCAGAATTTGTGTGTTGTGATGCACAATCTTAAAATATAACAAGTCTTTGTTATTTTGCAGTGGGTTCAATGTGATAAGTGTGAAGCTTGGCAGCATCAAATATGTGCATTGTTCAATGGTAGAAGAAATAATGGTGGAGAAGCTGAGTATACTTGTCCAAATTGTTATGTAGAAGAAGTTGAAACAGGAGAACGTGTGCCATTACCACAGACTGCTGTTCTTGGTGCAAAAGATCTGCCTAGATCAAATCTGAGTGATCACCTAGAGCAGCGTGTATTTGTAAAACTGAAGCAAGAGAGGCTTGAAAGAGCTAGGCTTCAAGGAAAAAGTTATGATGAGGTGAGTCAATTTGACTTGTGTAGTATGATATGCATTTTATATTCAAGTGTTTTTATTTACGTATATATTTGTCCAGTATTGTAATTTATCATGCATTTCGGAGATATACTAACGGAAATATTTCTGCCTCATTGTGGATTTGTCACTGATGCCTGTTGCACCCTCAGAGGCATTAATAACCAGTTTATGTTAATCTCTTTATGACTTCAAAGAATATACTTCTTCAAGAGTGTTTGAAATCTGACAATTTTGATCAAGTCCATCCTACTCTTCCTTCTAATGTCAATTAGACAGACCTATTAATGGTTGTCATGTGTTTTGTGAGTGCATATTATTTGAGGTATAAAGATGTAAACAATAATTAGTGACTTCACAATAGACCCAAACATCAGATGGAGAACATTACAAATTTGATTTATAATACTCCTTTTCAACCTTATTATCACGGCAAAATATTACATTAATGGTAAACCAGAGATAACTGTTCTTGATATAGTCGCTTTCTTAAGTTGTATTTACATTAATGCTCTGTGGTTTGTGCTTTCACTAGTGTTATCATTGGATTATTTTCGAGTTCATTAGTGATTTTGCTTATTCCAGGTTCCGGGAGCAGAAGAACTTGTTGTAAGAGTGGTGTCATCGGTGGACAAGAAGTTGGATGTTAAACCTCGCTTCCTGGAAATCTTCCAAGAGGAAAACTATCCAACGGAGTACCCCTATAAATCTAAGGTATGTCTTAGAGCTTCAGATTTCTGCTCTCAATTTGAAAGATATAACTGAAGAATTATTCCTTAATATGCTTCCTTACTGACTTTGGTGCACGTCGGTTTGCAAATACAAGAAGCCCAGAGAATTAAGATTTTTATTTTGTTGACATTGCAAATTACTGGCCTTATAAATGTGTTATAACTGTATTTGCTATGTTACAGGTGGTACTGTTATTTCAGAGAATTGAAGGTGTTGAAGTATGCTTGTTTGGCATGTATGTTCAAGAATTTGGATCTGAATGCCAGCAACCAAATCATCGCAGAGTCTACCTCTCTTACCTGGATTCTGTTAAGTATTTCAGGCCAGAGGTCAAAGCAGTGTCCGGAGAGGCTCTAAGGACATTTGTGTACCATGAGATTTTGGCAAGTTATCCTACTCTTCCACACTTTCATAATGGATCCATTTAGAAAAACCGTTTTTTTAATTCTAAATACCTTGATATATGCATAAATTTCAGATTGGATACTTGGATTATTGCAAAAAGCGTGGTTTTACCAGCTGTTACATCTGGGCATGCCCTCCGCTGAAGGGTGAAGACTACATATTGTATTGTCACCCAGAAATTCAAAAGACGCCAAAATCTGACAAACTTCGAGAGTGGTAAGTACCATGGCTGTCTGATTGTGCTTCTGCTGAATTGATTGTTAGCTAATGCATGGGATTGTTTCACCTTAATTGTTTCTCCATTTCAGGTACTTGGCCATGTTGCGGAAGGCCACAAAGGAAAATATTGTAGTGGAGCTTACTAATCTGTACGAGCATTTTTTTGTTTCAACCGGAGAGTCTAAAGCGAAGGTAACTGCAGCTCGCTTGCCATATTTTGATGGAGATTATTGGCCTGGTGCTGCGGAGGACATCATTTATCAACTGCAACAAGAAGAAGATGGGAAAAAACAATCTAAGAAGGGAACTATGAAAAAGAGCATTACAAAACGAGCTTTAAAGGCATCCGGCCAAACTGATCTGTCTAGCAATGCATCAAAGGATCTGATGTTAATGCATAGGGTAAGATCTTTGTCCTAAGCAAACTATCAATGCTATTATCTTTTAGTGGTACTGAAAGAACTTCTTTGTTGCACTAGCTTGGTGACACCATAACTTCGATGAAGGAAGATTTTATCATGGTTCACTTGCAATATTCATGTTCTCATTGCTGCATCCTAATGGTTACGGGGAAACGGTGGGTGTGCAAGCAGTGCAAGAGATTTCATCTTTGTGACAAGTAAGGGTTCTGTTGAACTTTCTTTGATCAATCACATCTATGAATATAAACTTGCTGTATGTTTATGCTAGTAGACTAGTGGACTAATCCCCCTCGTTTCTCTTCTTCTTTCAGATGCTATGATACTGAGCGAAAACGCGATGACAGGGAGAGACATCCTATAAACTACAAGGACTTCCACCCACTTTATCCCGTAAGTCTATAGGATCAATTTATCGCAACATTAACTTTACGCCTTTATGATTTTTTGCCCCTTGTAATTCAATCGAGTTTAGTATATCAAGTGAGAAATTTATGAACCTGCAGGTGGAAATCGCAGAAGTTCCGGATGACACCAAAGATAACGAGAATCTTGAAAGTGAATTTTTCGACACTAGGCAGGCTTTTCTTAGTCTTTGTCAAGGAAATCATTATCAGTATGATACTCTTCGCAGAGCTAAGCATTCTTCTATGATGGTCCTATATCATCTACACAATCCGACGGCCCCTGCTTTTGTCACAACATGTATTAAATGCCATCTTGATATTGAATCCGGGCAAGGTTGGCGATGTGAGACATGCCCGGATTACGATATATGCAGTGCTTGCTATCAGAAGGATGGAGGAGCAGACCATCCTCATAAATTAACTAATAATCAGTCCATTGATCCCAATGCACAGAACAAAGAAGCTAGGAATTTACGTGTCACGCAGGTAAATTTTTGCGCTGTTTTCCTAGTGCTTGAACTATAAAAAATCCAATGCTCGGAGCTTATATAGTTGTTCGCGGTATTATTTGCCCTTTTGAGCAAATGACTTACTAGTGTTTGTGACATGAACCTCTTGCAGCTGAGAAAAATGCTTGAGCTCTTAGTACATGCTTCTCAATGCCGATCAACACTTTGCTCGTATCCAAACTGTCGTAAGGTGAAGGGACTTTTCCGCCATGGCATCACGTGCAAGGTCCGTGCTTCTGGCGGCTGTCATCTTTGCAAGAAGATGTGGCACCTCCTTCAGCTTCATGCTCGCTCATGCAAAGAAACTGAATGCAACGTACCACGTTGCAGGTTCGTTAAAGACTTCTACGCCTCTCTCTATCTTATCGAAAAACCCTCAAATTACACGTACAAATCCTCTCGTTGCTTGATGCAGGGACTTGAAGGTACACTTAAGAAGGCTGCAGCAGCAATCAGACTCACGACGAAGAGCTGCAGTTATGGAGATGATGAGGCAACGCGCTGCAGAGGTTGCTAGCAGTTCTTGAGGTAGAAATTACATTTCTTCTTGCCCTTTTGATGGAACTTGAAGAAGTAGAGATTCGAATGTGTTACTCCGCGAAGAAACTACATGGGTTCAGAGTTCAGCTTCGCCATCGCGGATATTTTTCGTTCATACGCAGTATGAGCTGCTTCCTAGGATGTTTATAGATCAGCATCTGCTTTGCTTAATTTAGATGGGAAAGAAAAGGGTACAGAAATCAGTCTCATGTGTAGTTAACTGATTCTTTGTATTCGTTTACTTGTATGTATCTGCAGCCATCACTTGATGGCTTGCTTTGTATCATAGTTTTTATAGTTCAATGGAGAAAAGCTCGATTTTCGCAATCTCGTATTTCATTTCATTGATAAACAGGTGCAGTTACATGGTCGTCTATGGCCAATTGAGAAACTTGTAACCTAGAAGAGAAGGAGGGAGATACGTCTGTGACGAATCGTCTTCGTCGGGCGGGTAAGCATATCCCTTCCCATAGCCGAGATCCTTCATAAGCTTAGTTGGTGCGTTTCTCAGATGGAGAGGTACTCTCTCATTCTGCCCTACTGATTCCTTCACCAACGTTTGTGCAGCTTTAATGGCGCGGTAGACGGCGACGGATTTAGGTGCTAGGGATAAGTAGGCGACGGCTTGAGCAAGCACGACGTTGCACTCCGGCATTCCGATCAAATGGCAGGCTTGGTAGCAGGCGACGGCTTGCGTTAGGGCTTGTGGATCGGCCAAGCCGATGTCCTCGGAGGCGAAGCGGATGAGGCGGCGGGCGATGTAGAGCGGCTCTTCTCCGCCTTCGAGCATTCGCGCTAGCCAGTAGATTGCGGCGTCGGCATCGCTGCCGCGCATCGATTTGTGGAGTGCGCTGATGATGTTGTAGTGTTCTTCGCCTGCTCGATCGTATGCGAGATGCTTGCACTGCAGTGCTTCTTTGATTTCGTCGATTGTGATGATTGCTGGAGATTCGTCTTTGATTTTTGCGGCGGCGGTTGTGGCGGCGATTTCGAGAGCGTTGAGAGCGACGCGCGCGTCGCCGTCGGAGTGGTGTGAGAGGAATTCGACGGCGGAGTCGTTCAATTTAACCCTAGAAATTCCTTTTAGGGCGGTTAGTAAGCCTCTGTTTTGATCGGCGGCTGCGCGTTTGATGAGCGTGGCGAGGTGATTGGGTTGGAGAGGATTGAGAGTGAGGACCCTGCACCGCGAGAGCAGCGGCGTGATGAGGTGGAAGGAAGGGTTTTCGGTGGTGGCGCCGACGAAGACTATGCTGCCGTCTTCGATCACCGGCAGAAACGAGTCCTGCTGCGCCTTGTTGAATCGGTGGACTTCATCGAGGAACAGAACCGTTCTCTTGCTGCTCATCGTCTTCGCCTTCCGCGCCGCCTCCACTGCCTCTCTCACATCCTTCACGCCGCAGGTGACGGCGGAGAGGGAGACGAAGCGGTAGGAGGAGGACGAACCGCACGAGTTCACGATAGCTCGAGCAATAGAGGTCTTGCCGGTGCCGGGTGGGCCCCATAGGATGACGGAGGGGAGACGGCCGCGGGACGCCGCCGACCGGAGGAGGGAGTCTCCGGCGAGGAGGTGGTCCTGCCCGACCACCTCATCGAGCAAGCGAGGCCGCATTCTCTCCGAAAGCGGCGCGTGCGGCGGAGATACTTCCGCTGCTTTTCCCGAGGAGGGTTTCGTGGCGGTTTGTTGAATCTCCGGCGATCTCTGACGCTTTTTCCGATGAATCAAGGAAGGGGAACGGTCGTTCTCCTCCGCCTCTTCCGATTCTTGGCGCGGTTTTGATGGTTTTTGATCTTTCTTGAGATTGAGGCCGAAAAAGCGGTTGATTTTGGGCTGGGTATTGGGAGAGGAGGAATCAGACGGCGGTGGTGGAGTCTGACGAGGGCTTCCGCGATTGTTGAGGAGCCAAGTGGTGGCTCTATTGATATCGCCGCCGCTGGCCTCTAGGGCTTGAGCGGACAAGCCGGCGGCGAAACCCATGCTTACGAGCTGTTCAAGTGCAGCCTCCTCCTCCATCTGCGAAAAAGGTTAATTTTCTTCTCTCTATTTTCCCCTTAATAATTATATATGTGAACTGTTTCCCGCACTTTCTGGCCCAATTTAATAATTGATTCCTTAATTAGACAAAATCTTTAATAAGGATAATTGTCAATCTATATACAATTAAACTCGATAAAGTAATATTGGATAAAATAATAATCTCACTAAAATAATAATTTCTTCCGATTTCGATATGGGTCAATGTATTAAAATAATGTTGGATAATGTAATAGTCTCGTTAAATGAATATTTTTTCTCAGTCTCAAAGTTATTACTTTATCGAGTTTTAACTGTAGCATAATAACAAACATGATATTAAATTTGAAGCATGACATTAAGCTTTTATATAATGTTGCATACTGTTCAAAAATAATTAAGTTTTGAATGATTTCAAACTCTAATGATAGTTGAACCAGTCGATGTAGTTGTTTAGATTCGTCTCAGTCCGATCATGTATATACAAATTGATTTTATTTCAGATTGAGTTTGTTGCTTTCCCTTGTTCAGTCTTAGTGGACTGAAACTGTATCCAGCTTAGGCAAGTTAAGTTTTCCCAGATTGAATTGAGTTCATTCCGGGACCAACACATATTAATGCACAAGAGTGGATTTATCTGGTGGGTCTCTCGAATAGCGGTCGCGAATTTTCCTCTATCGTGTATAAAGAATAACACTTAATGAAATCTAAACATGGTACTTATGATTAGCTTAACATTTAAGTAAAATTGGTAGCAAATCAAAGTGGAATTCCCACAACTTTTCCTTTGAACATAATTTGCTTGTGTTGGGGGGCAAGCATATGTTCTTCACAAACTACACACTATAAATTTGTCTCTATCAACACACAAATCTCACATCACCTTCTCAATCTCAAGATTCTCAACTATGAATCCAACCACTAAATCTACCAATCTCTACATTTTAGCACTTTCAACTCTACTAGCCTTCACTGGTAAACCAAAATCTCATCTTATTTTTCCTTCAATTTCTCCATTAAATCTTGAATAAAACTTCTAACAATCCTCTTCTTTACCAATGCAGCTGAAGCAGACACATTCCCAGCTTCAAACGCCGCCAATCCACCGCACAAAAGTCTCCAAAACCAGCCTCCACTATGCATATATCCACCACCACCACATACCCTAAACTCGCCGCCGACCCCTCTACCGCTGCCAACGCCAACTCCAACTCCGCCATCTCTTGCACCGCCTTCTCCGGCCACAAAACCCGACCACGCGGTGTGGTGCGTGGCTAAGCCGACCATGCCTGCTTCCACGTTGCAGACAGCGTTGGACTATGCGTGCGCGTCGGGGGCCGACTGCCAGCCGATTCAAGTGAATGGGGCGTGCTACCAGCCGGACACTGTGCTTGCTCACTCTTCCTTTGCTTTTAATAGTTATTGGCAGAAGAATAAGATGGCTGGTGGAACTTGTGACTTTGGTGGCTCAGCTATGGTTGTTACAGTTGATCCAAGTGAGTTTTTTTTTTTTTTTTAAATTTAATATACTTCCTCCGTTCCGATATTCTTATCTTAGTTTAATGTTCCACTATTCTTATATTCGTCCAAAAAAAAAGTAATATGTGAACCACAATCAGTTAGCCCATTACTTTAATACATCTCCACCTCCACTTTAAAATAAGTAACTACATACTTTCTTGATCTCCGCATCGAAACCCACTAAAGAAAAAAATAGGGGATGGAGAGAGGGTGCGAGATCAACTGACCCAAAAACGCTGTTTGAATGTCGTTCCATCAAGATAGGCATCTCGATGGTAACGGTATAATTTTACGATTTGTACGGTAACCGTCTAAATATCTATGTTATGGGACAGTCTTGGAAGAAGGTTTTTGGGACAGGTGATCCCGTCATCGGAGAGAGTACTTTATTTGATAATTTGATTGAAATCATAATGAAGAACTTCACTTGATTTGTTTTGCAGGTTATGATAAGTGTCACTTCCTCTCCACTTGAAGAACAACACAAGGCCTAATAATATCTCATTTGTATACTAGTGAAATTGTTAACCACTATGATTAGTAATATGATATTGAAGAGACTTATATTGAATAGTATTAGTGTGTACAATTAAATCATCGATGATAAAATTAATTATTTATTATAAATTATAAAATGTCCGTACATAAGAATTTCTAATCTCGATGTATGGTGTTTGGATCCGACATAAGAAGTACTCACTCCGTTCCATATGAAATATCTTATATTCTATTTTGGGTTGTTTTATCCAAATGTTCTATTATTTTCATCCCGCTATTTTTGTCTCACTTCTTTTCGACACGAAAATTAAGAGAGTAGATGATAAAATATTAGAGATGAGTAAATAATAAAGTAGGAGAGAAAAGATGAATGGGGGAAGATGGTAAAGTAAGAGAGAAGATGATAAAGTAGGAGAGATAATGATAGTTATTTTTCAAATTAAAAAGTAAGACAGAAATAATGGGACGTCCATTTCGGAAAAGTGAGACAGTAATAGCAGGACGTAATAGTATTTCTTAAAAGGAAAATAAGTTTATCTCACAAAGAATTATTTTTTTGTGGGCCCCCATTCACATCAATCTATCTCCTAACACATAAAAATTTTCCGCATAAATTACCGTTTCATTCGGAAATGAAGGAGTAGTACATAATTAACTTATGAATGAAAGTATATATATATATATATATATATATATATATATATATATATATATTACTCTATATAGGGGAAGGATCAAATGTAAACCAACCTTCAAATAAGAATTAGGAACCCATCTTAACCTTCTATATCTTTTAATCTATGGTTGTTATTAGAACATCAATTAATGCATTATTTTTAATTTGATAATAGAGAAAAGGTTATTAGTGTAATTTGCATTACATTTTACAATTAATGTGTCTCTATTCATGGAAATAATTCATAATGCTTATATGGTTATTTATATTCTATATTAATTTCCTTATATATTGATTTCACAAATTATTAATTCAGTTTAATGTGTTAAATATTACATCAAAAGAATTGAATGGATTAAAAAAATAAAATAAAGAATCTACACTAAAAAGTGTACGGTTATTCTTTCCCTTAAGAAACATCTTAATTAATTCATATCATAATTATCAACAGCATTTCAGATGCATTATTTTTTTTTTTTTTTTTTTTTTGGATACGTGGAACCCGCAGCCGCTACCTTCGGTGCGCACTGGGTAAACCCCACTCCTTGTGCAGTAGCCTGCAAACCACACAGGAGAGTTCAACCACCCTAGGCTAACCATAGGTGACAGGCTCCACAAAGTTGCTTCCAGTGGGATTCGAACCCAGGACCTTTCATACTTATACTGCATACAGACCACACATTTTTTATATATATTCTACATTACTATTTGATGCATCATAATATTATGCATAATACATTTCTACCATATTATATATGCATGAACCTTTTGTGTAATATTAATTTCACTGATGATGCATCAACGAGTTCAAAATGAGGTATCAACATGCATTTAGTTATGCATTATTTCACAACAAATTTAACAACATAAATTACTGATGCATTTGTAAAAAGTGTCATTCAAATGCAGCCTTTGATGCCATGTTTTTAATGCATAATTTAATTACTGATGCATTTAAACATACATTTAAACTATGCATAAAACACTATATATTAATTAATGCATAAGAACTTCTAAATTTATGCATAAAACAGATTGATATTGCCATTTGTTATCTGATTTCCAATTATGCATGAATCTCGAGCTGAATTAGGTTAATTTATCGCCGTATGCCTTGATTCCATTTATTCAATCTGATCTGAAAATATGTTTTTAAGTTTGTATTCCAGTTTATCGCTAGTGTGTGGATCTAATCGATTTAGTTGGTTATTAGCTGTTTGCCTGCTGATTTGTTGGTTCAAAGTGTTCATGATTGTAATCTGTGTTGTGCTTGCGGTTTGATTCATATTCATCTGTGATATGATTCCAAATCCCAATGCTTGATCTCTGATCTGAAGAGATTATATCTTCTCTAATATGGTTATGATCTCCAATTCCTTATGGCTTAGTGATTGAAAAGAAGAAAGAACTAACAAACCATCTTAATTTTGATTCCAAATTCCAATTCTCGATCTCTGTTAGTAAAATAAATCTGCATCTTCTGTAACATGATTATGATTTCCAGTCTGTAGAAGTGAATAGAGATATGGAGTGATTGATGCAGTTGTCATGAGTGTAACAATGGCTGTATCCCTCTCATCATCCTGTACCTTCTGCCAAATCGCCCGCTCTTCAACCTCAACCTCCACCTCCCTCCTCCACCAGGATCGAAAGGGTGGTTGCTTTTCAAGACATCAATCCAGCTGCACTAAAGCATTACTTAGTCATCCCAATCGAGCACATACCGACAGTCAAGAACCTCCGAAGAAGACCCGAGGACTTTACCCTAGTCAGCCACATGCTGGATGTTGGCCGAGCCAGTGGCGGATGCACATAGAGGCAAGGAGAGGCAATTGCCTCACCTCAAAAATTGATTGATTTTTTTTTTTTTTTTTGTATTTTAAGTATCACAAAATTATTTATTTTGTTGTAAAACTTCTCCAAATCTAGTATTTATGAGAGTAACAAATTAAAATCTTTTATTCTCCGAAGACATTAATTCATCAGTGCTTCGTGAGCAATTTTATAAGACTTATGTATATTATTTTGCCTTAGTTAGATATTGTTATTCTTTATAATTTCCTCTAACTAAATTTAGAGTTATGTCAAAATAGGATTGTGTAATAAGTTTTTCGAATAAATATAAAAAATATATGAGTTATTCATGAAAGAATAATATAATCCTTAAATAAGCAATAAAAAGTAACTAGAATTAGATTTAAGTAGAAAAATGTGCTTAAAATTTTTTTTCGAGGGCGGAGCCCCCGAACCCCCGTACAAAGATAACTCAAGCCCCGATAAGTTTTGCCCCCTCTAACCGAAAATCCTGGATCCGCCCCTGGGCCGAGCTCTCTTGAAAAGAGACGCGCCCAATGCTGAGCATCATAGGTTCGGATTCCACCAACCCCCGTTCAATAGTGTCAACCATTTGCACCTCCATTGTTTTGCTCTTCCATATACTCCAAGATGGAAAGCTATGAAATATCTGTCTCTAGGGCCTTTTATCGGATTCATTGAAGCAGAAAAGCTGTTGGAGAGGATCAAACCATGATCTTCACTCTAAGGTGGATTGCATGAGGTAATTTCTCTATTTACGGTATTGAAATTACTTTTAGTTGTCGATTCTTGGTATGAGATTGCTCTATGATTCGATATAGAAACTCTATGATTCGATATAGAATCCATATAAAATGAAATCATCTTGAGATTTGGCATGTGAGGTCATTGCAATTAGCAATAAATGAGTATAATTGTCTGATTTATAAATAGCACTAGTTGTGCAGAGCTCTCAAGAAGTCTACCGGAACTCAACCATGGCGAATATCGTTCGAGTTTTCCAGTTGATTCTTATTGCGATTTTCATGGTTTCATCAGGTTTTTAGTTTTTTTTCTGCTCTTACCCTTTCTGAATCAAAACTCAAATCTTTAATCATGGGTCTGGTTTTCTAGTCAAGCCCGAGTAATGGGCTTGATCTAGTACGTATTCGGGGGAGATTTGAACTTACGACCTTTCGACTATGTCATCCGATTGTGATTATATGATTCTTGAATGTGAATTTCTTTAAATGTGATTTAAGAGATGGTGATATTTATATGCAGCTATACCATACAAGAACATGGTTGAAGGTAGAGAATTGCTTCGAGGGGTGAAATTACAAGAATGCCCCACTCAGTGTACAACTGATGACGACTGTACTAGGGCCAAATGTGGATTCAGATGTTTGAGAAGTTTAAGGAAGGGAATTTGTTCGAATATTTAGGGTTGATTTTAGACTCTTGATTATTTGAAAGGAAAAATGTTATCCTGTTTTTGCTGCATCGAATGATAATAATAAGCATTTTTCTCTTTTATATAATACGATGAGTTTGAGTATTAATAGCTTTATCATCTTCAAGTCTTAGCCTGTCATATTTGAGAACTCAGAAAGCCTTGAGACAATCTTCATACAGAGACTAGTTAAGTGTGTGTGAGAGAGAGAGAGAGAATAATGATCTTGTTGTAGAATATAATATTGAAATATTATTTTTAATTTATTAAAATACTTCCTCCCTCCCATAAATAATGTCTCTTATCTTTCCGGTATGGGATTTAAGAAGAGTGATTGTTTGTGAGCAAAGGAGGTGAGATCTTTAAAAAAGAGTAGTTGATTGTGTGTAATAATTTGCTATTTTGGGAGAGCTCTAAAAATATTGGCCATGGTTGAGTTCTGGTAGATTTCGAGAGCTTCTACAGAAGTAGGAGTTATAGAGGAAAAATGAGTATTCTAGTATGATATATTACTCACTACATTCTGTTATAAGGGATTCGTTTTCCTTTTTTTCTTGGATCGTTTTATTAAAATAAATAATTTCAAAAAAGGCAAAGATTGTAAAAGTTTTGATTAATAAATGGTAAATTGACCTAAATAGTCCGCAATCTTTGCATCTTTGATCAAATTATAAAAATTTGGCAGAATTGGTTCTTCCGTTAAATTTAAAGTTGGTCAACGCTTAGTCAGTGATATTTTAAAATAATTAACAAAATATTTGAAGAGTACTTTCGGTATTGAAATTTTTTTGGATCAATTCCGCCAAATTCTATAATATTAAATCATTGTAAATAAATTAACGGGATGCCCAATTCTGTCAAATTTTAATAATTTGGGAACTAAAAGATATGAAAAAAATTTAGAGATCAATTTGGTCAAAAATTCAAAGATTGAGAACTATATAGACTAATTTACCTTCACAAATTAATTATTCGTATGAAGTAAATCTCTGCACAAGTGATGAATTAATGATATTCATTTCATTTTGATCAAAATAATGACATAATATTTTCGAGTTAATCAGAAATATTAATGCTTTGAAGATTGAATTTGATGCCACGAGTGTTTATGAATGATGAATTCATGCCATCATAAATAATTTGATCATCTATTAATTAAAAAAATAAATTAGAGAGCAACTCAACCAAACGTTTATAATTTGAGAACTATCTTATTCAATAGCCTTTATTATTATTATTATTATTATTATTATTATTATTATTATTATTATTATGATTATTATCGAATAATATGAAACAAACTACGAGATTAAATACGATTTCTAAACTGCTTTAGGAGGTAGAAGAGAATTGCTGCGAAAGTCGTTGACCAAACTGGTCAAGCACTTAAACGACGAACCGCCATTTTCGACAGCTCTCAAGCTCTTCCCTCTCATCTCCTCCGCCCTCTCTCTCACTCCATTCCCTACCTCCATCAGCTTCTCTATCGCCGCCGCTATCTCCTCCTTGCTCACAATACTCTCCTCATTATCGCGATAATCCATCTTAATCTCCACCGCCACTCCAATCTCCACCACCAATTGAAACGCGTTGATCTGCTGCTCGGCGTACATAGGCCACGCCGCCATCGGAACGCCGAACCACAAGCTCTCCAAAACCGAGTTCCATCCGCAGTGCGAGACGAAGCCTCCCACGGCGGCGTGCGACAGCACCGCCGTCTGCGGCGCCCATCCGGTAATTACCTTCCCGATCCCCTCAGTCCTCTGCAGAAATCCTTCCGGCAGAATTTCATCTACGGTTGATGTTTCTCTCTCCTTCGGCATCCTCATCGACCATAGAAATCTCCGCCCGCTCGACTCAAGCGCCGCCGCGAGGTGTTGGATCTGCGCCTCATTGAAACTCCCCAGACTACCGAAGCAGAGAAATAGTACAGATCTATTAGGTTGCCGATCTAACCAGCTGATTATATCGGAGGATTTCGATTCCGATTCGGTTTTGAGGTTGATTAGAGGTCCGATTGGGTAGATCTGTGGAACTTTATAATTTTCATCGCGATTTGAGTTAGAGAGAGAATGAATGACGGTCGGCTCGAGTTCCTCAAAAGTGTTGATGAAAATTCCTCTTGCTTTCCGCATTCCCCGAGCTCCGGCCACGACGACTTCAGCTCCGCCGTTTCGATCTATCATCGGAGAAGGCAAAACCTTCGCCGGCACCGGATTCAAAAATCCGTCAACGGCGAATTCCCGATCTGAGCCTTTTAACTCCGCCAAATCAACGCCGTTCTCATCCGCTAACCTCTGCATCGATAGCATAAGAGACAGAAATCCAGCTCCAGATGTGTAGAACACATAGCTAGGGATCAAAAATTCATCCGCGACATCAATTAAGCTAGGGCAGAACATATCGACGACGAATCCGACCACACGAACCTTCATCTCAATCATCGTAACAACCGCCTCTCTCACGAGCGGCTTGTGGCGGTCGACGTGCTCGACCGCCTTGACCGGACGCAGCTCCGACTTCGTTCTGAAGGCGGAGATCTCGAGCTCGGGGAGGTTGATGAATTCGAGGCGTTGGTGAGATTCGAACTTGATTGAATTTACGTATTCACGAACTGCTTTATCGTTGATGAGGAGGAAGGTAATGGAGAGAGAATTATCTCGACTGAGTATAAGCTTTCCGACCTCGACGGCGGAGATGATGTGGCCGACTCCCGGCCCGGGGATGAAGATAAGCTTGAGCTCTTGTTCCGCCATTAGTTAATTTTTGAATTCGACTCGACTAAATTTGTGAATATTAATATGTTTATCTGAATGTTGTAAATTTGGTGTGATTTGTGATTGATGGTAATTTGCTAATTGTTATGTGGTACAGCTAGATTTTGGACCCATTAGTACCATATATTGTCACAAACATATGATATTATTTAGTAAAAAATGAAAAAATAATTCTCTTCGTGCTTAATTCGTGAATATACATAAATGGTAAATTACTAATTTTTTTCATGACGAGGGTAACTCGCAGCCGTTACCGAAGTGTGTATTGGGTAAACTCCGCTCCTATGCAATTTTTCATGGAACCGCGCATCGCTATCTTCGGTCTGCACGCAGTAAACCACGCTCTGTGAAGTAACCCGCAACCACATGCGGGAGGTTCAACCACCCTTAATGCGACAAGCGGTGACAAAGAACACCTACGGCTTGGTGACCGAACCTGTGACCTACCTCGGTCCCGCCACCCACCTCGATCGCTAGGCCATCCCATGGGGACGGTAAATTACTACTTATTTGGACCATATGTTGTGACAAGCATATGATATTTTTTAGTAAAAGGTGAAAAAGTAGTTTGTTTCGTGCTCAATTCGCAACTGCAAATAAAAAGTTAACTATTAATTTTAGACGCATACATTTGTACCTAAAAAAGGTAGCGTTTCGAAAAGGATAGGCTAGTGAAATTTAATTTTGAATTTGCTACTAAACCCTAAAATCTAAACTCAGAACCCTCAATTCTAAACTTTAAATTCTAAACTCTAAACCCTAACCTCAAAAAAAAAAATGATTTCACCACCTAAATAAGCATCAAGAGATGATATACTACCAGATTAAATTCACTCCTTTAATGGAAGAATAGTACTCCTTCCGGTTTAAGTGATCTGTTTCTTTTCGGCACGAAAATTAAAAAAATTGATGATAAAATATGAGAGAGGAATACATGATAAAGTAAGAGAGAGAAGATGCATGAGATAATGAGAGAATAAATGGTAAAATAGGAGAAAGAAATGGTAAAGTATGAGATAATTTGCGATTCTTTTAAAAGTTATTTTCTTTTTTTGATAACGGAGCACTTGGAACAGAAAACCCAAAAAGGAAAACAGATCACTTGAAGCGGGACGGAGGAAGTACCACATTGATGCGGTAACGGTGGTGTTGTGCGGCAACGGAGTGAATAGAGATGAGTGGTGAAAATTGCTCAGCTTTGTATAGACACGAGACACGCGACCCGAAATAAGACTCGTTATGGGATACAAAAATTTTCTAAACACTTGGTATGCGACATGACGATTGGATATGGCAATTGGAGTGTAAAATAAATTAATTTTGATCTTTTCATTAGAATTACGTTCAATATATACTTAAACATATGATACACGAAAATTGGAGTGTCGTATCGTGTAGAATTGTCCGACATGATATGTTGAGATTTTTTAAAGTGACCGTGCAACAGAGCAACAGAGGTACAAAGTTGTATAACTTCCTCCTGTGGGCCAGCTCCGACAACAGCAAGGTGTTGCTCCGCCGCAGCCTCCGGCGAGTGCGGTAAATGTGGCGGCGCCGCTGCTATTATTGATCACACCGGAAATGATTTTATTTACTCCGAGGGTGTTTGTCTTTTTAACTAGTCAAATGACTCAAATTATGGTTTTTCATAAAATTAATTTTTATAAAGACCTTAATACCCCTGTGTTTGACTCTTTTCATGGTAAAATCTAAAGGTTTAACCCCTTTGAGTCTTAAGAAAAACATAATTCTGAAAAATACCACAAGGGTAGAATGGTCACACAGTCAATTCATGCAAGGGCCTTAAAACTACAAAGCGGATCTTCTGGTCCAAATCTCGTGGATCACTCAGTGGCCCACCAATCACGCGGTGCCACGCATGCATTAGTGGGCCATGTTACCAATAAAATAATATTTGAATTATAACTTGGTGGCCCACCAATATACGCGTGGCGCCGCGTGATTGGTGGACCACCAAGTGGTCCACCAGATTTTGGGCCAGATGATCCTCAGGCTTAAAACTAGGCCCATCCTCTCTTAACAATTGCAACGAGGCCCAATTAGTCAATTATCCGGCCTAGTTTTGAGGCCCATTAATCATTGGGGCTTGTAGAATCATTTTGGCCCATATAACTAGACCCATTATTTTAATTTTTGAGTTGGAATCGAATAATTTTGCAGTTAAATCTCGATAAAGTAATAATATTGGGACCAGAAAAAAATATCTATTTAACGAGGTTATTACTTTATCAAACATTATTTTAGTGCATTGACTCATATCGGGACCGGAAAAATTTATTATCTAAGCGAAATTATTACTTTATCGAATATTACTTTATCGATATTTAACTGTATATCTTTTCCAGTTTTTCTAATAAGAATGTTCCATAATCTGGTCTCGTGATTAAGATTTAATTCATAATTTGAGGAATTCACAAATTTATACGTAGTCGTACCCAAAATAAATAGGTAAAGATTTATGGGACGGACATAGTATCATATATTTATATGAATGTTGTGACCTTGGTGTGACTTGTGATTGATGCTAAGAATACTCCTAAATGCAATTGTGACGTGGTACCAGCTAGATTTTGGACCCATTAGGAAAATATATATAATACTCCTAAGTACTATTTTTTCAGACGCATATATTTGTAAATAATGTTTATTTAGTAAATGATATTAAATTTAATTTTAAATTTGTCACATACTGCAAATTTGCTAAAATAGGAAAAAAATAGACTGATTTTCTCTAAATAAGATCATATTATACTAGAAATAATACTACTAACCATATTAAATTCGCCCCTTTAATTGAAAACTCGTACCACATTTGTGGTGGGCCAACAAATTTAATAAATTCAGCATGTGACTACAAACTGCTTAAATTATTGCAGTAAATTCTAGCTACCGTAGACATAAATGGACTGAAATTCTGTACTAGAGTGTGCAGCTCTTGGAACTACATTTGTAGTACTCCCTCCGTCCCGCCCGACTTGGCTTAATAGGTTTGTGTACGGTTATTAAGAATAATGGGTAGTTGTGTGTAAAGTGGTATAAAGTGATGGGACCCATTAGAATTTATTAGAGTATTATTTTAGTTAGTGGCCAAGTCAAGTATGACAATGAAAAAGAAGAAAGAAGCCAAGTCGGGTGGGACGGAGGGAGTATAAAATAAGGACAAGAGTGGACGGCTAAAGTGGATAGCATGTGGCCGAAATGACATACAATTAAAATTCATTAAGATCGTTATGTGTGAATCGTATTACATGATTAATCCTAAAGAGTCGTCTTAAAAAAAAATAAGTACAATAATGTTGACCTTATGTAGCAAAATTCAATTTTGCTTTGATAAGTGGTGAGATATCTAGGATGTGAGCCATAACCAATAGTTAACCTAACACCCAAATTTTACCAATACTCCTTCCGTTCAATTCCAATTGTCGAATTTTTCTCTAATCGAAAATTAAGAATGTCGGTGGTTGTATGTAAATGATTAATAAGATAGTGAGTCCCACTGTATTATACGGCTAGAGTTTTGTATTACCCTCTATGTAAATGATTAGTAAGATAGTGAGCCACAATTGTCTAATTTATTTATTTTTTGCAAATTATTACAAACATTTTTTTATTATTTTATTTATTTATTATTATTTACAAGTTTACACAAATCTGCACACATCAACTAAGACCATGCATAAAAGAAATTGAATTACTTCAATAGGATGGAGGGAATCAATAAAAAAAGATAATAAATAATTAAATAGGAACAATGCGAAAAGAAATACGTACTGAACAATTAGAGTGAGAGAGAACATAGATTTAACCCCGAAATTTTAAATCCTAATCTTTGAATAGTTTGTGATATCATAACTCCATGCAAACAATATCCGATGCAATCTTGAATTTCAATCTTATATCGAAATGAAGCCAAAATAAGTTGAATTAAAAACAATGTTAACAAACCTTATTATCGAAAATTCAAAAATACATAATCAAAATTGCTAAGCAATGTTTCTAATTACATCTTCAATAAACAAACTTTGAGCTTTGTAAGACGATCCACCTTCCTCCAAAGCAGCCCTAGCCTTCTTCATCATCTCCCTCACCTTCCCCCTAACCCCACTCCCCTCCGCCATCAGCCGGCTTATCGCCGCCGCTATCTCCTCCCACCCCACAACTATCCTCTCCTCCCCTCTCGACTCAATCTCGTACTCCAAACTAATCATCTCCGCCACCCCCAACTCCGCCGCCAAATAAAACGCATTCATATGCTGCTCGGCAAACATGGGAAAACCCGCAACCGCTACCCCGAACCACAAACTCTCCAAAACCGAATTCCACCCGCAATGCGACACGAATCCTCCCACAGCCACGTGAGCCAGCACCGCCACCTGCGGGGCCCAACCGATCACTTTCCCCACTCCTTTAGTCCTCTCCAAGAACCCCTCGGGCAAGACTTCGTTGAAATCTTGATACTCCGCCACCGACCGCATCCCCTCCGCCCCTCTCTTCCGCAACGACCACAAAAACCGGGACCCACTATTTTCTAGAGCGAGAGAGAATTCTCTCACTTGAGCTTCGTCCAAAATCCCCATAGATCCAAAGCACAAGAAAACAACGGAACTCTCCGGCTGATCGTCCAGCCATTTCTCCACGTCATCGTCGTCTTGACCAAAACTTTGACCGCTTTGACCCAGAACCGGGCCCACCGGATAAACCCTAGGAGTCTTCCCATCGGAGTTTAAGGCATCAACGGCGAACGATTCGAGCTCGTAGAATGTGTTCACCATTACTCCTTTTGCTTCGTTAATTCTTCGGAATAGACTCAAGAAGCCGTCCGCCGCCGGATCTTCAACCCTCTCCACCGCCGGCAGAGCCTTGTACGGAACCGGAGATTTAAAGTACCGCACCGGTAAGTCGATGTCGGAGTGCTTGTACTGATTTAGCTCTTGCTTTTGTTCGAATCTCATCGCCACCATGTGCTCCGACAAGGCGAGGCCGGCGGCGCCGGAGGTGAAGAAGACGTAGGAGTGGAGGCCGAATTCACGGCCGATTTCCATGAATCCCGTGCAGAACATGTCGAGGACGAGTCCGGCCAGATCGGATCCTGGCCGTTGGATTAGGTTGGAGATTGCTTCTCTTACGTTATCCGTTTGTTTGTCGATGAGATCATAGACAGCGGCGAGGGAAGATTGGGTGGTTACGTTTTGACGGCGGTGTGGGGCGGGGAGGTGTAGAAGGCTTAGCCGCGGCGAGGTGTTGGGATCGGCGGAGGTTTGCTGGGTGTAGCGATCGATGGAGGTGTTGTTGGGGGCCGGCATGATGAGTACGGTGACGGAGAGGCGGCCGTCTCGCTGGAGGAGAAGCTTGGCCGCCTCCACGGTGGAGATGAGGTGGCTTAGCCCCGGAGATGGGATGAAGACTAGCTCGAATTTCTTCATCATTTAATTTCCGGCAACTTGTTTTTCTTCCAATTTAATTAGAAGATGAGAAATTTCATTATTATTTATTTATTGGATTAATTAGTGAAGCAATTACTGATATTTAATGAAATTATTATTGTGGTTGGAAGCTTTGGAATTATTAAACCATTCATGTCCACTAAACACGTGCAGTGGCCCTAATTTCGAAGTGCAAGTTTTGTGGGGCCCCCTCTCTCTCTCCCTCTCTAGTCTCCGGCCGGAGTATTTGACTTGCTTTCTGAGATCTCAGATTTGACAGGCTAAGACTTGAAGATGGGCATGCATGCTATCTACTTGAAGATTGTCCAATTCGATGTTGTTTGTTAAAGAAGTATAAGTTGGAAAAATCGAAATGATTATATATATTTAAATATATATATATATATAAATTAGTTAATTATTATGTAAAGTTAATTAGTATTTATTGTTAATTTAATTTGGGCAAAATTTAGTCATTTTTGATCACATTTTCGAGCCTCGATATTTATTCGATTAATGTTTTGAGATATATGACGTCGATCTACGTTTCGAGTAGATAATTATAGTGTGCTTAATTTCTCGATTCCGATTTTCGGTGAGTGAGAAATAGCGGCTCGAAGTTTGGGGGGACAAAACTTATATGTTACCTAAAGTGGAGAAACTTACCTTATTCGGGTTTTTGGAGAGTATTACATTGATCAATGTCCCACATTGATAAATGAAATAACTTTAATGTGGTATTTAAGTCTCTACCACATTGTAAGAGATAACAAAGTGACATGTGGTGGGCTGGCGCCGCACATGCTCACGCTTGCGCGAGCCTTTTCGCCCGACCGCCTCACACGCGGCGGCGGCGCGCCGCACCGCGCCCGTGCCCGGCTCCGGTTCCGGGACCGGGAGTTGGATCTTGGCAATTGGTCCTTTGGGTGGTCCGTCGGGCTTGGCCGTTGGGCTCGGTGGGCTACGTGTGGGCTGGCCCAGTCCTTGGTGTAGTGGACCGGCTGCACTGTCCTCGCCGGAAAGTCCAGTTCGCCGGAGCTCGTAGATTTTGCGGTGCTGCAATCTTCGAGACGCTCGTCGTTTCATCTTTGGGAACGATACGCCTACAGCCGAGAGCACTACCGGGGCGTATTTCGTCTTGCGGAGAGAGGACTCCTTGACTCGACGGTTTATTCCTTTTGTTTTATTTTTCGGCTTATTGTTTTGTAATAGCAGCTTTTGTAACCAACAATCGCAAGACGAAATAGTTAATTTTCTCTACTCAAGCTGCTTCAAAGATGTCTTCCTCAAGTCTTTGCTTTGTCCGCCCGCGCCGCCGCCAACCCCGCCGTTTCTGACGTCATTGCCTCCTCCGGCAATGTTGTTCCACCGACGTTTGTTCCTACTCCAACTCCGGTGTTTACAAATCCAACCCTCGCTGCCATGTCTGCCGCCACTGATGCAAGGATAGCACTTAATCGTGCTAATGCCGCTAACACGGCATTCAACTTCACGCAATGTCCTCTCGCCTTGCGGAGCAATGTCCCCTTTGGGAATGTGAACCACCATGGAGTGGTGGGGGGTTCAAATCCGACCCTGTCGGCACCTCTACACTCTTCCGGAGTGTTGCCCGCTGCCGAGAAGCCGGCCAAGTTTGGTGGAGCCGACTTCAAGAGGTGGCAACGAGAAGATGTTGTTCTATTTGACAACATTGGGGTTCACCATTGTGCCGATGGAGAATGCACTGCCCCTCCAAATGAGAACGAAGAGAACTTGGAAGTCCGGATAACTTTATGACAATTGGCTAACTTCCGACTACTTTTGTAAAAACTTCTTGCTTAGTGGACTAGATGATAGTGCATACGGTGTATATGCAAATGTAAAGACCTCCAAGGCAATTGGGAGGCACTTGAAAGAAAATACCGTGCCGACGATGCGAGTACCAAGAAGTTTGTAGTCGCCAAGTTCTTGGACTACAAAATGGTGGACTCTCGACCGGTCATGGAGCAAGTGCAAGAGTTCCAACTCATTGTCCATGACGTCCACGCCGAAGGTATGCTTTTGCGCGATGCTTTTATCGTGGCAACCGTAATTGAGAAGCTTCCCCGAGCTGGAAGGACTTCGGGAGCTACTTGAAGCACAAGCGAAAGGAAATGACGCTTGAGGACCTTGTGGTCAAGCTCCGCATCGAGACCGACATGAGGACTCGAGATGGGAAGGGCAAAGCACCCGTGGAGCCAAGAGTCAACCTTGGCCGAGAAAGGTGGCAACTCCAACAATGCAAAGAGAGGGCGTCCAAATAGCAACCCCAAAGGGAAGGGCAAGATGCAATCCCGCAAGTTTGAAGGGGACCGCTACAACCGTGGCAAATCCGGCCACATGTCCAAGGATCGCCGAAAGCCGAAGAAGAAGAGGGCTCGTCAAGCCAATATGTTGGAGATTGACCTCACTGAAGCCGACCTTGCGGCCGTTGTCACTGAAGAAACAAACGTCGTGGAGAATGAGGGGAAGTGGTATATTGATACCGCTGCCACGGCACATGTTTGTGGTGACCGAAGCCGCTTCACCAAGTACAAGAGTTGCCAAGGGAGGAAGCTCAATATGGGGAATCAAGCCTCATCTCGAGGTAGTTGGCTATGGTCTCGTGGTGCTAAGGTTGAGCTCCGCAGAGAACCTTACTCTTGGAGAGGTGCTGCATGTCCCCGACATCCGGAAGAATCTTGTGTCCGGCTCTGTACTGGTCAAGAGAGGGTTTAGACTAGTTTTTGAGTCGGATAAATTTATCCTGTCTAAATTTGGAATGTTTTTAGGAAAATGTTACCTTTCTGAGGGCCTTTTCAAACTGTCTGTAATGGCATTACGCCAGGAGCCTGTTGAGGCCAAGGATAATGAAAACAAAGCTACTTCCTCTTACTTGATTGAGTGTTCCGATTTATGGCATTCTAGATTAGGACATGTTAATCTAAATGCAATAAAAAGATTAGTTAATCTCGATCTACTTAAAGTAAATGAGTTTAACAAAACCAAGTGTGAAGTTTGTGTTGAAGCAAAATTGGCTAAGCTGCCATTTCATTCTGTAGAAAGGAACACAAAACCTCTAGAACTCATTCACACTGACGTATGTGACTTAAAGTTTGTACAAACTAGAGGTGGGAAAAAGTATTTTATTACTTTTATTGATGACTGCACTAAGTATTGTACTCTTTATCTTTTAAGGAGTAAAGATGAGGGGATTGAAGCTTTTACTAACTTCAAAGCAGAAGCCGAAAACCAACTTGATTGTAAAATCAAAATGGTACGAAGTGATAGAGGTGGAGAATATGTAGCTCCTTTTGAAGAGTTGTGTAAGACAAGTGGTATTATTCATCAAACCACCGCCCCTATTCGCCTCAATCAAATGGTGTAGCTGAAAGGAAGAATCGAACTCTAAAGGAGATGATGAATGCTTTGTTGATAAGTTCTGGACTGCCCCAGAACATGTGGGGGGAAGCCGTCTTGACGGCTAACTACTTATTAAACAAAATACCTCTAAAAGGTAGAGATGTGACTCCTTACGAGTTGTGGAAAGGAAGGAAACCTTCCTATAAATACCTCAAAGTGTGGGGGTGTTTGGCTAAGGTAGAAGTGCCTTTGCCTAAGCAAGTTACTATTGGACCTAAGGCTCGTCGATTGTATCTTTATAGGATATGCACTGAATAGTAGTGCATATCGGTTTGTCATTCATAAGTCGGTCGTTCCCGATATGAATGTTGGAACTACTATTGAGTCAAGGAATGCTATATTCTTTGAACATATCTATCCTTGTAAAAAGGATGATAAAGTTGAGTCAAGCTCTAGTGGTGGAGCAAGAGAAGTTGCTAGTAGTTCTAGAAATGTGGGGGTAGAACCCGATACACGTAAAAGGCAAGCTGTCGATCTTGAAACTTTAGAACCAAGACGTAGCACTAGAGCAAGAGTTGCTAAGGACTTTGGTCCTGATTATGTTGTCTTTCTTTTGGATGAAGAACCGCGGTCTATAAAAGAAGCTCTTTCTAGACCCGATGGCCCACTTTGGCAAGAAGCTGTCCTAAGTGAAATTGATTCCATTATGCAGAATCACACTTGGGTCTTAGCAGAGTTACCCGAAGGTTGCAAGCCCTTAGGATGTAAATGGATCCTAAAAAGAAAGTATAAGGCAGATGGGTCAATTGATAAATATAAAGCTCATTTAGTGGTTAAAGGCTTTAAGCAAATTGAAGGATATGACTTCTTCGATACTTATTCGCCTGTAACGAGGATTACGTCTATCCGTGTGCTTCTCGCGATTGCTGCTTTGCACAATCTTGAGATTCACCAAATGGACGTGAAAACTGCCTTTCTAAATGGAGATTTAGAAGAGGAAATTTATATGGAACAACCTGAAGGGTTCGTTGTACCTGGTCAAGAGCGAAAGGTATGTAAGTTGGTGAAATCCCTATATGGGTTGAAACAAGCACCATTACAATGGCACTTGAAATTCGACGAGACTATGTTGTCGAATGGTTTTAAGATTAATGAATGTGACAAGTTTGTTTACATAAAGAATACAAAGAATGGCTTTGTAATTGTTTGTCTTTATGTAGACGACATGTTAATTATGGGACAAAACCTTCAAGTCATAAATGACACCAAGCGAATGCTTAAGAGAACTTTCGATATGAAAGATATGGGAGTTGCTGATGTTATTCTTGGAGTGAAGATTCAAAGAACTCCCGAAGGGATTGTTTTGTCTCAATCTCATTATATTGAGAAAGTGCTTAAAAGGTTTAATGCCTTTGATAGTGCATCGGCTAAGACTCCTTTAGAAGTTAATGTTCACTTGAGCAAGAATAGGGGTGATCCTGTTGCTCAAGAGGATTATGCTAGAGTCATTGGTTGTCTTATGTATATCACGAATTGTACGAGGCCTGATCTAGCTTGTTCGGTGAACAAACTGAGTCGCTATACTAGTAATCCTAGTAGAGAGCATTGGAAATCTCTTGTAAGAGTTATGAGGTATTTGAAATACACTCTTAACTTTGGGCTGCACTATTCGAGACATCCCCCAGTACTTGAAGGGTACTGTGATGCAAATTGGATATCCGACACTAAAGACTCGTTGTCTACTAGTGGTTATGTGTTCACTATAGGGGGGGAGGAGGCGTGTCGTGGAGATCCACGAAACAGACGTGCATAGCCCGGTCCACCATGGAATCTGAATTTATTGCTTTAAATAAAGTCGGTGAGGAGGCCGAATGGCTCTGTAATTTTCTTGAAGATATTCCATGTTGGACGAAACCCGTGCCACCTGTGATGATTCACTGTGATAGCCAAGCGACTATTGGTAGGGCCAAGAGTGGGTTGTATAATGGTAAGTCGAGACATATTTGTCGTCGACATAATACCGTAAGACATTTGGTCACGAGTGGGGTTATCTCTGTAGACTATGTCAAGTCTATAGATAACCTAGCGGATCCGCTTACTAAGAGTTTGAATCGAGATCAAATGTATAAGCTCGTAGAGGGAATGGGAGTTAAATCCACAAGTTAAAGACGATTATAGTGGATACCCAACCTTGTAGATTGGAGATCCCATGAACTTGGTTCAATGGGAAAACTAAGCTATATGAGTCTGTTGATACCGCACTCAATTAGTCTATTCCCTAAAAGAGCTCGAGAGTGTTGGTGATCTGTCAAGTGGTGAGGTTAAGTTTTTTTTTTCTTTTAATGATTCTTGGATGCCTTGAGAAGGTGGAGTATGACAAGATACTCAAGTAAGAATCACCTATGTAAGTGAGAAGTGAGGGCCACTTCTATGTAACACTTATGAATCCAAAGAGGTTGTCTATGGCCAGTAAAGGACACAAACGTGACAACGGACGAGGTTGAGACTTTATAGTGTTAGCGCTATTGTCTAAGTATACACCATGGAGGAATAGTTCAAGGCCACGTGTCCACTAATCCGCCGGTATACTCGATAGCACTGACTAAGAAAGGTTCAAGGTCACAAGCCACCTACCCTGATGCTTTATTGTCTCTTGAGGACAGAGCTGTGTGTCTGCATGCATGCATTTGGCTATTTCCACTCATGTGGGGGATTGTTGGAAAAATCGAAATGATTATATATATTTATATATATATCTATATAAATTAGTTAGTTATTATGAAAAGTTAATTATCATTTATTGCTAATTTAGCTTGGGCAAAATTCAGCCCTTTTCGATCGCATTTTCGAGCCTCGATATTTATCCGATTAATATTTTGAGATATATGACGTCGATCTACGTTTCGAGTAGATAATTATAGTGTGCTTAATTTCTCGATTTCGATTTTCGGTGAGTGAGAAATAGTGGCTCGAAGTTTGGGGGGACAAAACTTATATGTTACCTAAAGTGGAGAAACTTACCTTATTCGGGTTTTGGAGAGTATTACATTGATCAATGTCCCACATTGATAAATGAAATAACTTTAATGTGGTATTTAAGTCTCTACCACATTGTAAGAGATAACAAAGTGACATGTGGTGGGCTTGGGCCACACATGCTCATGCGCGTGAGCCTTTTCGCCGACCGCCTCACACGCGGCGCGGCGCGCGCCGCGCCGCACCCGCGCCCGTGCCCGGCCCGGCCCCGGCTCGGTTCCTGTCCGTGGACTTGGACTTGGACTTGGATATTGGCAATTGGTCCTTTGGGTGGTCCGTCGGGCTTGGCGAGTTGGGCTTGTTAGTTGGGCTCGGTGGGCTACGTGTGGGCCGGCCCGGTCCTTGGTGCAGTGGGACCATGCCGACCTGGATTGCTCTCCGTGGTGCTCGTGCACCTGCCATACCCAAGTATTACTTTTGGATGGAACTCTCTGGAATGAGACTACTCAGGTGCCTCCATCACTCCACTTACCATCCACGACCCTCCAGCATTGATGGCTCCAAAGACCTTTCACTTGGGAAGGAAAGCGGCTATAAAATAGGCGATTGTTCATTCCATTTCAACACACCAACACACCGCAAAACAACAAGCTTCCATTTCGCATTGCATTCTTAGCTCACTTAGCCGCATCCTAGCTCCTATAGTTGTCCAGAGACTGTCCTCGCCGGAAAGTCCCGGTTCGCGGAGCTCGTAGATTTTGCGGTGCCGCAATCTTCGAGACGCTCGTCGTTTCATCTTTGGGGACGATACGCCTACAACCGAGAGCACTACCGGGGCGTATTTCATCTTGCGGAGAGAGGACTCCTCGACTCGACGGTTTATTCCTTTTGTTTTATTTTTCGGCTTATTGTATTGTTTTGTAATAGCGGCTTTTGTAACCAACATGAGGTTTATCTAATTTGTACTTCAATGCGATTGCGAGATTATCTCGTCATTCAAAAAAAAGAAACAAATAATATGTACAATTAATTGTGTATTGGACCAAAGATAAAGTTTTTCTAGTTTTGGTATTTAAATTGTTAGAATTATGTTATACTCCATTTGTCCAGTAATAACGTCTGACATAAATTAATTATCTAAAAATTAAATAGTATATACAATTAAATATTAATTTTCATATTTAAAAGAAAGATAACGTTATTAAATGGGACGGCGAAAGTATAATGTAAAATATTATTTCTCCATATCAAATATTCTCTCCCTTTCTTTGACTTTTCTTATTTTCCTTTTCTGTTTGTCTAATAAACTCGTCCAATTTCTTAAAAATTATATATATAATAAAAAAATTCATTTTTTCTTTATGGAACCCACTTATTTACATAAAATCAATCGCTCAATTTTCGTACGAAAAAAAATTAGACAAATCGAATGAGACCTAAGGAGTATGCAACTAACCACTATTTATATATATATATATATTTTTTTGTATTTTAGGCTTCATAGAGGAAGGAATTCAATAAATGAATATTTGAATCTTATTGTATTGATATAGAAATATATAATATCGATAAACTCCTTAATAAGAGTGTGTTTGCAACATCTTATTATAAACATTTTTTATTTGCTTTTGCTTAAAGTTGAAAATAATTGATTTTAAGCAAAATCATAGAGTTTTTGGAATTTATGTTAAAAAGCAGATATTTTTGGTAAATCCAAAAATTATAATGCTTTAAACACCAAAAACATCTCAATAGGTGATTAATTTTAGAGAAGGAAACGCAGAAAGTAAGTTTTACAAACTCTAAAAAACTATTTATACAGTCAAAAATAGATAAATGAGCTCTTACAAAAACAGATAAATGCTTAAAATATGCTCTTGCAATAGAATATTTAATTGTTGTGGGACTATAGTGTTGTTTCACTTAGTTTAGGTTTTGATTATATATGGTGTCATGCAAGCTAGACTATATATGTAGGTGACACTCCATAGTTAAAATTTGAAATATTAATTTTGTATTGAATTCCAATATTTGCATAATGTATATCACTATTTATAAATATTATATTTAAATCTTATTTCGAGTATATAGAATATATATATATAATAATAACCACAAATGATGGTATTGTCTCATCCAGTAGTGGGAGGATTCGTGTCACATTGTGGGTGGAACTCGATTTTCGAAAGTGTTTGGTGCGGGATTCCCATAGCTGCGTGGCCGTTGGGTACCGAGCAACAAACTAATGCTTTCCGTTGGTGAAAGATATTAGCAGTGTTTTTAAAACCGGCCCGGTCATTGACCCGAAAAAATTATTTTTATCGGTTCAATTGGTCGAACCGATTCAACCGGTGGGTCGACTCGGTGTGACGTCATAAATATATAATTAAATTATATAAATATATAGCTATTTTTAGTTTATGCGCAAGCAAAATTATTCAAAACCAGTGACCAAGACTGTCACTCCAATATCAAAACCAAGAGCTGGCCGAGAAACTTAAAATATTTTGTAATGCATTATTTCTAACATTATGACAGTCAACTATATATTTACATTATGTCATGTGAATGAATGCAAAAACTGATCAAGATGGCATGGTTTTACCCTCACTACTGCTAGTTGATCTTCGTATTGATTGAATGGTTGGGACAAATCGAAAGCCAATTTTCAAGCTTTTCTTTCTTTTTCAACCTCACCGCTTTAAACTTAAGCTTAGCACAATGAAAGACGAGATGACACACATAAAATAACACAGTCAAAAAAAAAAAACGATTGACCCGGTCACCGGTTACGGTTCAACCGGCCGAACCGGCCGGGTCACACCGGGTCGATTGAGAAAACGAGTCAACATGTCACTCGGCCCGGATTTTTGACCGGTTCCGGGCTAAACCGGTAGAACCGGCCGGTCCGGGTTTCAAAACACATGATATTAGAATTGCGGTCGAGATTAAAATGGACTATAGGAATAATAGTAGTGAGATTGTGGTTAGAGAAATAATATCGAAGGAATTTGGAGAATTAATAGACCCTCATAATGAGACTAGGGTTAAGGTGAAGGAGATGAAGGAGAAGAGTAGAAGGGCACTTAAGGAAGAAGGCTTTTCGTATCACTTACTAGGTTGTTTAATTGATAATTTTATGGAAGCTTCTTGAATATTGTTGATTGTATTTCTATTTTCTATTTTCGTTTTTAAACTTTTTTACTCTTCGTCAATATACAATGTGGATAAGTTAATTTCCTCGAGAATATAGATATAAATTATTATTTTTATTAATGAGACCTAAAACACATGGATATTCTTTAGTGTTAATCGAATTTGCTAGTTATTAATGAAATAAAATCCTATTAACTTCAATTTTGGGAAATTGAAGTTAATCTTTACCAAATATATGAGTCGATTTTCTTATGCATCGATTGAATGATTTATTGTTCCGTCAAACTACCAAAGTACCAAACACATCGACAATTTAGGCTCTGTTTGCGAAAACATCGTAAATAACTGTTTATTATATAAGTGTTTATGATAAGCATTTAACTTTATGACTCAATCATATGAATATATATCCTTATGAAATGACATAGCAACAATGTGACAAAAGTTACGTTTTTCCTCCACATTTTCTCATTCTCTCTCTTCCTCTTTCTCACTTTTTCGCTCTACTTTTTCTCATTCTCACTTTTTCTAAAAATAAAACAAAACAAAAAACAAAACAAAACAAAACAAAAACAAGAAAAAAAAGGGAAAGTCATCAACTCTTCCTATCTCTCTTTCTTCCTCTTTCTTCCTTTTTATGTTAGCTCTTTTTCGTTTTCTCTCTCTTACTTCCTTTTTCTCCTAGCAAAAAACGGAGGGGAATAAATATTCATTTTAAAGTGAGGAAATGGAATTCCATATTAAAATGATTTCCAATCCTAGTAGAAAATGGAGTGAAAGGGATACTAGTTTAAAGTGAGTAAACAAAATTTCATATTCGAACTCTCTGTTTCGATTCTTAGTAAATTTTTAAAACACAAATTAATTTCAATTATGTCGTCATCATTTCTCCACCTTCGTTTAATATCTCTGTGTATATACGGAGCGGCTTGTATGTACCACTTTTGTATACCCTTGTGTGTACTACACCACGAGGGTATTGACATGTGACATTTCTCATTAAATTAAGTGGGCTATATTTAACACATATCAATACCATTTTGGTGTGGTACACACAAAAGAATACGAAAGTGGTACACACAAGCTTTTATGGTGTATATATCTATATATACTTGATATACAATCCTCCAATTTCTTCATCATTTAGCCCCGGAGATGGGATGAAGACTAGCTCAAATTTCTTCACATTTAATTTCGGCAACTTGTTTTTCTTCTAATTTAATTACAAAACAAACATGACATTATTAATGAGACAGAGGAAGTAAGATCTTGTTTCTCCGGATCAAATACTCCCTCCCTTGACTTGTCTCGTTTTCCTTTTATGACTGTCTCACTGAACTTGTCCAATTTCTTAAAAAGAAAAATAATTACTACACAAACTCCCACTTTTCTTAGTTGGCACTAAGGATCCTCTATTCCACTTTTGGTGTCCCAATACATGTCCTACCAGTGAAGTTGGTAATATATGTATTTTTATCATAGTTGTATATGTGTTAAAATTGAGTTAATTATTTTGATTAATGATTTTCTTGAATTAAAAATACACATGTCACCACCTCACTAGTGAAACATGTATTGGGATATAAAAAGTGTGATAGAGGACCTAACACTTTATAAGACCCACTTATTTACACAAAATCAACCACTCATATTAATCTCCGTACGAAAAAGAAAATAGACAAATTGAATGAGATGGATGGAGTATGCAACTAACCACTATTTATATATATAATTTTGTATATTAGGCTTCATAGAGGAAGGAATTCAATAAATGAATATTTGAAAGGTATTGCAATGATATAGAAAAATATATATATACAATATCGATAAACTCCTTAATTAGGCAATAAAATATTTAATTGTTGTTGGACTTAATTTTGTTTCAATTAGTTTATTTTTAATTTTTATTTTTGATTACGAGTGTAATATTTAGTTTTTGATTATATATGGCGTCGTGCATGTAGGTGATTGAAAATTTGAGATATTAAATTTAGGGCGATGTGCAAAAATGTACAAAACAAACATGTGAAAATGCAAAAATATACATGAGATTCCATAATTGCAAAAATGTACATTTTGTCTTCTAAAACCTATAAAGGTACCTAGGTTAATAGGTTTTTCTATTTCCTCCTACTTTTGCAGCAAGTGTCTTGTTTTTGTAGCAAGTGTCAAGTCCAAAAAATTAAATATGGTCTCATTGCGATCGATCGGACCATATATTTATTTATTTATTTTTATTTTTTTAACATAATTTAAAAAAAAATATGGTCCGATCGATCGGCCTTGTCCGATCGATCGGACCATATATTTATTTTTGTATAACTGCCGATCGATCGGGCAGTGCCGATCGATCAGCACATATAATTTTTTTTTAATTTATGTATAATCTTTGCTCTCCGATCGATCAACAAGTGTCTTGTATTTTACTTATTTAACATTCTCTCTCTTACTACTTTAATCTATCACATGTGTTGACCAACGTCCAGCCTTTTTTGTCTTCATGCATGCAGAATAATTTCGTCTCATGCATGCAGTAGTCCAACAGCTTTTTTTTTTTAATCAACAATCAAAGTGTACATGTACTATTTAGAGAGAAAAAAAATCTGGAAAGATATTCACTTACCTTTTTACCTAGTCACATGCAACAATAGATGCAGAAAAAACTGAACTCTATACACAGTAGGAGGAATCTGATTCTTTTCCTCTTCACATGCAACACAGTTATACTCTTCCATGATTATTTTCACATGCAAAAAAATTGAACTCTATAACAAGGAGAGCAAGACAGCGAGGGTGCGAGAGAGCGAGAATTTTATTTCAGAGAACGAGAGGGAGGGAGCGATGGTCCTTTAAACGCGAGGGAGCGAGAGTGTGAAACAATTTTAAAGGTAAACCTATTCCATAAATTGTTATATTTGTTGCTTGATTTTAGGTAAATATCTATGTATTATTTTGAGGGCGTATGATTTTCCTTGATTTGAGGGGTAAATATATACGTATGATTTTAGGTAAATATATACGTATGACTTTTGCTTTATTTGAGGGTAAATATCTATGCTTGATTTGAACGAATTTTTTTGCTTGATTTTGCTTGATTTGAGGAGTAAATATGTACGTATTATTAGTTATAAAATATCTTTGCTTGATTTTGCTTGATTTGATGAGTAAATATGTACGTATTATTAGTTATAAAATATCTATGCTTGATTTTGCTTGATTTGAGGAGTAAATATCTATGCTTGATTACACATACAGTTACGAATAAATTACTATAATTACTTTTTAATATATTTTTTAAATTCACGTATAATCTTTGCTCTCCGCATGTTAGCTTATCTTATGTGTTGTTTACGGAGTACTAAGTCCGGGTTTTGCGGAGTACTAAGATACTTTTTCTTTTTTAATTCTTTCCGGGATGTCTACCTGGACACGTGTAACTGTAAAGTATGGAGGTTGTTTCTTGGGTTCAGATTACAAAGGTGGGGATGAACAGCTTGCCCCACTTCGGACCGACCAATTAACATTGTTATCCTTAAGAGCAAGCATCGAAGCCCGTACACAAATTAACTCACGGCTTACCCCCTATGCGCTTTATTCGTTGGAGCATGCTCGATCTGGAAAGTTGATTAAGTCATTAATGATGACGGATGATGACTTGGTTCGACTTATCAACTTAGAGGCCGATCTAACTGTTTGCGTCGTTTTGACGGCTGATTGTGCCGGAACATCACAACAAGGACATTACGTCCCTTCATTTGATTACCAATTTAGTTTCCCAGATATTTTTGGTGATGCATATGGTCAAAGCGGAGCTGCATATGAGTTTGGAAGACAAGAACAACAACCGGAGCAAGAAGAAGAAGAGCAACAAGAGGAGCAAGAAGAAGCAGAACAGCAGGATCAAGGTGCGGATGATAATAACGATGATGATGATGATACGTATGACGATGATTATACGGCAGAGGAAGAGGAAGAGGATGAGGAAGACGAACATGTTGTCGCTAAAAACTTTTATGGAACCATGTATGAGTTTGCATCATGGATTCGTGGGGAAGGCGGTTTAAACCGGGCTAATGACACTTCTAGAGCGGCCTACGTAACGGAGCGGTTGCCCTACAAGACGAAGATAATGAAGTTGTCGACGAAGTCGAAATTGGCTAGTGCCAATTATTCCGCCAGTCAAGCGAGTGTCATTGGTTGTACGGATATAGAGAAGATTGAAGAGGGCATTCTCGGAAATGGCAACATCTTTTGGAAGAAGGACGCCCTAACAATAGCCGTTGGTCTCGTCATTTAGAGTGTCGACGGTCTTATAAAGTGAAGAGGGCAAGTCCTCTCGTATCGGTGGTTTGAATGTCTCGTTGGGCGATCTTTGTCCATTCGGAGTACGTGCACGACATAATGGTATGTATTGGACAATTTACGATTTTATGCCGGAGCACAGATGTCAGTACGACTTTGATAATGCCGGACCGATAACTGTTACTGCGAAGACTATCGGAGCCTATTTTGGGCAAAGAATGCGTATGAAGGGAACGATGTTGCGACCTCGAGACATGATCAATGAGATGCGTCTGAAATTTGGTGTGAAGGTGGAGTATTATAAGGCCCTGCGTGCTAGAAACAATGCGATTCAATTGATTTATGGGAGTCACGAAGACTCGTACAAGATGCTCCCTCGATATTTGCACATGTTGAAGCAGGTAAACCCCGGAACGGTAACTAATCTTCGTGCCAACAGCGACGGGAGGTTCGAGTACGCGTTTGTTGCATGGGGCCAGTGCATACCCGCATTTATGTGGCATTTGAGGAAGGTGATTGTAGTTGATGGAACTCACCTGAAGGGAAAGAATACCGGCATTCTCTTTCTTTGCGGTTACTAAAGACCGCAACGAACGGCTTGTACCGCTCGCCATTGGCATTGGACCAATTGAGAACAATGACTCATGGGCGTGGTTTCTGCGAATCTTAAGCGAGTGTACGGTTCGAGCGGTGACTCTGCGATCGTGTCGACCAAAGCACGTCGGTATTAAAAATGATGTCGAAGCGGTGTTTCACGGAGTTCCTCACTTGCGCTTTGCAACGTCCATCTTAATAACAAGCTCACTTCTTACAAGAATGAAGTACCCTACATGTTCCGTCGAGAGGCCCACCGCATACCGTGAGTCGGACTTTAGGAAGTACATGGCATCAATCCTCGTGGCGAGTGAAGGAGCATACAACAAGCGATAGAGGTTGGTCCCGAACGTTGGGCACTGGTCGCAATGTCCGCGGCGTCGCTACGCCTTTCTATCATCAAATTGTGTCGAGTCTTTCAACGGAAGACTTTTGTGGGCCCGTCGATTGCCGATTTGCTCGATGATAGACACGATACGAGCAATTATGGAGTCATGGTGGGATGAAAGGCGTCAAGCTGCCGAGTGAGAATAGCCATCCGTTGGTGGACGTTGCGAAGAGGAAGTTAAGCGCACGATTGACCTTGCACGCTCATATACCGTCACCTTAACCGCCGAGGAAGATACGAAAGTCAACGACGGGAGAAATCACAACTATAAGGTGGATTTGGAGAAGCAAACGTGCACGTGTCACGAATTTGATATGGACCTAATACCATGCTCCCACGCTGCCGCTGCGATTCTGTATGAATTCTTTTACACTTGTTAATCACTTATTATATATCTAACGCATTGTTGTTTTACAAACATGTTGTCGCCGACGAGGAGAGCGGAGACCAATTTTACAACTATGTCCACAGTATGTACACTACAAGCAACCACGGGGATATTTACGAACACCACTTTAATTCGTTACCTGCATTGGAGCTTTGGACCATTCCTGACCATATTCGAGATGCAGATCCACTGTTACCACCCCTAGCGAAGCGTCAGGCCGGTCGCCCAAAGCAAAGACGTTACCGATCGGGAGCGGAGGCCTCCACAAGCTCAACTCAAGGTCGTAGCAGAAAGTGTGGTGTTTGTCACGAAAGAGGCCACACAAGGAGGACATGTTCAGAGAGGGAGACACAAGATTAAATTTGTGGTGTCTTAGTTCTAGTTTATTTTCTATATATTATTTGAAGTATGAAGTTTGTTTAACGAAAAGTGATATAATTGACTAAATCCTTAATTGTGTGGTGTTTGTCTTAATTGACTAAATCCTTAATTAAATAGGGTATAAACCCTAAATAACCAAATAAATTGTATAAATTGGCGAAACCCTAAATTGCTAAAACCCTAAATTGCGGAACCTTAAATTGCTGAAACCCTAAATTAAATAGCGTATTAACCCTAAACCCTAAATTAAATAGCGTATAAACCCTTAATTGACAAAACCCTAAATTAAATAGCGTATAAACCCTAAATTAAATAGCGTATAAACCCTAAGTTTTTTTTAACATGGTTAAAACAAAAAAAACAAATATGGTCCGATCGATCGGCCTTGTACGATCGATCGGACCAAAGAAAAAAATATGGTCCGATCGATCGGCCTTGTCCGATCGATCGGACCCTAAACACCCCGCAACTATACGCATCCAATTGCAAGTACTGCTCTTCATCATCCATAAGCACAACTGAGGGCCTCTGACCTCCGTGGAATGGATAACTATATGCATTACACGCCCAATAGTTCCCGTGCCATAAGAATCGCGCTATAAATTTCCGGAAAGCTATAAGGCATTTGACGCGCCAATTGAATACATTTGGATCTCTAAATTTATTTTTCGAGTCAAACATCTCGAGCTTCCAATCTGAAATACATAACCGCAATACGAACCAATGGTGTGCTGCCAAGATTGGAAATATGATCTACAATAGATACAAATATATAATTTAGAACCTTAAAATTATTGTATATATAAAATATATGAATAGTACTCACATATTTGGCGGAGTACCTATCGCTTGTCCCAAGTTCTGAATTCCCCTTCACGCACTGCACATCCTCCTCTTGAGGAACCCATTTATAATCATTATCATTCTCGTGTCTATTACTTTCTGGATTCTTCACGCACTTGAGCCACTCATTCATAATACCCATCTATAAACAATTATTCAATGATAAAATTAAACTAAACAAATACCATATTTTTCAAAAAATACTCAGATATGAAATTTACTTACAAAGACTGTAGAGTCCGCTATGACTGTGTATTGGGCATCTGGAGTCACGGGTAGGTTACCTTGAACTAGCTCGACCCGCAGTGGTCGGATATAGCGAGTTTACCATCTCACAATCCATTTCGGAATCAATCTTTATAAAATTCTTGAACCATTCTCGTTGAAGTGGAAAACCATCCGGACGTCGAAAGGCCAAGGTTTCACTAGACAAATATCGCTCAAAACTACGAGCCAACGAGTTACTCGGCTCAAACATATCCTACAAAAGACAATTATTAAATTAGGAAAAGAAATTAAATTAATTGAAAAATTCTCTTACCAACTCGCCGCCGAGTTCTACATCCATGCCGACCCTGGCGATTAAAGGTCCGTGGTGCGGGCTCATCCCACTGGGGCACACCGTAGCTGAGCGTGCCGCCTATATCCAAACCGAAATGGCCTATTACTTCTATCCAGCAGCTCCGCACACCTATTCACTAGCTCCTGACTGAGAGTCCGATGATAATCATCAATTCTATTCATCATAGCTTGCTCGCATCTTTCAATTCTATTCATCATAGCTTGCTCGCATCTTTCAAAATTTTCTTGAATAGATCGACTGATCATGGCCTCTATTCTTGGGTCCCTTGAACTAGATGTCTCACCAACGGCTAATAATTATCAAAGAAGAAGACGATTATTAAAAGAGGAATTCACTAGAAACTTTTTACTGTGAATTTAAGTTTATTACCTGATGCATCTCTCGCTGCTGATGAAGATACTTGTGTACGGCGGGCCCGCCTATGAACTCTCATACTATCTACCACAATGTGCTCCTCCTCTTGTTCCTCCTCCCCACCGATAACTTCTCTGCTCGAACTACGTCTGCTCTCCTCGGTGCGCCTGATCAAGATACGCTGTCCATCTTGATCATATTGTGCCGGCTGTAGGGGGTTCAAGGGCACAGGAAAGTGTAGTCCAAATGCATTACTACCAACTGCACTCTGCCAATATGGACACCTCTCCTCAACCTCGGTCGGTACTAACATTTCAAACACTACCGAGTCTCTCATCTGAAATACATAATATTTGTGCATTAAATATTAATAAGAAACTCCATAACATATTCATTGTGTAATTAATAATAAAAATATTTTTACCTGGCACTTAAAAAACCTAGCTATATCACGGCGATCGGGCGTCATTAAATGACCACCGTAAATAACGAGGGAAACCATCAGGATGTAGAAGGGTCGCACAACGAGCTCCCAAACTAGGAATGGCCTCATATGCCCACACCTATATTACAATATAAATATATCGAGTTATTTAAACTAATAAAAAATTAGAAATTAGTAATAATTAAGTTGTGAACAAATATTATACCAGTAGTGCCCAAATCGGCCCGTAGAGATTATATTTTGATCCTACGAGGTCCAAGGAATTTGGTACGTAAGCGAGGTAGTGCAACATGGCCTCGTAGGTAAAAGCACCCCATGGGAACGCATTCCATTGGTTGATATCATCGCCCAATACCCATATCCATGTATCAATTTTCTTAGTGTCTGCAGGAGCATAGAACCAGAAAAAAAGAGCTAAAATATTCGACAACTTTAATCAAGTCATCATCTGAAACGCAACCGGCTTCTTATTGTGTAAACCAGCTTAACAAGTTCTTTGCTTCAATTGGTCTCCCACCATTGAATGCTGTTGTACACCCCAGTTGAGTAGGCGATAAGAGGCCGCCATGTCAAAACTACACTCGCCGAACATGAGCCCAGTAACCAATGCAAACTCCGGATGAGAGAAACGGATGTTCTCACCAACATAATTAAACCAAACCTCCGAAGGTCGTACCGAAATCTCATAGCATAATAGCTGGTGAAGAGCCCGCATATCATTCTTACCATCTGGCCAACCCACTATGCCCCCGAACTGACTACAAATAAACCGTTGGACTAGATCCATACCACCCTGCCTACATAATTTCTCTCTAATCAAAGTGCCTAAAGTATGCTTATAGTATATTGTAATCCTCGGAGAAACGTCTCGTAGTGCTAACCGTTTAAAATTAACCTATATATTACAATTATAATTAATACAGTTACAGTAATTAAAAATAAACTCACAAAAAAAAAAAATTACATAAAAAATTACGTGCCGACCGGTCGGGCCGGTTAGCCGCCGGCCGGCCGGTTCGGCACCGGGCCGACCGGGCCGGTCGGCCGAGGTAACGCTGCCGCGATTTCAACCTTTTTTCCGGCGATTTCTACCTCAATTTTACCAATTTTCACCCAATCCAAACAAATCTATATTATACTCACTAAACCCAACATATATATTTCATAAAAAACCACTTTTAAATATGTAATTATACATTAATTTCACATCTAAAAATTAATTTAATTTCAAATAAATACTAACCTCTTCCATTGTTAGGAGCGGTTTCGAGCGGTTTGGAAGATTCATGCCGACGTGAGTAGTGCCGATAGATTTCTCGGATTTCAGTTTGCCGATTTGAGTATGCCGATTTAGTGTGCCGATGTGAAGGATTTCGCTGTCTGTGTATATATATGTGTGTGTGTGTATTTCGGCTGTGTGTAAGTGTGTGTATATATGTAAGTGCCGATCGATCGGGCAGTGCCGATCGATCGGCACATATAATTTTTTTTTAATGTATAATTATATATATAAATATATATATATATATTAATTTGTGTCGATCGATCGACACTTATAATTTTTTTTATGTATAATTTTTTATATATTTTTTAATTTATGCTGATCGATCGGGCAGTGCCGATCGATCGGCACAAATAATTTATTTTTTTTAATTTATGTATATTTATATATATATATATATTTAATTATGCCCGATCGATCGGACGGTGCCTAAATTAAATTATCGAAATTGATTAAATTATTGAAATTGCCTAAATTAAATTATCAAAATTGCCTAATTAAATTAACAAAATTGCCTAATTAACAAAATTGATTTTTCGATAAATTATCAAAATTCCGAATTGATTTAATGAAATTGCCTAAATTAAATTAACGAAATTGCCTAAATTAAATTAATGAAATTGCCAAAAATAAATTATCGAAATTGTCTAACGAAAATGCCTAAATTAAATTAATGAAATTGCTTAAATTAAATTATCAAAATTGCATAAATTTCGTAAATTAAATTTACTAAAATATTAAAATTTCCTCAAATTGAATTCATAAATTAAATTAACAAAATATTAAATTTTCGTTCAGGTTTTTAAAATATTTAAACGAAGTTTTTTGTTTTACGAAAATATCAATTAAAGAAGTTTTTTTTAAATAACTTTAGCTTTTTAAAAAAAAATCACCAACTTTTATTTTGCTAATTTCGAGACTACTTATTCAAAAAGATTCCAAACACAACCGCAACACACCCGCCACACACCGCACACACATCTTGGAGGTGAGGGTCATTTGTATATTATTGCATTTATGGAAAAGTTTGTATATTTTTGCATTTTCAAACATGGAAATGTATACACTTGACATTCCACTCTTAAATTTACATTGAATTCCAATATTTGCGTAATGTATATCACTATTTAAAAAAATATATTTAAATCTTATTTCAAGTAAAATACATAATAATAATCATAATTGTGGGTAGAGGGATAAGACAATAGCAGTGGTGCAAAATGAACCCCGAACTCATATTCATCCCTTCTCCGGGGCTGAGCCACCTCGTCCCCACCGTTGAGACGGCCAAGCTCCTCCTCCGCCGCGACGGCCGCCTCTCCATAACCGTCCTCCTCCTCCCCAACTCCCCAACGAACAAAGCCGTCGAATCCTACGTCCACAAAACCTCTTCCAACCCCACATTCTCCTCCCGGCTAAAATTCATCAACCTCCCTTTCCTCCGCCACTCCGACGCCAATTTCTTCGAACAATTCGACGTCCACATCGACGGCGTCCGAGACTCAATCTCCGATCTAACCAAAAACCCTAATTCCCAAATCGCCGGCGTCGTGTTAGACATTTTCTGCACGAAGTTCGTCGACGTGGCGGAGGAATTCCACCTCCCGGCCTACCTCTACTTCACCGCCGGCGCCGCCAGTCTCGGCCTCTTCCAACACCTCGCTTCCATGAAATCCGAGAGTGCTAAAGAGGAGCTAGCGAGGTGCAGGAGCGGCGAGGCGGAGCTTTCCGTGCCGTACTACTCGCTCCCGCTGCCGGGAAAAGTCTTGCCGGCGGTGCTGGTGGACGAGCATTTACTGCCGGAGATTTTCTTGGATCATATTGAGAGGGTGTGGGAGATGAAGGGTGTGATGATTAACACGTTTTACGAGTACGAATCGTACGCCATTGAAGCGCTTCTCGCCAATGAGAAGATTCCGAGGGTTTATCCGGTGGGCCCGGTTTTGAATCAAGAAATTCAAGAATTCGAGGATGGCGATGATGTGAAGAAATGGTTGGACGACCAGCCGGAGAAGTCGGTGGTTTTTGTCTGCTTCGGAACTGTCGGAAGTTTTGATGAGATTCAGGTGAGGGAGATTGCGGAGGGTTTGGAGAGGAGTGGGAGTCGTTTCTTGTGGTCGTTAAGAAAGCCGGGGATGAAGGTATTAATTAATTAATTAATTTTATATTAATGCATTTAATCCCTCCATAATATAATTATTCTCCACTTTCTTTTTCTAATGAGAGTTGTTAGTTTTGTTACATGTGTGTAAAGTGATGAGTCATGTAAAAAAGTTATGTGTAATAATTTGCTAAAAAAGAAATAGATAAGAATTTTAGGACAACTTAAAATGGAATAGTGGTTAAAAATTATGGGACGGAAGGAGTATAATTTATGAATTTATTAATTTGCCCTTTTCTAGTCATAATTAAGATAATAAAACTCGATTTTGGTTATGTAACTTTTTACAACGTTTATTTGTGGTTTTCCGATTGAGAGTGTACTTGACATTGTTATCAGTAACATAACGTTAGACACTCTAATCGAAAAAGTGACATATGAATATGATTTTTCACATTAAAAACTTAAAACGGGTGTAATTAAATTATATGATAACAAATGGGCAGAGAGCATTATAGGACCAAAATCGAATTTTTCTATAATTGTGCTTTTTTTTTTCAATTGAGCAAACCATAATTGGCAAAAAAAATCTCTCTTCCTCCCTTCTCTTTAAATGAAGGAATACGAAGACTTTAACGAAGTGTTGCCGGAGGGTTTCTTGAAGAGGACTAAAGGGGTTGGAAAAGTGATCGGGTGGGCAGCGCAGGTTGCGGTGTTGGCCCACACGGCGGTGGGAGGATTCGTGTCGCATTGTGGGTGGAACTCGATTCTCGAGAGCTTGTGGTTCGGAGTGCCGATAGCGGGGTTTCCTCTTTTCGCGGAGCAGCATTTGAATGCGTTTTATTTGGGCGAGGAGCTGAGGATCGCGGAGGTGGTTACGATGGACTACTTGATGGATGTTACGGGGGTTCGGCCGCCGGCCGTGGTTGGTTGGGAGGTGATTGCGGCAGCGGTGCGGCGGTTGATGGTGGAGGGGGGTGGGGTGAGGGAGAAGGTGAAGGTGAAGGTGATGCAGGGGAAGGCTAGGGAGGCTTTGGTGGAAGGTGGATCTTCTTGCAATGCTCAGAATCTGTTTATTGATGATATAATGAAAAATGTTGCTTAGTTATGTTTCATTGAAATAAAAAATTACTTTTTTTTATATAACTATTTTTACAATATTACATAATTTAATAAAGTTGTGATATCATACTCCCTCCGGTCCACTATTATTATTTTGTTATTTTCGGCATGAAACTTTAGAAAATATGGATAGAGATGTGTTAAAGTGATGTGGTTCATTAATTTAAGTGATTTTGGTTCACAAATTATTTCTTTTTCAGAAACAATATAACAATAATGAGACAGTTCGAAAAGAAATATTCCCTCCGTCCCAATTATAATATTCAGTTTTTCATTTCGGTTTGTCCCAAATATAATGTTCATTTTTTCTTTTTAACAAAATATTATACACAACTTTTTTATAGAACCTACATCTTTACACATCTCTATTCACAACTAACAACTCTCCTTAAAAATAGTACAAAAAGCAAAGTGAATATTATAATTGGAACGGAGCGTACAAAATAACAATAATGGAACAGTCCTAATCTATTTTTGGTGTTTATTAGTATTTCAATTTGGTCCGTAATCTTATTTTTCAATTTTATTAAATGGTTTCTTGGGCCATTACAATTTCTAATATGGGCTTTCAAATGCAATATAAACATCGATATGATTCAGTATATCATCATCGACCCCACGCCACGTTTCGCCACCTAATTCTAAGTGGACAGTTTTATTATTATTATTATTATTATTATTATTATTATTATTATTATTATTATTATTATTATTATTATTATTATAATATTATATTTAAATGTCAAAATCTTCTATTATTATTATTATTATTATTATATTTAAATGTCAAAATCTTCAACTTTGTTTGAATTCGGACTAGTCAATTGTCAAATTGTGCGCGTGTGTGTGTGAGAGAGAGTCACGACGTGTAGACGGTGTGTGTGTGTGTGAGAGAGAGAGAGTCACGACGTGTGTGTGTGAGAGAGAGTCACCTAATACTCCCTCCGTCCCATTCCAGTTGTCTTGTTTCTTTTGGGCACGGAGATTAAGAAGAGTGTGTGATTGTGTGTAGATGAATGTGTGATTGTGTGTAAAGAGGTAAGCCCCACAAAGAAAAAGTGGTAGGTTGTGCAATGATTAGGCTTCCTTTTTTGGAAACTAGACAAGTCGAGCGGAACAGCCCAAAAAGGAAAACTAGACAAGTCGAATCAGACGGAGGGAGTATTATTATTACTATTCAACTTTAAAAAGTTCTGCAAGTGGGATCCAAAGTAGATAGATCGATGACTTCAATAATTTCGTTCTAGAAAGAATGAGTGGGATCTATCCATTGGGTGGACCACTACATGTCCCACCAATAAGGTGAGGACATGTGTCGATTTATTATAAAAAGGTGATCCATCAATACACGCATGGCGGAGCGTGATTGGTGGGCCACCAAGTGGTCCACCATTTCTTGGGACAGAGAATCCCCTTCAAGAAAGAATGGGGTAACTTAACACTGGGGATCACCTGTCCCAAATCAGGTGGACCACTTGATGGCCCACCAATTACGCGGCGCCACATGTGCATTGGTGGATCACCTTTTTACAACTTAAATATTTATTTATTGGTAACATGGTTCATTAATGTACACATGGCACCGCGTGATTGGTGGGCCACTGAGTGATCCACCGTAAATGAGACAGAAAATCCGCTTTGGTAACTTAAGATCATCTTTTCAACTCTAGATGTACATATAAATACTCTCTATTCCACTTATATGGTATTCCTTTTTTAATTGTTACATAATTATTACTCATTACTCTCCGTCCTATTAATATTTTAGAAGGTTTGTCCGATAATAAATTTTCGTAATATCATTTTTTAAATTTCCGATAACAACATACATCACGTAATATTATTTTTTTAAATTTCCGCGTTCTAAATGAAACTAGACAAAACTAATGAGATGACAAGAGTACAAATACACATTAAGGGTGTGTTTGCAAGAGCTTATTTTAATTGTTTATCTATTTTTTGACCGTATAAATAAATTTTAGTATTTTGCAAAAAATTGTTTTTACGTTATCTTCTCTAAAATTAAGCAACAAATCTGCTTAAATCCATAAGCATCAATTGATATGTTTTTGGTTATTAAAATATCGTAATTTTCAGATCGATCATAAATAGCTGTTTTTTAATATTAATACAAAAAGTGGCATACTTTTGATTAAAAATAATTTTTTTAAACTTTAAATAAATAATACTTAAAATAAGCAGTTGTAATCAAACTCTTAGTAGACCAAAACTTATTTAAACAAATGAATCTCATTATTTTAAACAAGTTAATCAACTTTCTTAATCCATTTGTTCTAGAAGGATGAATTATGCTTATAATATATGCCAATTTATTAATTACTCCCTCCATTCAATTTATATTGTTCCCTTTTCAATTTCGATCCGTTCCATTTATATTGATCCCTTTTTTAAAAAAGAAAAAATAAAATACTATATTTTTTTTATATTTTATTATTTCTCCCACATATTTTATTATCTACTCTCTCATCATCTCGCTCATCTTTTCTCTTACTTCGATCACTTACTCTATTTTCTTAATTCTCGTATCGAAGTTAATATAAATGGGATGGCAAAAGATCATCTGGCTCAAATCCAGGTGGGCCACTTGGTGGCCTACCAATCACGGCGTCGCGCGTGCGTTGGTGGCCATCTTTTATAATTCAAATATTTTTTAAATGGTAACACGCGCCACTAATACACGCGTGGCATCACGCTGATTGGTGGCGGCCACTGTTATGCCCTCCGGATTTGGCAGAAGATCCGGATTGAAATGGGATGGGGAGTATAACATTTCATTCCTAAGACAGCAATTTTACCTTGCCAAAGTCAACATAAACATAACCCTTTCTCTCTCTCTTCCAAATTTGGCAGAAAGAAAAAAGATGTCTCAACAAAAAGCAAGCTTGATTGTCATCCCTTTTCCGGTGATCAGCCATCTATTTTCAGCAATAAAAATGGCGGAACTCCTAGCCGACCGCGACGACCGCCTCTCCGTTACCGTCCTAGTCATGAAGCTCCAATCCGACCCCAAAATCACTTCCTACATCAACAATTGGCCGGAATCTCGCGTCAATTTCGTCCAAATCGAATCTCGCGAGCACATCAGACCGGGATTCTCCGAGATCCAAAACCGCCTCTTCAAGGAAGCGATCGCCGCCATAACCGGCGGAGCAAGGCTCTCTGGACTCTTCTTCGACATCCTAGGCTTCTCCATGACCGACTTGGCGGCGGATCTCGGCGCGCCGTCGTTCGTCTTCTTCACCTGCGGCGCCGCCGTCCTCGGCCTCACGTTCAGCCTCCATGACTTGATTCAAGGTCGCCATCGCCACTTGGCGGAGTACGAGGACTCCGATGCGGAGGTTGCGGCGCCGACGTACGTGAATCCGGTGCCGGCGAAGCTGTGGCCGGGGACGGTCTTCGATCGGAACGGTTTCTTCTACGATCTGACGAAGAAACTGAGAGAGGCGAGTGGAATCGTAGTGAATACGTTTCTCGAATTTGAGCCGTACGCAATTACGGCGCTCGCTGGAGATTCCAAAATCCCGGCGGTTTACCCCGTCGGACCGCTCCTTCAGGAACAAACCGACGACGGTGGGGGTAAGAAAGCGGAGATTCTCCGGTGGCTCGACGAGCAGCCGCATTCCTCCGTCGTCTTCCTCTGCTTCGGAACTCACGGCTGCTTCAATAAAGCTCAAGTAACGGAGATAGCAACGGCGTTAGAGGGAAGTCAGAAACGATTCTTATGGTCATTGAGAAAGCCGCCGTCAAATCGGACGGTAAATATAACGGAGTATGATAATCCGGCGGAAGTCCTCCCGGATGGATTCTTGGAACGAACGGCGGCGATCGGAAAGATCATCGGATGGGCGCCGCAAATGGCGGTTTTGTCCCACCGCGCCGTCGGTGGATTCGTATCGCATTGCGGATGGAATTCGATTTTAGAAAGTGTTTGGTGCGGAGTCCCGATTGCTACTTGGCCGATGTATGCCGAGCAACAAACCAACGCCTTCCAACTCGTCAAGGAGTTGGAAATCGCGGTTGAAATCAAGATGGATTATAGAAAAAATACACATGAGATTGTGAATGCACATGAAATCGAGAAGGCAATTAATCAACTTATGGATCCGAAGAATAAAATCCGAGTCAATGTTCAAGAATTGAAGGAGAAGAGTAGAAATACCCTTCTCGAAGATGGCTCGTCGTATAATTTCACAAATCGTTTGATCGAAGATGTATTAAAGAATCATGTATTTTGATTTTTCATTATTGTATCTTGTTAGTTGTTTAATGCAATAGACAAAAGTATCTTCTTCTATCTCGCTATCACTGTTTCATTTGATTTATGACATAAATTAAGAAATTTTGTTTAATTTTGAATTTTATGAACTTTAATTGTATTAAAAAATAAATACGGGTTTCGAAGAGTGTGGTTGACTGGAAGAATTGAGAATTCATCTAAATTATTGCAAGCCAAAGTTGAGGCAATTATTTTTTTTCTTAATTTGTAATTGAAGAAATAATTTAAAATTTTTAAAAAAATAAAAAATTATAAATTTTTGAATTCGGAGTGAATCGAAATTATGTGAGAGATAGATTTTTAGATAGATAATATAACAATGTGATGGTAAGTAGTGAATAGATGAGGCCCACTTCATTTTATGTTTAAGAGTCATTTTTTTGCTATTCTAGGAAAATCGACATTAATAACGAGATAACTCAATTAGAAAAGTACAACAGTAATAGCGAAAACGAAGATAATATTATATAATTTCAAACATACAATCATTGCAATAACTAACCAAAGTTTTTAATAACATCTTCAATAAACAAACTTTGAGCTTTATAAGAAGATCCACCTTCCTCCAAAGCCATCCTAGCCTTCTCCTTCATCTCCTTCACCTTCTCCCTCACCCCACTCTCCTCCGCCATCAACCGCCGTATTGCCGCCTCGATCTCCTCCGCCCCGACAATCTCCGGGGCCGCTTCCCCCTTAAAATCCACATTATAATCAACCCTAATCATCTCCGCCATCCCCATCTCCTTCACAAGCTTAAACGCATTCATCTGCTGCTCCGCGTACAACGGAAAAGTCGCGATCGGCACTCCGTACCAAACACTCTCGAGAGTCGAATTCCATCCACAATGCGAAACGAAGCCTCCCACCGCGGCGTGGGCGAGCACCTCCACCTGCGCCGCCCACCCGATCACTTTCCCAACGCCTTTCGTCCTCTCCAAGAACCCTTCCGGCAAAACCTCGTTGAAATCTTCGTATTCGAGCACGCGCTGCTTCGCTCCGGCCGCCCCCGGCTTCCTTAACGACCATAGAAACCGGCTTCTAGAATATTCTAGAGCCAGAGCAATTTCCCTCACTTGATCTTTCTCGAAACTTCCCATAGTCCCAAAGCACAAGAAAACAACCGAATTCTCCGGCTGTTCATCCAACCACTTCTTCACTTCATCTTCTGACGAACATGAACTGCTTCCTTCATTCAAAATCGGTCCGATCGGATAAACCGCCGGACATTTTTTATCGGAATTCAACGCATCAATAGCGAATGATTCGAGCTCGTAGAACGTGTTCACCACTACTCCTTTCGTCTCTTCGATTTTCTTGAAGTAATCCAAGAAAATATCGGCGATCGGGCCGCCGTCGAAGAACACCGCCGGCAGAACCTTCACCGGAACCGGAAGCGAGAAGCACGGCACCGGAAACTCGATGTCGGAATTTTTAAACTCCGACATCTCCTTATTCTGTTCGAACTTCAGATCGACTACGTAGCGGAAAAGTCCGAGCGCCGCCGCGCCGGAGGTGAAGAAGACGTAGGACGGAATCCCAAACTCTCTAGAAACTTCCATGAAGTTCAAGCAGAACATATCGAGAACAACGCCGACCGGTTTGCGAACCGGGTTTTGTGAAATCCGGTTCGAGAGTATTTCTCGAACGTTGGTTTCTTGATTCTTGATGAAATCGAAGGCGAAGGTTTTCGACGCCGGAGATAACTCCGGGAGGTCGGGGAGGCGGAGGAAGTTGATACGCGACGGAGTATCGGAACCGGCGGCGGAGGTGGAGAATTTTGAGATGTAGGCGTCGACGGTGGTGTCTTTGGGGAGGTGCATGGTGAGGACGGTGACGGAGAGGCGGTGGTCGCGGTGGAGGAGGAGCTTGGCCGTCTCCACTGTGGAGACGAGGTGGCTCAGCCCCGGAGATGGGATGAAGACTAGCTCGGCTTTCTCCATTTCTGCAATTCTTTTTCTTTTTTTTTCTTTTGTAGTTAATTTGATTTTTAATGGGATAAGGTGGGATGAGGAAGGAAGGTGGAGCTTTCTTTTGTGTGGATAAACTCAAGAGTTTGGCTGCTTCTGAATTTTAAAAACAATATCTGTTATCTTTTGGCTTACCAGACCCTTAAAAAAAAAAAGAGTTGTTTGTTATGTTTAATAATTTGTTATTTTTAAAAATGAGATATTATTTGTGGGACGTTTCGAAAAGAAAAGAGGTATATTATTTGTTGGATGGAGATAATATTATTTATGTTCCATTGAGATTAAATAGAAGATTATAACGTTTGTGTAAATATATAAAGTAGTAGTTTAAATATAAAAAGCAAAAGATATTAATATGGAACATAAATAATGGTACAACCTAAAATAACAAATGTAGAAAGTAATGGTTTTAAATATATAAAGCAAAAGATTTTAATATGATAAATAATTGGACAATTTGAATTATCAAATGAAATATTAATAATGAGAGAGAGGAGTATAATTTACTGTTTCAAGATTTAGATCTAAATTAAAGAATAAAGATTAATCATCTTACTCAAATACGATGATATTAGGACAAAAACGGATAGATGTCACGTTAAAGAACCAAAATCAAATTATTTTTTTCCTCAAATATAAAACCCAAACATAACTATCATTCAAAATCCCATAAATCTAACCACTAAAAAAATCTACTTATCCTGCAAAATTTATGCCCATTTGGCGAGAAGAGACATGCGGGCCAACAAGAAGTGAAAGATTTGCTCGTAATCGTAGCCTTCCATTACTATGGAGTTTTGGGCTCATAAAATCGATGGCCAGAAGATCGACAAAGGCCGTATACAGTTAAACCTCGCTAAAATAATAATTTGAAGATAAAAAAAATATTCATTTAACGAGGTTATTACTTTATTGAACGTTATTTTAGTGCATTGACTCATATTGGGACCGGAAAAAACTATTATCTTAGCGAAATTATTACTTTATCGAGATTTAACTGTATATTAATATGACCGCCGATATTGACTTGAATACACCTTCTACGATTAGAACCGTCGGGATCATCTCATTGTAGATATTGCTTATTCAGATACCGATTGCAATGCCGATTGATGTTGTGAGCGAGAAAAAAAATGTCACAATTGATACGATGTTTACATTAAGTTTTGCCTACCAAAATAAAATAACTTATTGAAATAACTTATTCTAATGTGTTAGTTTTAACTTATTTCTATAAATTAATATCTAATTTATGAATAACTTATAAAGAACGTATTCCTATAAAATAACTTATTGAAATAACTTATTCTAATGTGTTAGTTTTAACTTATTTCTATAAATTAATATCCACTTATCGAATCCTTATTCAAACAATTTGATACACTATTAGTTGCACACAAACACTAACCAATTTATTAAACTTAATAACTTATATAATAGGCTTTTTTACAACAAATTATTTTAACATAAATCCTTATTTAAGTTATTCTCCAAACGGCACCTATAAAAAAACTTGGAAGATAATCCTAGTACCTTTGATTTAATAGATATACGTGAACTGAGATATATTTAAAATAGAATATTATTAAAATTAATATGATTAGAACTCAAAAATCATGAATTAATCTCCTAACATGTTAACAAATTGATTAAGTTTGAGCTAATCTTATTCTAAGGAATAACAGAAGTACCATTTTCTATTTAATTTCAAGCAATTAACGAAAATTAATTACTAAAATAAATTGAAAACGCCAAATTAAAATTCTAATCTCAAAATAAATTAAATTAAAAAAAAATTAAAAAAATTATTTCACCAAATTCTTATTTTAGATCCGCCCTAATCATATGACTTATTTTCAATTGTCAGTAAATCCCTTTGTTAAGCATGGTTTGGTTGGAAATTTATTACTAGCGTTGACAACAACTAAAACCAAAAGAATCAATCAAGTCTACCACCGACATGATGATGAATTTCGTCGCAAGTCACAAGGCTTCTACTCATGACGTCGTGTCGGAGATGATGAGGTGTTCGGAATCGGGTAGGGTTGCCGGTTTTGTCGTCGACATTATGTGCGTTGCGATGATCGATGTGGCGAAGGAGCTCGACATCTCGAGCTAAGTTTTCTTCCCTGGCGGCGCGGCGATTATCGGACTCATGTTCGATTTGCAGAGTTTGTGCGCCGATCACGGTAAGGAGTTGCGGAGTACGAGGACACGGATGTTGCGGTTTCGATCTCAACGTATGTTAATCCGGTTCCGGCTAGGGTTTGGCCTAATGATGTGTTTGATAGGGAGGGCCATTTTCAGAACTCAGAATCATATGCAACCGACTCGATCTTTGCTAGTAAGCGAATCCCTAGGATTTACACCATCGGTCCGATCATCGGAGATGAGAGAGTAGAGAACGAAGAAAGCGCGATGAGATTCTCCGATGGCTTGCCGATCAGCCCGATTCATCGGTCATGTATCTCTGCTTCGGCAGTATGGGAGCTTTCGCGGCGGAGCAAGTGAAGTAGATCGCAGCGGCGTTGGAGGTGACCGGAGCTCGATTTTTATGGTCGTTGAAAAAGCCGGTTTCCGGCTAAGGGATAGGGTTTCCGACGGAGTACGAGAATCCCGATGAAGTATTGTCGGTAGGGTTTCTAGAACGGACGACGGGTGTCGGAAAATTGATCGGTTGGGCTCCACAAATGACGGTATTGTCTCAACCTGCAGTGGGAGGATTCATGTCCCATTGTGGGTGGAACTCGATTTTGGAAAGCGTCTGGTGTAATTGTCGCCAGCGAATGCACGTGCGAGACGGAGGAGGAGGACCGGAACAAATCCCTCGCACTGAAATACAAGGTGGCCGCGCTCGCGTCGATTCTGGCGGCGGGAGCCGCCGGCGTATGCCTCCCGGTGGCGGCGAAGAGTTTTCCGGCGCTAAGTCCGGAGAGCAATTTGTTCTTCATGGTGAAAGCCTTCGCCGCCGGCGTGATTCTGCCGACCGGATTCATCCACGTGCTGCCGGACGCGTTCGGTAGCCTGACGTCACCGTGCATCGGCGACCACCCGTGGGGGGATTTTCCGTTCACGGGGTTCATCGCGATGGCGGCGGCGATCGGGACGCTCATGGTGGAGACCTACGCGATGTCGTATTTCAGGAGGCGGACGAGGGTGAAGGCGGCGGACTTCGACGTCGACGATGAGGAGAGGACGTTGGAAGCTCACACTCACGCCGCGAACGGCCATGCATTCGAGATTGACTCCGGCGAGACTGAACTCCTCCGCCACCGTGTCATCTCGCAGGTAATTAATTTCGAGTTAATAAATTCGACTCGTATTTGATTTTATTATTCTTATTTGGTCATCGTATTGGAAAGTAATTGATTTTTATTAATGGCTTGAAAATTGAAATTAAAATATTCTATTTAAATATGGTTTTAATTTTTTAAAATATTCTTGTTCGATTCATCTAGAACTCTTATTTCATTCATTTGGTCACTAATTGGTTATTATATATTTTTTTTAATTTTTTTTCTTTAAGGTGTTGGAGTTGGGAATTATTGTACACTCAGTCATATTTGAAATTGCAGAGTGGATTGAATATAAACTTATATATTGGTATATTATTAGATATTATGTAATTAATTTGTGTTTTTATTTAATGTAAATACCGTGACAATAATGGCAATTTTCTTCTCCCTCACAACTCCCACTGGCATTGCCGTCGGAATTGGAATAAACAACATCTACAGTGAGACGAGTCCGACAACCCTAATCATAGAAGGCGTATTCAACTCAGCGTCGGCAAGTATATTGACATATATGCCCTCGTCGATTTTCTTGCCGTCGATTTCATGAACCCTAAACTTCAAAACAATAAAAATCAACGTCTCAAATCTCACCCACACGTACGTTTCAAATCACCAAATCTTGTGCCCGGCTATTGCAAAAATACCATACACATAAATGACACAAAAATACCAAAAATAAAAATAGAAATAAAAAAATGATTTGACAGTTTTTTGATATTTAAGCCCATTTGGCGAGAAGAGACATACAACCAGCCCCAATGAGAAGTGACAGATTTGCCCCTAGTTGTAGATTTCCATTATTTTGGAGTTTAGGGCTCATAAAATCGGCAGCAAGAAGATCGACGAGGGCCATATATATCAATATACCCGCCGATGCTGAGTTGAATACGCCTTCTATGATTAGGGCCGTCGGACTTGTCTCGCTATAGATGTTGCTTATTCCGATACCGATCGCGATTCCGATAGGTGTAGTGAGGGAGAAGAAAATTGTCATTATTGTCACGGCCTTCGCATTAAATTTTGCCTGCGAACATAAAATTACACGAATTAATTATATAGTATATAATAATAATAATGCCAATAGTATCAATTTCTATATGATCGACTCTCTATATATGTACCTGTGTTATGCATCCTCCGAGACCAATTCCTTCGAAAAATTGATGAAAAGTTAACGCGGCAATCAAGGGCTTTATTGTCTTTGGACTTTCTGAAGCCCCTAATGCAATTCCAATAATAACCGAGTGAACGATAATTCCCAATTCCAACACCTTCAAAAGAAAAATTAAATGAAATCAAATTAATAACAATTAATGAAAATTAATATCTTCCCAAAATTTAAATAAATATAAAAAAGAAAAAAGGAAAACGCCAAATTGAATAATTATGTACCTGTGAGATGACACGGTGGCGGAGGAGTTCAGTCTCGCCGGAGTCGATTTCCAACGACACCGCGCCGTGTGAATGGCCGTGCGTGGCGTGAGTGTGAGCTTCCACCATCCTCACCTCGTCGACGCCGCCGTCCGCCGCCTTCACCCTCGTCCTCCTCCTGAAGTACGACGTCGCGTAGGTGTCCACCATCAGCGTCCCGATCGCCGCCACCATCGCGATAAACCCGGTGAACGGAAAATCCCCCCACGGGTGGTCGCCGATGCACGGCGACGTCAGGCTCTCGAACGCGTCCGGCAGCACGTGGATGAAGCCGGTCGACAGAATCACGCCGGCGGCGAAGGCTTTCACCACGAAGAACAAGTTGCTCTCCGGACTCAGCGCCGGGAAACTCTTCGCCGCCACCGGGAGGCACACGCCCGTCGCTCCCGCCGCCAGAATCGACGCGAAAGCCGCCAGCTTGTACTTCAGCGCGAGGGACTTGTCACGGTCCTCCTCCTCCGGCTCGCACGTGCATTCGCCCGCGACCATCGCCGGAAGCAAGATTATCACGGCGAATAAGACAATTTCCGTCGGGAAAAGCGAAGCAAAGATTGATTTCGTCATAATTTTAATTTTTTTTTCTTTGGTTAATGAATTGATTCGTGAAAATTAAGAGTTGGTAGATTGTATATAAATAGGCGAAAAATATTTTTCGCGATTTTTTTTATTCGGAATGAGATTTCGATTTGATCGGAATTAGGAAACGAAGGTGGTGACATTATGGCAACACAATTGAAATTAATTCAAATTAATTTCTTTTTTAGCGTTGAATAATTTGTTTAGAACCGAAACTGAGAGTTCGAGTAGACTAAGAATGTCGACATAGTTTGTTAGTTTGACTGATCAATGAAATCGGCAAAATATATAGAAAATATAAAACGTATTTAATAGTCTTTATTTTATAATTCCTTTTTGTATTAATGTCAAAGTCAATGGTTTTGATATTACGTGTAGCGCGGTTGGGAAAAACAAATTGTTTGTGTTTGGATGTAATATTGGTCCTATGAATAATGTCTGATTTTTTGGGATACCAAGATAAATAAAATTATATTGTGTGATTTATGTTGTTTGATTTTTAGGTAATTAATCTGCGGTTATAAATATGTTGTCATTTTTGGAAGCAAGACGTTATTAATGAGATACTCATTTCGAGAATACAAGACACTACTAATGAAACACTCATTTCAGAAATATAAAATATTATTCCGTCCCGCCCGAGTTGTCTTGTATTTTTTTTCGGGTCGTCCCACCCGACTTGTCTTGTTTCATAAAAAGGAAAATTAATACTGACACAAATTCCCATTTTTCTTCGTGGGACCTACTTTTTTACACACAACTACTCACACTTCTACACACAATTACCCACTCATTTTAATTTCCGTGCCGAAAAAAAAAGATAATCCAGGCCGAACGGAAGGAATATTAATGGAATAGAGGCAGTACTATATAAAAACATGAAAATTACAGTGTAAAAAATTATAGGTATCTAGATTTAATAGGTGGAAGCTCTTATGAGTAATAAATATCAATTTTTAGAAATAAGTCAAAAATAACAATAAGTTATTTCGACAATCTTTTTCAAATTTATTATTTAGAATAAATATAAATTAATATATTTTTGATCTTTTCCAAACGCGCGGGCCTTCATAAGTTTTTGATGACTTTTGCTAGCCAATTATCCCTAAAATGAAAATCATTTATAATTTACAGGATATAAAAATATACTCCTTCCATCCCATAGATTCAGTCGATTTTCTTTTCGCCATGGTTTTTAAGGAGAGTCGTTGATGTATGTAGAGTTGTATAAAGTTATGGGTCTATCATAAATAATATTTTTAATAATTTTCCAAAAAATGAAACTGGACTATTTCAATATGACAGTTCAAAAAGGTATACTGAACTAAATCTATGGGACGGCATGAATAGTAATTTTTAGGAGATAAAACGTTAATATCAAAAATAAAAATCGAGATTTCTTGAAAATTAGAGGGTGCAGTCACCCTCACTCACACCTTGAGTATGCCTGTAAATCAATGAATCCTATGATAATTATACAAGCTCTACACTTTAGGTTGAGGCCAATTATCTGAAATAGAGAATATAAATCGTTATCATGATAATTAAATTTGAAGATGTATATTTTTGTAAATAATTGATTTAAATAAATTCGAGGATATTTTGAGACATTGCGTAAAAAGTACACATAAATTCATTTGCGACGTGTAGCCAGCTAAGATTTTATTCTTTGAGGAAAAATTCCAAACTTAATTGTCCATTCTTTAAATTTTGCTATAATTATACCAATTCTTTTATATTTTAATAATTTGTTTATAGTCAAATACAACCATCTCAACATCGAGTATGAAAATATGCTAATGAGTTGTAAATAATGCATGAATCATGCATTATTTCAGGATGAGAATTTCAAAAAGTAGCTAAAATTTATTAATAATTGTTAATAAATTAGGATTTAGGATGGTTTTAGAATTAAGAAGTTCATTAAGGAAATTTTGGTTTGAAAATTATAGACAGAGATAAGTTAATATATACTGAAAGCTGCTCAAAACCAGTCGTTCGCAGTTCTCTCTATATCTGTATGTTTTAAATAAAATAGCTCGACTATAAGCTTTATAGCCCAAACACTTATTAATTTCAAAAATAGCTCAAACTTATTGATAATTGCAAATAAATTAGCGTTGATGGTAATTTAAGAATTAAGAAGAAGTTCATTAAGGAAATTTTGGTTTGAAAATTATAGACAGAGATAAGCCGGTATATAGTGAAAACTGCTCAAAACCAGCTGTTAGAAATTCTCTATCTGGATGTTTTAAATAAAATAACTCGACTATAAGCTTTATCACCCAAACACTTATTTTAGCTCTATGAGCCATAAGCTAGTTTTATCATCTATCCCAAACACGGGATGAGATCACATGTCCAATTAGTGTCCGATTCAAAACGACGTAGTTTTGTATTGAAAAACTACAAATTAAAAGGAAATGATTGAAAAAATAATTGAATAAATAATTAAAGATTGCATTTTTTTAGTATAAAATTATGTCGTTTTAAATCAAATACTAATTAAACATGAATTTATTGAACAAGTGATCTCATCCCCAAAACACGCATTAATTTCAATGGTACCAACTATTTAGCATTTTCTTTTTTGGTTTAAAAGAGGAAAACTGAATCATATATATTTGGTAAATATTAATGTCAACTTCACGTTAAACTGGCATGTAGTAATATGTATTGGGGAAAGTGATGACGACATCTAATTAATATGATTATTTATTTGGGAAATTAATTTGTCCATTGAATGTGACAAATAGTGAAAAAGTTAATGCAAAGTGTAAGCGTATCAAACTGTGACTTAAATTGAGACTAGTGATGACATCTAACGACTAGTGAGCAAGGGCGGATCCAGGATTACGAGGGAGGGGAACAAAACTAAAAAAATTGATAGAGAAGAGGGTGAAGTGTACATTCGGGGGCGAAATACGAAATTTCTTAAAAAATACATATATAAAATTGCATTTCGACACGAGTTCGGGAGGGCCGCCGCCACCAGGCGCCCGCCACTGCTTGTGATCAAATCACATTTGCATAATATTCTCATAATTGCCTTTGCATACAAAAATCATATGTGCATAATAATCTTTAATTAAATTTAATTTACTTTTTTTTTTTTTGTTAGTTATGTTAGATATTTCATATTCAATTCTCCCTTGCTATTTTTGAACTACCAACTCACACCCCCCCCCCACCCCACCCCACCCCATCAAAGGAAACTCTTCCTTTTTTCTGCCATCTATTTAGAAAGTTGGTGACATAAAATTCCAGTCTTGTGCATGGTAAATTGCCGTATTACTTTGTTCATTGAGCGTTAAAGGACAAAAAGTAAAAGAATTGAAATTAAAGCTAGAAATATGCGTCATAATTGTGATATAAAGTGGAAAATTGAGGACGATGTGTTACCACTTGTAATCAAATCACATGTGCATAAGATTCTTTTATATATATATATATATATATATATATATATATATATAGAAAGAGTGGATAATGTGAGAACCTGAATTTAACGTGAGAACTGCGAACTATACATAATCCTTATATAATTTATACATAATCATTATATGTTTTATGCAAAAAATATATAATTTTACATTATACATATTTTTATGTAGAAGGACAAAAGTGTAAAATTATAGAGAAATTGTTGGATGAGCAACCGAAGAATAGTGTGGTTTTCTTGTGCTTTGGGACTATGGGGACTTTGGATGAAGCTCAAGTGAGAGAAATTAGGTAAAACCTAATTTGTTTTCCCACCATGAATGATTTTCGCGTACAAATCTTAGAAGTGATAATATTAAAGATCAGATTGATTTGTCTCATTTTTTTTAGCACGAAAATTAAAATCAGTAGTTGGTTGTGTGTAGATAAATAAGTCCCAAAAAAAAAAATGGAAATTTGTATAACAATTATTTTCTACTTTAAAAATTAATTCAAGTGGAATTTGAAATCATGAGCTTTCGATCTCGGGCCACCCACCTTCACCGCTACTCCATCCCAAGTGGGACAATTCGTTTTCTAAGTCATATTCAAAAGCTGTCCGAAGACTTTGGACTTTGAATAGAATCTAGAAATAATTGATGTCACCAATTTCCTCGAAGTCTCCTCAAGAATGACTTTAAAACTGCGTTGCGTCTCAAAATACATTATACACTCCATATTGCAGAAAATTCAAGGCATGTTACATTAATTCTCTAGTATTTTAGTGCATAGTTGTAAGTCAAAGTCAATTACGTCAATATCATGCGACTAATCTTCGCCGCATTATGGGAATTTTCGAACCCGCAATTACTCCACTAGATGGTTGATAGTGAAAGTGTACGGATGTTCGTCGATAATATTTTATTTTTTTATGATGAGGATAACTCGCAGCCACTATCGAAATGCGCAGTAATAAACTCCATTTTCGTGTTCTAGTTTGTAAATAATGCAGGAGAAGTGGTCGATAATAATTTGATACCACTCTCTAAGGTACGTGTACAAAATATGGGAATTAACCAAATATGTACAATTGAACCTCGATAAAGTAATATTCGATAAAGTAATAATCTCTTACTAAGATAATAATTTATTATAGTCCCGATATAGGTCAATGACTCAATGTACTAAAATAATGTTCGATAAAGTAATAATCTCGTTAAATTAATATTTTTTTCTCGGTCCTAAGGTTATTACTTTATCGAGGTTTAACTGTACTCCTATAACTTTCCCTTAATTGTCATAAATATGTAATCTTTTATCAATTTACTTATTATTTTACCAATTATATTGGCGTTATATTATTGGGAGGGAACTATATTTGTCCAAGAGAAATGGGAAAGGGATGGGAGGGTATAAAAGTCAATTTCAATAAATGTACTATTGTGGTCCTTGTGGGCATGGAAAAGAATAGGTCTCGAGCGACATCCATTACTGCAAGAAAAAGACGAAAAGGGTATTATTCTCACTTGATATAGACAAATTTACACACCATTACAATTCTGTGATTGTGAATTGTAATGGAATGGAATGATTAATAATATGTAATGATCTTGTAATGATTAAATTGTGTACTCTTACGTTTTGCATATATTAGATTAATGATATGTGGCAATTGGATAACTACTATGATCATGACACATATGTGTACAAATTATATTAGACGTGGAAACTTTTATGGTGAATACATAATTAAATTTTTGAAATTTCTTCAACGAACTAGAACTTTTACTAGTTAAATTATCATTGTAGAATTTTTAGTTATTATTATTATTATTATTATTATTATTATTATTATTATTATTTGACTGGATTGCCTAGTTAGGATCAAGACGCGAAATATTCGTTCTATAATTATGCATATAACACTTAAACCTCTTGAAAGTAATAACTTTGAGATCAGAAAAAAAAATTATTTGTTCAACAAGTTTATTATTAAACGAGATTATAACTCTCGAATATCATTTTAGTTCATTGACTCTTGTCGGGACAAAAAGAAATTAGTATCTAACCGAGATTATTACTCTATCAAACATTATTTTTTTGAGTTTTAATTGTAACAATAAGTTTTCCATAATTATAAATGCATTATCTAGAAAGTAACCAAAATTAATACAATTATTTCACACAAAATATTAGATCCAATAACAAGAAATGGTAGGTTTTGATTGAAGAAAAAGAGACATTTAAAAAAAAGCAAAAATAAAAAAAAATAAAAAAAATGTTCCTACTACACCTAACATTACATAGGATTCATAGTCATGTGTGAGAAGAACAAATTTACAACGAAAAGTCAGCACCAAATCGCCTAAATTTTCCAACAAATCAAAGCATGAAGTGATCATAATTAACCCTATTTCCACTCCCCGGCGCCGCCGCCATGCACGTTGTCCATCACAAACACGTGATGCTGCTGCTGCACATGGTTCGGATACTGCACGTGGAAGCCACCCGCCGCCGCCACATGCTCCATGTAGTTGGGAATCTGCTGCCTCGGCGGCGCGAACGCGGCGGCGGGGCAGGCGGTGAAGTGCTGCACCATGGCCCGGAAGTTGGTGGCGTCGGTGTTGAATAGGGTGGGGGGGTTCCTCCGCGAAGCCCTCGAGCGGCGCCGGATGGGCTTCGCCACGCGGCCTTGATCCGGACCCAAGTTGTTGTTTCTCGCCGCCGCGGTGAAGGCGTTCGTTGGAGAGGTTTCGATTTGATTGATGTCGGAGAATTCGTTTTGGTAGGGTTGGAATATCCAATCGCTAGGGTATGACATGGTTTGGTTAATAGCCATAGGAAAATTAAAGAGTAGTTGTAGTAAAAGTTGAGAGCTTTAATTTAAGCTCTCTTACAATTTTAGAGAGAGAGAGAGGAGAGAGAAGATAAACAATTAAAGGATAAAAAGGCATATAGAGTCATTGGATTGGAGTATTTATTTAGTGGAGTAACAACTCTTGGTCTTTTAAGTCTTCTTTTACTATTTATTTTTTTTAGTTACATAACAACTAATAATTCTTTTTATCATAAACTTTTAAAAAATTAAAAAATATACACATGCATGCCCCCGGAAGATCCTCAATAATCTTTAAATCACATAAAAGTGTTTTAAAATAAATTAAAAGATATATTTCTCCCCACGATTGTATTGATGAAATGAAATATCAAAATCGGGATATGATGTAATAAAAACAAGTCAAAGAAAGACTTTTAAGGTTCGATGTAGGATCAAAATGCATGTTTGGTGGGGTTTCTGGAAGACTAAGGTGGGAGGTTGCTTCTTCGAAGGAGCAATAAAAGATGGAAGCAATGACCATTGACTTTTGATTTTATTTTATTTATTTTTCATTGGAAATATATTCACCATTGACTTAGACTTAAAAATATATACACTTTGGGTGTGCCCTCTTTAGCCTTTCATGATCCATTAACTAATTTTATTTCTCTAATATTGGTTATTATATAGAGGCTCCGTTCTATTCATACTGCCATGTAAGATTTCGATCAGGGGCGGATCCAGGATTATAAGGGATGGGGGCGAAACTTAAAAATTCGATAGAAAAGAGGGTGAAGTGTACATTCGGGGGAAAAATACGAAATTTCTTAATAATTACATATAACAAATCGTGTTTCGATACGAGTTTGGGGGGGGTCCGTCACTGATTTCGGCACAGAATTAAAAAAATAATAATTTTTACGTGTAAAAGACGAGGGCCTATATAACTTTTTGTGATTTGTAATACATTATTACTTTGTTTCTTTTTATGGAAAGAAGACGGTATTAGTAGAACAATTCAATGCAGTATACAAGATGAGAGGGAAAAATTGTATATAAGAGAGAGAGGATGAGATCTAGACATTCAGTGCATTAGACACACATGAGTATGAGATGAGTCAAATACATGAGTGGATATGTTTTCAAACCTTGTCATGTCACATTCACATTCAACAATGTGGAATGAAGAAGGGGGGCGGGGATTAATTTCTTTATCATAGGCACAATTAAATCGAATTGAGATATCATACTCCCTCCGTCCTGCTATTAGTGTCATACTTTCGTAATCGGGTTGTCTCGCTATTACTGTCATCTTTCCTAAAATAGCAAAAATACTCTTAAACAAAAAATGAAGTAGGTCACTCTTACTTAATACTCATCCCCGCTCTATCATACTCTCTTTCTCTCTCTCCAAAAATCTATCTCTCACACGATTTTCATTCCACTCCGTACTTTGAAATTTATGATTTTTAACTTTTTGGAAATTTAATTATTTCTTAAAATACAATATGAAAAAAAAACAGAAAAATAAAATTAAATGCCTCAACTATTTCATGCAAAAATTTGGATAAATTCTCATTTCTTCCACCACCCACTTATCGAAAATTGTGTTCATTTCTTAATACAATTAAAAATTATAAAATATACACTTAAATAAAATTTATTAATCTCTATGCCGAAACTAAAGGGACTGTAATAGCGGGACGGAGTGAGTATTATTTATCTCCATTAACAATTGCAATGAGGCCTATTTAGTCAATTACCCGGCCCAGTTATGAGGCCCGTTAGATCAGTAGGGCTTGTAAATCTGTTATGGCCCATATAACTAGGCCCATTATTTTAGAATTAAGGGTTAGAGGATAATATTATTTAAAAAATTCTAAACCTAATATCAGATAAATAGTAGTCCTCAAACCTCATCCAAAATATCATAAACTCCCTCCGTCCCAGTCAACTTGTTTTGTTAGGTTTCGGTACGGATATTTTGGTGAGTGGGTGGTTGTGTGTAAAGGAGTAGGTGATTGTGTGTAAAAAATAGGATTTTGCGTAGTAATTATTTTCTTTTTTAGAAAACAAAACAAATCGGGTGAGATGACCCGAAAAAAAATATATGACAAGTCGGTCGGGACGGAGGGAGTAATAAAATAAAATTAATTGTCAAACCCCTAAACTCGAACCTAGTTCCAAGTCCAACCCCAATTAAATATTATAAAGCAAAATTAATCCTCAGACCCCTAAACTTGAACCTAGCTAGGGATGACAATTTTGCGGGTCGGGGCCGGGTAACATTGGACCCGGACACGCTCCGCGTCTTAAAAAATGGACCCGAACCCACCCTGTGGACCTGTACGGGTCCAGAATTAAGGACCCGGCCCAGACCCGTGCGGCCCCACAAATATTTTAAGGTAATTAAATTTAAAATTATGTTTGCACAAGGATTCGAACTCAGGTCATCCTGAAATTTACAAACACTCTTGACCACTAAACCAACAACTTATTTGTTAAATTTAGAAAAACATAAATATATATATATATATATATATAATTTTAAAGTGTTATTTTATTAATTTTAATTTAAAACATAAATAAAAATATAGTAACTTTAATCAAATATAATGATTGTAGTAATAATGACTAATATTTCATGTGAAAAATAAAAATAAAACACAAAAACAAAATCATCTTTCAAATATATTTTGTAGCTTTTATTCATCATATTTCTTTAATTTTTTCAAATATACTTTCATATGTTATGATTCTTATTAAAGTATGAATTTCTTATATATATGTTATGATTCTTATAAACTTATGAATGAAGTTCATGAATAATAAGAGTGTAGTTTTACATTTGTTATAAAAAAAAAACTCAATTGTAAATTTGTAATTTTTCATTAGACATAAAGAATTTTAAATTGTGAATTTATAATTTTTCATTAGTTCATGAATACTTATTTGTAATATAGATAATGTTAATCTCATTTTCGAAATATATTTTCATGATTATAAATTAGAAATTTGAATATAATATATTGAAATCTAGAAAGTTAATATTTATTGTATTTTTATTAGATGTATTTTCACTTGTTATAAAAAGTTTTCAATTGTAATTGTTCATTAATCATAATTGTATTTATACATATAATCCATTTCAAATAAAGAATAAAAAATTAAAAATAAAAAAATTATTTTAAATTTAAATTTTGGAAATAAAAATATTCATTTCATTTTCGAAATACATGCTCGATTTTGGAAATATACAATTTGAATATAGTATATTGAAATCTAGAAAATTAATATTTATATTTTATAGGCTATTTTTTTGTTAGATGTATTAATTTTTTTTTTATTTTAGTATGTCATATTCTTATATGTAACTATACATGTAAAATATTAACAAATGTGAACATTAGCTCAAACGGCATAAGTGCATGTAAAAAAATTATTGATGTGGGTTCGAATCTCACAAATAACACTTTTACACTTCTAAATTCTAATTTGTTACGGGGCGGGTCTATACGGGTCTATATAAGGCGGGTCTATACGAGGCGGGGCGGGTCCGCGGCAGGAACCGGAACCGCCCCGGTACAGGTCGGGTCCGGAATCGCCCTACACTCGTACGGGGCGAGTATTACCCGCCCCATTGCGTGCGGGTCCGGGTCCTTTTCATCCCTAAACCTAGCTCTGAGCCTACAAATAATATTAACCCTATACAGTAAATTTATTATTCCTTCTGTCCCACTTGACTTGGCTCATATTGTTTCGACACTAAAATTAAGAAGAGTGGTATATTGTATGTAGGGGAGTGAGTCCTACAAAAAAAAAGTGAGAGTTGGTATAGTAATTATTTTTCTTTTTAGAAAATGAGACAATTCAAGTAGGACAAACCAAAAAGAAAAAAGAAGAGTGAGACAAGTCAAGCGGGACGGAGAGTATCTCTCAAACCATGAAAATATAACAAATTCTTTATTTCCAAATCCTTATATAGTTAAATATGCAATAAAGTTATTTGTTTTGTACTTGGATTTTAAAAATATTTAATAATGAATTCTGAATCTAAATAATTTTGGGTAGAGTTACTTGAATTTCGAGCCGAATTCAAGACTTTAACAAATAAAATTATAAAGAAAATTCGAAATATTCACTGTTATTTATTGATTATTTGGCCTAAGAATACATTGGGACTAAATTTTAGTGATTTTTCTTAAATTCCGACAGTGACATTAAATGCAAATGATTCTTAACTATATCGATATGCAGCATATGCTGATGTTTGAATTAGTTAAACAAAAAAAAAAAAAAAAAAGATAAATAAGAAAACGTGCGTGTTTCATACATGGAGTATAAATTGTAGATGCTGAGTTTACGAGCGGAATCCAAAGTGTAAATGGATAGAAGACACAAATCTGAGTTGGGAGGTTTAAATTATGGATTCCATAAAATTAATTTCTATTTTCTGGGAATGGTGGAATCTCCACCTTTCTCCCACTCAGCAAGTCTTTTATATCAGCTCAGTTTCTTCCCTCAGTTTTTCAGACTGAAACAATGGCGTCTTCTGCGAATGGATGTATCAATCCATGCGTTATAGCCAACCGGCCCTTCGAGTTATCATCCTCTCGGTTGAGTTCTTCTTCAGCTGCTCCAATCTTGGGCTGCAAGAAAAGAAGCCCTTCAATCAGGTAAGCCCACTTGTTTATTAGCAGGTGATTGAGTTTAATGGGGTTTAAAGGTTTGGATTTGGAGTGTTGTTGCTAGTAATGGGAGTTCTTGTAACTACCCACTTCCTTATGATTCTATAGAAGTGTGAAATTGGTATCAAGATTGAGTCTTTACAACTATTTGAGTGTTTTTAGGTTGAATTCTTGGGAGTTAGATTTGTGTAGTAGTTAATTGAGTTTAATGGGAATGCATTCTTGAATTTAATGGGATTCTTGAATTCTTTATAAATCTTGAATTCTTGGAGTTAGATTTGTGTAGTAGTTAATTGAGTTTAATGGGAATGCATTCTTGAATTTAATGGGATTCTTGAATTCTTTATAAATCTTGAATTCCTGGAGTTAGATTTGTGTAGTAGTTAATTGAGTTTAATGGGATTGTCTTTTGATAATGTTTGAAGATATGAAGAATTTCATGGTTGGAGATTCCATTGCATGATGATTTTCTTGTAACATTTTCAATCCAATATGTGAGAAAGGGAAGTTATTAATCACAACACCAAGAGAAAAGTAGCCATTTTTGTGGATGAGATTAGTTGGTTTGGTAATTTATTTGATCAGATTTCATGGAATGGTTAAGGGAGTTCTTCTAATGGTGAATCATATACTCAATGCAGGTGCCAATCGTCCACGAGCACCGATGAAACGAAAACGGCTAAAAAACGGAGCTTATACGACAATGCAAGTAATATGCTTACTAATCTCTTGAGTGGTGGGAAAATTGGATCGATGCCTACTGCAGAAGGCGCAGTCTCGGATCTTCTTGGCAAACCACTTTTCTTCTCTTTGTACGATTGGTTCATCGAGGTATACCCCGTAGACTTTGTGTTGCTTTCGAGTTTTATAGGCTTTCGACTAATTTGTTCGACTTCTTGGCTACTTCAATGTGTAATTCTGATTGATGTAGATTGACCTTGTTTTGGTTGGTGTTTGCAGCATGGCTCGGTATTTAAACTCGCCTTTGGGCCAAAAGCATTTGTCGTTGTCTCGGATCCCATTGTCGCTAGACATATTCTTCGTGAAAATGCTTTCTCCTACGACAAGGTTTGTCTATTTGATACTCCCTCCGTCCCATTGAAGTTGTTTAGTTTCCCTTTTAAGCAAATTATTACAGACCCGAAATTTTATACAATTTTACGCACAACGAACAACTCTCCTTAAAAAAACGTGCCAAAAGAAAATGGACAACTTCGGTGGGGACGGAGGGAGTATTTCTATACACTCCTCTTTAGAGAAGTTAGCTATGAGTTACTATGTGGGGCTTTTTCTTGTTTACGAAGTTTAGTGATGTTAATAGTCGATTGAAATTACATCGTTAGGGTGTTCTTGCTGATATATTGGAACCCATAATGGGAAAAGGATTAATACCGGCTGATCTCGAAACGTGGAAGCAGAGGAGAAGAGGTGAGTTATCATAGCTTGGATTGAGTGATTAACCTTGAAAATCTTGACAATTTAGCTTACTTTTTATGTATGTTTGTTTGCAGTTATTGCTCCGGGCTTCCACTCGCTTTACCTCGAAAGAATGTCGAGAATGTTTGCCGACTGCGCCGAGAGAATGACAACGAAGTTCGACAATCTTTTAGAAGTCGAGGCTTCGAGAGGAAAGAACAAGATTGAGCTTGATCTTGAAGCTGAATTCTCTAGTTTGGCACTAGACATTATTGGTCTTGGTGTTTTTAACTACGAGTTTGGTTCCGTTACAAAGGAATCCCCAGTCATTAAGGTACGGTTCGACTTTCGCTTGAGAAGGACTTAACCGTAATCTTGATCTGGTTAACAGAATGACGTTAACGGAGATGAGTTTTAACGAATTTTCCTTCTCTATCTTTCGATTGCAGGCTGTGTATGGTACACTTTTCGAGGCTGAGCATCGCTCGACGTTCTACATACCTTACTGGAAACTCCCTTTCGCGAAATGGCTTGTTCCTAGACAGCGGAAGTTCCAGAGCGACCTCAAAATCATAAACGATTGTCTTGACGAGCTGATCAAGAATGCGAAAGAGACTAGAGAGGTGAGTTAGTATGCAGCAAAGTATAAATCATCAAATCAAAATACTTTTCATACAAAATTTGAAATTGTCGATACTATTTAACTCGTATTCGTCGTCATAAATTGCATTTGCATAATCATAGGAAGATGATGTTGAGAAATTGCAGCAAAGGGACTATACAAATATCAAGGTACCTAAAAAGGACACTCAAGTTTCATCTATTTTTCATTTCAATTAAGAAACATTTAATAATTTATCGCGTTCGAGAAGGTTTAAGTTTCGCTATGTATCCAAAAACTTTGCAGGATGCTAGTCTTTTACGTTTTTTGGTCGATATGAGAGGCGTAGATGCTGATGATCGTCAGGTAAATAGCTCAACAAAATGCTCGTGTAGCTTATTTCCTTCGTTTTCTGTCTACTACTTTACGAGTCGAGATTATTTGTAGTACGTAATAATCTCTTGTTTTCGTGTTGGATAGCTGAGAGACGATCTGATGACGATGCTTATAGCCGGACACGAGACAACTGCAGCTGTACTCACTTGGTCTATTTACCTTCTTGCACAAGTATGTTATTTATCTATCCAAAGCTTACTGAATATCGTGTTCGATTCGTGATTGATTATGCGATTTTTTACGCTAATATTTCTAGTTATAATAGCAAGACTGATTTATGTGATACAGAATCCATCCAAATTGAAGAAAGCACAGGCAGAGATTGATGCAGTGCTCGGGAAGGAAAAGATAACATTCGAATCAATAAAGAAACTCGAGTACGTTACGAATCCCTTATCAGCTTATGGGCTTCTGCTTATTCTGACTTATTTTAAACTAAAAAAAAGCAGAAGACTACATTCCAAATATTAAAAAAAAAAGTGTTTCTACGGTGAAAAAGCTCAGAAGCAGCCAAACACCTTAGGAAACCGATGTTGTTTGTGATCTTTAATGATGTTTTGGGCACATTTTGAGGCTGTCTATCGATACGTAACTTGTTACATGTCGTTATTTTATCCATCTCTACACAGATACATACGGCTTATTGTTGTGGAATCTCTACGTTTATATCCACAGCCCCCGTTGCTCATTAGACGCTCTCTCAAACCCGATACATTACCAGGTACATCTACTGTAAAGGGATCGAACTCTTCGATCCAAGAATCTTCCGATAATCATTTATTTTGTTCTTCTGCTCATATTTCTATGTAACAATGCAGGTGGATATAATGGCATGAAAGAGGGATATCAGATTCCAACTGGGACAGACTTATTCATCTCTGTAAGCCTTTCTTTATGCTAGCTTATGAAGTAAGATTATCAAGATGGCATTTTCGTGTAATTTATTCGAAAATCGTTCTTTTGGAAGGTGTATAATCTCCATAGGTCTCCCTATTTCTGGGACAACCCTAATGACTTTGAGCCTGAGAGGTTTCTTAGGCAGAAGGAGAGCCAAGTTGACGGTTGGGCCGGTTTTGATCCGGCTCGTAGCCCCGGGGCATTGTACCCTAACGAGGTAATCGATTCGATGCTCAACATGTGTAAATGTATAAAACTAGTCCGTTTGAATAAGTATACGGATATACAAGTTTTTTCATCACTCTTATAAAAGTACGAGTACTATTATCATTTTTTTTACTGAACTGTCGAAAATACCCTTAATAAATCTACTAACGTTCATCCATCTAAATCGGCTAGTTTTTCGTTCCTTTCAAATCTAATACGTATGTTGTGTGTATGATCAGATCGTCTCAGACTTCGCATTCTTGCCATTCGGAGGAGGGGTGAGGAAATGCGTCGGGGACCAATTCGCCCTCATGGAGTCGACTATAACGCTAGCGATGATGTTACAGAAGTTCGACGTGAATCTGAGGGGGCCGCCGGAATCCGTTGAGCTGGTCACCGGAGCAACGATTCACACCAAGGGTGGATTGTGGTGCCAATTGAAGAAGAGGAGTGATTGATCTTTAGACCTGTATGAAAGCAATTTATTGAGGGCATTTTTGTCAATAAAAATTATATGAAATTAATAGAAATTTCCTGCATATATTAAACTTAGTGCACAACAAACAATAATTAAACTAATCATCAGCTCAACAAGGATGTCTCTTCTTCCTAAATTAACTAAAGGTACAATATTATTACAACACAACTATACAAGTTAGTCAAGAAGTTGATGGCATTCTCACTCAGCCAACTCTGGATGCACAAGACTGTAATATGAGAGAGAGAAAGAGAGAGAGAGAGATTTCTCAAGGATGTCTTGGAGCATCATCATGCAACTGGGCAGATCTCACATTGGGATCGTCCTGCGAAATAAATCAACAAGCGTTAGGATCTGATACGATTATGCGAAGCAACAACGAAAGCGTGGAAATTCACGAACGAACCCGAATACCGTAGCCAAAATTTGTAGTACGGAAAAATTCCATATGCCCCTTCAAGAACAATACCACATCAATCAGAAATGAACCAGAGACAAGGTAAAAATCGAAGAGAAATAAGAACAAAATCTTTATGATATATTGTGTTTTGCTATAACGAATAGCGATTAAGGGACAAAACAGAGAAGAAGATGATCCACAAACTAAATTGTCCCATGGTGTGAGAATTAGAGAAGTTTATAACGAAAAAATAGTGAAGCAAAAGGGCAAAAGAGTAAAAGAGCTATAACGAAAAACCAAATACCATTCCGGGCATGGATGGCTGAGTACCATAGTAACCATCATGTGTAGGTGCAATGGAGTTCAGCTGGCCCTATAGAAAGATCATAAGAATTTCACATCCCATTATTACAGAATCACTAGAAATAATTGAGGATCGGATAACTTACTAGTCCTTGAATCGTCTGTTGGTTCCCGAAGTAAGGATCGCGTGTGGGACCCATTAAGTTCAACTGTACATTTCAAGTAAGAGATATATGTTAATGTTACAATTTGAGAATTGGAAAATTCAGTTTTCTATCATTAGTTTGAGTGTATTTCTTCCTTACCATTCCCGGAACGGCTTGTTGATGACTGAAGAATCCATCAAGATTGACAGGTCTAGAACTCAGTTTATCCTGAGAATTAAAACATTAGAACAAGAAAGTGAAATGGCGGAATGATAAACATGAACTTTCTAAACGACGTACAATTTGTTGCAAGCTTTCCGGCGTGCTGACTGTAATAACATCCGGCTCGATGTTAACCTGCATGAAGATAAGATAACAAATTTAAAAACATAGAAGTAAGAAAAGAATAGATTTGATTCATGACAAACCTTTCGTTTCTTAGTCGAATTCTTCTTCTTGTTTGTCTTGCTCAAACTTCCACTTTGAATATCGTCTTCAATGCACAGAATACCAGGGGAAGCTGAAGGGCCGGCTTCAAGGAGATTCCTATTGGAGTTGTTAGCATTCAAACAGTTCTCAAAAGCTTCATCAAGTGCACGAAGCGACAGATTGTAACTCTCTTGTGATAATGATCCTTCTTCCCCCAATTTTATTGCCCTTTGACAAAGATCATTATACCTTTGCAGCCTCGACTGCACCTGTTCCGATCCTTCTCCGACGGAGTATCTACTCTTAGCGTCTTTAGTCCACCGTTTCAAAATATATTGCGACGGTATTGTTGAAATACCGCAGATTTGAAGAACAATCATTGCATGTCTGCAAAGGAAGCCTTTAAACTCAAATAGGCGGCATATGCAGGACACTTCGGATTTCAATTCATTCAATGTGACAACGAAATCTTGATTCCTTTCAAAATCTTGTACTTTAAATGTAATGAGTGCATCGACTTGTTCCTCCCTCTTAGGAATACATGCTACTGCACCCAATACCTCGAACTGGAATTTCCTAAATACAGCATGAGTGTAAAGCCCAGCTACATGCTTCTCAAATGGTGAAGGAGACTTCAAAGCCGGCTGTTTGTTCCATGTATCAGAAGAGGCCTTTGCTTCCTCTTCATACCTATCTTGTAGAATTGTGTCGTATTGTTTAATAAACTCTTGCACAGTTGTCTTCTTATGTACATACTTGTCCAAGAAAGAGTTCACACTTTCTGATCGTTGACCGGTAGACATCCCAGCGAAAAATCCATCTTTCATAAAGCTAGGCACCCAGATTTTGCGATCTTCATACAGTGACTGGATCAACTCGTTCTCTTTCAATCCGAATCTATCCACCAGCTTATTCCACCTCTTTTCAAACTCATCATCTGTCCACGACTTATAAATGCATTTTTCAAATTTAGCAATGAAGTTGTCATTCTGTTTGATTACACTGCTAAGTGTTTCTGAAACCTTTCCCATTATATGCCACAAGGAGAAGAAATGAAGAGTGGAGGGGAAAACATCTGAGATAACAGACTTCAAAACCTTGTCTTGCTCCGTGAGAATAATTTTCGGAGCCTGACCACCCATCGCCTTCAGCCATGTTTGCATGACCCATGAATATGTTGCTGCATTTTCATCCGACACCAAAGCACATCCAAGTAGCATGAACTGATAGTGCTGGTTGACCCCAACAAACAGAGCTAGAGGCATCTTATACTTGTTTCTTATGTAGCTAGTATCGAAAGACACGACATCATTGAAATGGGGATAGTCCTGCCTGCTTTTCGCATCGATCCACAAAAGATTCTTCAGGCGTTGATCCTCACCAACATCTACTGCGTAAAAGAAGTTTGAATTCAGAGTCTGCATCTGGACAAAAAATTCAAGCATAGCACTCGCCTCTCCTGCATCAGTTGTGATATTCCTGCCCTTCTCAAACTGGCTTCTCGTGTCGTGTTTGAGACCGACCGCACTTTTATATTCAGCAAACTGTCTAGCCATAGCAGCATACATCCTTCTGGTTTGTTCACTTACAGCTTGGGCAGGCAAAAGCTCGTGGTTATGCTCTTTCTCAAATCTATGAATTATCCATTTCCCATCCGACCTTCTCTTAACGTGCATACTTGCTTTACAATCTGTCTTTGCACATGCTCGACGACCTGTAGCATTATCTGCATCCTGATTGCTTCCTTGTCTACTGCGTGGACGGTTCAAGGATTTCTCATATTCGCGCTTTGTGCCATATCGAGAGCATGCAAATTTGGCATCAATGAATTCCCTTGATGTTTTAGAACGGCGGCTATTCTGAATCGCAGTATTGAATCCCACAGATCTAGCATATTCCTGATAGAAAGCATAAGCATCCCCGTGAGACCCAAATTCCATACCAGGAAGTGGCTCGAGAATTGTCATATCTTTAAAATCTATATCATGTGTGGGAGAATTCTCATCATCTCCATCTTCCAAATGCAGCTTTTCCTCAACATCGTCCATGCCCTCGCCTGCTCCATCTACATTGAGGGGCTTTTCCTCCCCATCCAGCATACTAACAATTCCATTAGGCTCCTCTATTTCTTTATCATGTTCCCCAGAAGGCAACCTAAGATCTATATCCATGACAACCTGTTTCCCTTGAACTAAGCTGTCGTCTAGCAACCTGGAAAGAATGAGATTTTGAGCTCTAGAGCAATCAAGATAAGAGCTTAATATATTGCAGAACTCATTTACCTTTTAACTGCCATGGGAAAAAGAAAAGGAGCAATACAATATCAGATAAATAGTTAGCCTGTGCTCTAATCTTCTCGTCATTTATGAAATTCGATATATTGGTGAACATTAAAAAAAGAAACATGCTCTCAAATATCTTCTTCATAAACTTGAGCACCAACAGGCTAGTAGAATAACCAAAAGGGATATTTAACTATCTAGCTGATGTCCCATTTCAAGATTACCAGGACCTTCCCTCTAAATTATCTCAAGTTCATGCATGCACCCTTGCACTAGAGGTTTTAGATCGGAAACAACAATATCATCAAATAAGTTCTTCAGGAATATCCCATTTTGTCCATCTCCCAAATTATTTTTTATTACTATATTTATCCCTTCAAAAATTCACCAAGCGACTGATTACTTTAAAGATTACATAAAGCCACCAAGAAACTTGGGTTGGTATCTACATCACTTAATTACAAGTACTACTTATTTAGGAAAATAACTCGTTTCAACTAAATCCAATTCACATCTAGGTGTTTCCCCTTTGTGTTGGTATTCCATTCTTCTCTCTTTTTTCCCAATAATCCTGCAAGATTTCTTCTTCACTCTTTTGTCAATGCAGTCCACCATTAGCACAGGCATACAACAAATTCACAGCCGTAACCGCATCTCCGATAATGCCCAAATAAAGATTATAGAGTGCACAATTGAAGTGTTCTTGAAAATTAAATCATACAAATAATCAAGTAAGTAACCTAGCATTTTCACATGTTTACCCAAAGCAACAAGAAACACTAATGAACCAAATTGTTCATATATGACTCAGCAAAAAAAATCACAATGCATCACTTAGTATTTGCTTCTCCATATCCCCACAACAACAACAACAACAACAAATCCACAACCCTTAACCGACCAATTTCAACATCAAGAAACTAAAATCCAAATCCAAAAGCGTTGATTTGTAAGGGTTACATAATTGCAGCTTTCTGCAGCCAAGTAAAAAACTCTAAATAACTAAGCTAGGAAGTTAGCAGATAACTACGAGAAGCTCCAAAAAATCAAACAAAAAGCTAATCAACAGAAAAAGACAAAAAGAAACGAGGCGATCAGGATAAACTATTCGCGTAGACGAGGAAAGAAGGAGAAAAATATAGAAAAAGCGGCGAGAATTTGATCAATAATTAAGGGAGCTCCTTCTGTTTGTAACATCGATCGATTAGCAAAAATAACAACGGAGGATTTGAGCAGATAAAGAAAAGATGAAGATGGTTGGCAGTTATGGAAGTGGAGAGAGATGATTACCTGTTGTTTTTATAGTTGGGGATCTGCAGAACTGCAAATCCACGCGAGGGTGTGGGCGAGTCGACGATTTTTCCCCCAAATTGGGAGATTAGGGTTCTCGAGATTTGAATTTCCTTCCACTCGCTCTCCTTCAACACTCTCTCTCACTCGCTCTAACCTTTTCTCTCTCTAGCGCGTGACTGATTGCTTTTGCTTCTCGTCTGCCAGCCGTCGTCTTCAACACACACGCGTACGCACTTTTTTTTTAATTTATATATATTGCATTTATTTATGATTGCGAAAAAAACATTTTCTTTATTTTGTAAAATAGAAATAAGGGTTTTTTTAATAGAGAAAATAGAGTGATGCAAATTGAAATTTCAAGGTCCAATAAATATTAGTTAAAATTTAAATATCCATAAGTAATGGATAATTAGTAATGAAACAATAAATTTTACTAGTATTTAGTTACTAAAAAAATAAAATATGAAGATATATATATATATATATATTTTTCTTGTGAAAACTATATCTAATCTTCTAGGATATGATGTGTTATTCATCGGGTGCGGTTCGAGAAAACATCATTACAATATGTTTTCAACGTAATAAGAAAAGTTCGAGATGAAATTCAATTAAATTTAAATATTTAATAGTAAAATACAAATACTATAATCATATTTTATAAATTGTATTAATTATATTGGTAATTTTAAATAGACATTCATTTATCATGATGACATCATATATAATTCTAAATGCGTATTCAACAAATTTATCTTACTTCTTCAGTCTCACAGAAAGTATTATGCTTAAATGCGTATACTCCAAATTTATCTTACTTATTCCGTTCCATAAAAAGTGTCTTCGTGCTCCATATAAATGAGTCATTTTACGGAGGGAGTAATTAAGATGATCATTTTACATCGGCCAAAATTGAAGAGATTTTACTCTAAATAATAATAATAATAAATCAAAATTATTAAGTTTCAAATACAATAAATATAAGTTCTCAATTATGGCTACCAAGACTGTGTTCATGGGTTTAATGCACAACACAACCACTGCAACCCTAGCCCAGAATGAGAAAGCCGCTGCTTGGAAATCCATAGACAAAACTGCAGCCATTGGGATTTGGGATCTGGTTAGACTATCCATATCCCCAACCTACTTCAACTCAATCTTCTAAATAAAATATTCATTTCTCTTTCTTATTATACCACAACCCACAACTTTTTCAATTTATATTCTCATTCCTAATCCAACTCAACCTAATTTATAATTTCTTTTCATATTATTTTTTACTAAGTACTCCCTCCGTCCCGCCCGACTTAGCTTAATAGGTTTGGGCACGGTTATTAAGAATAGTGGGTAGTTGTGTGTAAAGTAGTATAAAATAGTGGGATCCATTAGAATTTATTAGAGTATTATTTTAGTTAGTGGTCAAGTCAAGTGAGACAATGAAAAAGAGGAAAGAAGTCAAGTCGGGTGGGACGGAGGGAGTATTATATACTCCCTCCGTCCCATTGGAAGCGTCTTGTTTTCCATTTTGGGCGTCCCATTGAAAGCGTCTTGTTTATAAAAAAGGCAAGAATATGTGGACAAGATTTAACTATCCAAAAGTCAAACAATATACACCACACATTATCATTTTCTTAACATCCGTGCCCATTGGAAACAAGACGCTTCCAATGGGACGGAGGGAGTATAATATTTGGGATGATTTGGATCCGTATTCGGAAGTGAGAACAAAATAGAAATTGGATTTGTTTTTAAAAATTTGGATGTAAGAAGCTTTTAGTAGTGTGAATAAAAACTTATCTTATAGAGGAAAAAAACATACGAATTTTGGTAATTTTTTAAATAAATAATTATTTAATAATTTTATCAAATACAATTATCTACACCAAAATATATTAGAACCAATTAATGCATGACATTTGTCATGATATCAATGGTTGGGCATTCCGCTACAATGCTCGACTTGTGGGCGGCAGAACACCCTTGATTGTGTTGGGGCGCTCAATTGCTCATTTCCTATTCTTGATTGATATTTTGTCTTATTATGTTAGGGTGGGGCGGTGGCTGGGATGGGGATAGTCTTACGCAGTACCAAATCCATCAGTCCGGATCTTCTATCCTACTCTATGTTCCACTATATGTCCCATTGAAGTAATTCCTTACGAAGTTATTAGTCAACTTTAAGAATGGGACATATAGTGGGACACACGATGGGATAGAAGATCCCTTGCTCAAATCTATACCCTCTCTCTCTATATATATAAATATCTACAATTAAAAATGGCAAATCAACTTAAATTTTAATTTAATTGAATATAATATATAATGTGATATAGGTTGGAACATAAATTATTTATATTTATATTCCAACCTATATCATTCTTAAGGAATCTATATAACTTAAAAAGGCGTTAATGGTTAATTCTACGGTTAAAATAAGTAGTGTTAATTTCTTGATTGTACTCCTCTAAAGTCTGGTTTATATTTTTACTCTTAAAATTAAATTCGTTCGTCTGATTTTCTTTTTTCCTCTTAAAATTAAATTCATTTGTATGACTCAATCTTGTAGTAGTCCATAAATATCAATTCTACCTCTACATTGAATTTATAGCATTATCATCCTAACCTTCTTTTGAAAGCCAAGTAAACCCCCAACCTTGTTTTGAATGTCAAGTAAAACCGCAGTTAAAAATAATTACTCCCTCCGTCCCATAAAAATTGTCTAATTTCTACGGGACACGGAAATTAAGAAAATGTGATTGTGTAATGTATATTTTTTGACTTTTTAGTTTGTTAATTTCGATCCATATATTGTTGTCTTTTTAAAAAACAAGATTGGGGAAGTCGGAATAGGAGAGTACTCATCTTAGGGTGGGGTTACTACTTAGATGCTTTCAGCAGTTATCCACTCTGCACTTGGCTACCCAGTATTTACCATGGACACGATAACTGGTAGACGAGATGTGCGTCCTTCCCGGTCCTCTCGTACTAGGAAAAGGTCCCCTAAATGTTCTAACGCACACACCGGATATGGACCGAACTCTCACGACGTTCTGAACCCAGCTCACGTACCGCTTTAATAGGCGAACAACCCAACCCTTGGAACATACTATAGCCCCAAGTGGCAAAGAACTGATATCGAAGTGCCGACTCGAAAAGAAAAACAACACACTTTCTATGGGACGGAGGGAGTATTAATCATTTGAACAAACGGTGTAATTTCAATAAAACATGAGAAGGAAGGTATCAAGCATAGATTTCTGCATGATTTCAGGAGAAAATCATCATCACTACATGGAATGTCATAAACAAGTCAAGATGAAATGCCTTTTATCCATCAAACAAAGAAAAGCATTAACAAAATCCGACTGGAAATCTTCAGATCACAACATTCAAAACATCAATCAATTATTGAGATCATGAACTGTTAAAAGCACAAACCAGTATCCCTTGCATGAAATTAGCCGGGGGGTTATTTTAAATCACTGAAAACCTCAAACAGAGTGGCACCGAAATAGCAAGAAAGAAAAATTACTTCGTCGTCGTCTTGCTGAAGCAATTGTTGAGTTAGCCCTCCAAAGCTGATGCTCCAGATATAATCTCTATCAATTCTGTAGTGATACTTGCTTGACGAGTTCTGGTACGGACACAACCACCAATTAGATATCATTGAATGAAACTAGTCGGCAAATTGTAGCGTGCAATCGGTATTTGCAATAGTACGATGAGGTAATGAATGAAACCTGTTATATGTAAGAGTAAGGCGGTCGAGCATATCTCCTGCGTTTCTACTGGAGCTGTCCATTGCAGACATTCTAGCGCCCTGTTCACTGCAAGCATTCTCGAGGACAGCATTGAACATAACCTGAACAAAATATTAAAGACTTGTAATATCAGGCATAAAGTAGACATGGAATCATTAGTTGTAAAGGCAAAAAAAACCTACACAAGCGAATTGGAACTCCGAGAGATTCTGAAGCACTTCACCCTTTGTTTCAGCACCTTCAATTTCATAAGAATCCAATTCCCCCAGCTTTCCCCCAGCCTCAGATTCTCTCTCAACAATCTATATCATCATCACGTGGAATTAGCATGCAACATATACAAAAATTCACGAAATGAGTCGAGTTAGCAAAATCAGTCTATGCAAGAAAGAACCTCGGGAGATAATACAGTCGATACTGATGGAATAAATTGGACCACCGACTGGAACTTGTTGTACACAATCCTTAATGCATCATATTCTACATTCTTTAAGATGTCATCAGCAATCACAGCAACCTGCAGTAACCAGTAGGATGAGATAAGCAAAGCAAGTTCCAAAATTTTTTAAGAAAAAAAAAACATGGAGAAAATATAACCTGAGTAAAGTTCAGTGGATTCTTCTGCAACTCAGTTAAGCATAGCTCAATGTTTTTCTTTGAGTCTCGCAGAAGTTGGGCCTTGGCCTTTTCTCCCAAAATAACGTACTTAGATTCTTTGTCAGGACCTGAAACCGCATAACTTAAGGCTAAGGCCTTTTTGCTAAATGAGATGTGAGGAGAGACGGAATATACCAGCATTTATCCTACTGAGGGCCCTGCTTATCTTCACTGAAGTAGAGTTGATTCCACCACACAGACCTTTGTCTGAGGAAATGGTAACAATAATATTCTTCTTGACATCAACACCTAATGCATTCAAATATGTCGACGTTAAGTATGGAATCAGGTCTTGTACAGTTGTACTTGATGAGGAATAGGGATAAGTTCAAAAAAAGGCCAAACCATTGTACTGTTAGATAAAGGGTTTATCAGATAAAGCAACAAAGATTTTGATCGAGCAGACTAATCAGAAACAAGATAATAGGTAAAGATCAGCATTCTTGTCTAGTTTCCTTTTTTATGGTAAATGGAGGTAAAAAGATGAACACTCTGAACGAGCATGCTAGCGGCTAGCTGAACTAGCCATAGTTCTGTTTTCAAGCAGGAAAATAGAGCAAGCTCTGTAAATTGTATTATAAATCAAATGCACTGTTTATTCATAAACATAAGTGAAATATGTGATAACTCACAACAGTTAACTAATCAACAAAATAGGAGAACTATTCGCCATCCGCATGAAAACTATTTTCGTGAATATTCTAGATGAGCTCATTCTAAATCAAACCAAACACGGCATGCACATTTTAATAAAATATAAGAGCTCTGCAAGGAATGGATTCTAATGTCAAATGAAGTAAATCGTTATCCAATGGAAGCTTGGAAACACTATATTAGGATGGAAAATAACAGTTTCAGCTCAAGGTAATAGGTAAGTTATGCCATGGGAAAACATATAAAGTAATGACATTGAGGTGAATAAAAAAGGGCTACCAAGCTAGTAGTAAAAATCTAAAACAAGAAGAAAGAAAGAAGACATCAACCATTCGTGAAAGATTATTTTTAGGATACAGCACAATTATAAGGTCGAAATGCAACAATTCATCCAATACTTACTTGGAAGGTCACCAAGAAGAGCAGTAAATGGCTGCCAGAGACCACGTGAGTTTTCAGCTTTTGTCTGAATAGCTCGGAGCTTTGAAGCTGCAACCATCTTCATGGCCTTTGTGATTTTCTGGATATTCTTAACACTCTTCATACGATTGCGGACTGCAGATATGTATCATCAATCATCATCACGAAACTCGTGTTTTCCCAAATAACACAAGTTCGGCGAAAAAGCAAGAAAATCAGACATTTAAGGCAAATAACAGATGAAAAGAATCAATGACTCAATAGTTCATCTTACCAATTTGAGTTGAGATAGAACGAACTCCCAGTATGGACTGATCCCTGTTGGCATGAATTAATTTAGATGGAAACAAAGAAGTGAAAACTGATAATTAATATCATTTGTAACTTCTCAACGGAAAAGAAAGTAAAATATTGGATAATCTGATAAAACAATGAGGACATATAGAGTGTAGAGGGACATACTCTCATATGCCACCTTGAATAATCTTCTTTATAATTATATTCATTGCAAGTTTCATATACATCACAACCTCCGAGAAACATTTCGTTATGCCTATCTAATTAATATAGTCAGCTCGTATATTATTTCAACCAATTTGTTTCAGTACTCAACATATCCTGGTTTCAGCTCTTTCCCAGTACCCTCAATTCATACCCAAATACGCCATCGTCATACAGTCCAAGGATCATATCACCTCTATTTGTAAAAATATTAACCAGCTACAGATATCTACTTCAGCCCGACTGATTACCAAACCATGAGAGATCCATAATGTTTCAAAAATGATTCAGATGTATTGCAAAAGCCCCATCAAGTTCAACTTTAACCAGGAATCCATATCAACAAGAGAATTCACATAAAAAATCTCAAAACAATGATTTTCAACTTAAATAAAAGCACAGTATTCCAAACATATAAATGAGACTCAACAGGCCTATGAGATAAGCCAAGTTTCACACTAAGCAATCTGAGAGAGGGAAATGAACGAAAAGAAGTTAAAGCAATACAGTGGAACCTCGATAAAGTAATAATCTTGGAACTCAGAAAAAATATTCATTTAACGAGGTTATTACTTTATCGAACATTATTTTAGTGCATTGACCCATATCGGGAGCGGAAGAAATTATTATTATCTTGACGAGATTATTACTTTATCGAATATTACTTTATCGAGGTAAACCTCTAACTGTATGTGGATCCAGATCTTCGTCTTTAACAGCATAGAGTCAGATAACACGAATTCTCACATAATAACGTGAACAAGAACAAAACCTACATATCCTCCAACATTGGATCAAACGACGGCGAGTAGTACATTTCTAAAAGAAGCTAAAACAAAATTGAAACGAACCAGATTAACAAACAAAACACACACACACATATGTAATTATCATCATCATCGAATATACACGAATTGAAAACACGACAGATCGCATCATACTCGGAAGGAGCGATAGTCGAGCGGAGCGGAGCGGATTCAGAGGGCGGGGAGAAATGATAGGGACGGCGGCGATCCGCCTGCCCTCGCGTCTCAGCGCAGCCATGGCCATTTGTAATTCTTTGAAATTAGATCTAAATAGACGATTTTCTGCCTGATTGGAGATCGGACAAGGTGTGCTCTAGGGTTTCTTTCAGCTCCGATGCGGATGCCGAGGCCTGGGAATCAAATTCCTCGATAAAATTTTACTTTCCTTAATTATCAATTCATTCTTGAAGCAATTTAGACGGATTGGTTTGGTTTGGGCCAGCATTTAATGTATAGAATTTAAAGCCCAAAACAAAACCGAAATACTCCCTCCGTCCCAACCTAGTTGTCTTTTCTTTTCGGCATGAAAATTAAAATGAATTTGTGATTATACGTAGATGAGTTGGTGATTGTGTGTAAAGAGATAGACCCCACAAAGAAAAAAATATGAATTTGTGTAATAATTATTTTTTATTTTAAGAAACAAGACAAATCAAACGGAACAATGAAAACAAGACAAGTCAAGTGAGACGGAGGGAGTATATTTAATCGATTGAATTTTATGATTATCATTATTTATTTATTTCTCAGATGTTTGATTTCATGTATTATTTACTTAGAATTAAATAAAAAGTTTAGCCATTTTTAGAAGTTTATAATATTCTAAATAATTTTAGAAGTTTATATTCAATTCTAGAATGATAATTTGACTTTCAAAGCCGCGGCCCGGCCCATTTAGAAATAATTTGACTAGGGATTAGCGAGCTTTAAGGTTAGTTGTAAGCCCATTACCTATTCAGGAAAATGAAAATGTATAAATTCAATTCCAAGTAGGGCTGTTATCGAATCGAGCTTTTATCGAATAGCTCGGGCTCGAGCTCGATAAGGCTCGGCTCGAATTCGATAATATCAAGCTCGAGCTCGAGCCTCATATTGATATTTGATAATTAATCGAGCCGAATTCGAATATTGCAATATTCGGTTCGAAAGCTCGCGAGCCCGGCTCGATTAAATTACTTTAGATTTTGGGTACCGAATTCGAGCTTTCGGTACCGAATTCGAGCTTTCGATCCTAAATTAAAAAATTAAAAAAATATTATTTTCTTAATTTTATCGAGCTTTCGAATCGAGCTCGATACCGAAATCGAGCTTTCGAATCGAGCTCGAATACCATGATTTTTTATCGAGCCGAGCTCGAACCCGAATATAAAACTCGTATCGAGCTCGAGCCTGAGCAAAAATGGGCTAATCGAGCCGAGCCTGTACAAAACTCGACTCGACCCGGTTCGATAACAGCCCTAATTCCAAGTACTTGTAATACTTTTTTGGGAAAATATATACATTTCCATGAAAAAAAGTTAATATTTTCTTAAGGAAATACTCCCTTCATCCCGTTATTGCTATCGTACTTTCCTAATCGGATTATTCCGCTATTATTCCTCTTATCTAAACTAGCAAAAACTGCTCTTAAACAAAAAATAAGTGGCCCTCCTCCTACTTAATACTCGTCCTCACATTTTCATAATCTCTCTCCAAAAATCTATCTCTCACACGATTTTCGTTCCACTTTGTACTCGAAAATTTATGATTTTTAACTTTTTGGAAACTTAAGATTATTTCTTAAAATACAATAAGAAAATAAAATAAAATAAAAAAATCGATTGCCTCAACCATGCCCTGCAAAAATTTGGATAAAATCTCATTTCTTCCACCAATCATCCTCGAGAATTGTGTTCATTTCTTAATACAATTAAAACTCATAAAATACATACTTAAACAAAGTTTTTTAATCTCCGTGCCGTACGATATATTTGCAAAATTAGGTGCCAAAATATGGGTATTAAAACTTATTTCAAAATCTGTTATTTACTAAAACATCCACTCATCAACATAATTCTAAAATAAACGATGGATTTTAAGTCGTACAAATAGTACTCTATTCGTCCCACCGAATTTCCTTACTTTTTTCTGTATTATTTAGAAAAATTAATATAGATGGGTAAAGATTGAGACTCATATAATTTATTATTTATTTATTTTAACACAAATTTGATGGAACAACTTAAAAAAAATACAAGATAAATACGGTGAAATGAAGAGAGCATTATTAAAAGATTAAATAGATAATAATTACTTTTTTTTTTGTTGACGAGGAACCCGCAATCGCTATCTTTAGTGCGCACAGTGTAAACCTCGCTCCTGTGCAATAGCCACAGAAGAGTTAAACTACCCTTAATGTGACAGAGTGACAGACTCACACACAGAAGAGTTAAATCACTCTTAATGTGACAGGGTGATAGGCTCACACATAATGTGACAGGGTGATAGGCTCACACATAGCGTGTCCAGTGGGAATTGAACACATGACCTATCGGTCCCGCGCCACCCACCTTCACCGCTATGTCATCCCATGGGGACAGATAATAATTACTTTTCTTTTAGGTGGGGTGGTCCATACATTAAAATTGGAATTTACAATGATTACGTTTGTGGTATATGAATTATGATTGCGTAGATAAACTCTAATTTCATTACTATAAAAATTGAACGACGTGGACTTTTAATTCGGGTGTTTTTTAAATAAGAAATTAAAAAAGTTATTTTCTCCCTCCCACTCAACTTGTAATATTTTCATTTTCAAATCATCACTTATCATACAACGTTTTCTAAAATAAATAATAAAAAAAAGAGTGAATCATAATTATTTAAACAAATACTCCCTCCGTCCCATTATTTATGTCTTATTAGGACTGAACACGGTAATTAAGATAATGGAGGTAAAGGTGTAAAGTTGTGGTGAAAAAGTATAAAGGAGTGGAGGTCCACTTGCTTAGATTGATTGTGGTCCATTCATTTATTTTCTTATTTGATATGGGATATAAATAATGTGATAAAAAAAAAAAATGGGACATTAATAATGAGACGGAGGGAGTATATTTTATAAAATAAATCCGATAAAGACTGTTAAAGAATACTGTCGACCTTATGTAAGGTCCATGTCACGACTATCTAATTTAAAAGTGGAAAAATCAGATTTAGAATTCTCTTGCCCACAAAGTTGCCAGCCACCGGACGGAACTGAAAAATCTTATCCAAAAACATTAAATAAAAGGAAAAATTATATTTTATCTTATACTCCTTCCGTTTTATAATTCTTGACATATTTTTAGAAAACGTCGTTAGTTTTATGTAAATTTTTATAAAGTTGTGGGTTCTATAAAAAAAATGTAATAATTGGCCAAAAAAGGAAAATTAGACAAGAATTTTGAAACGATCTAATACTCCCTCCGCCCCATAATTCTTACTTCAAAACTTTTCAGGCACGATATTTTAGGAGAGTTGTTAATTACGTATAAAGATGTTTGGCCCTCAAATAAAATATTTCTAATAATTTATTATTTTAGAAAATGTAGCAATAATTGTGGACAACTCGAAAAGAAAAGTGGAGAAAAAATTGTAGGACAAAGAGAGTACTTCCACCGTCCCACATAATATTCATTATCTTTTCGGCACAAGATTTAAAAAGAGTGATTGCTTGTAAGTAAAGGTGGTAGAACCTTAAAAAAAGTTATTGGTTGACTGTAATAATTTGTTATTTTGGAAAATGAAATATTATTTGTGGGACGTTCCGAAAAAAAAAGAGTGACATTATTTGTATGATGAAGGGAATATAATATAGTGGAGAAGAATTTTGTGGCGGATGGAGTAATAAAAAATAATAATTAATAAAGTATTATACTGAGAAAAATATTACTTAAACCATAGTAAATAATTCACGTACGAGAATAAATCCAAGTCTTAAATTCAAGTGATATTTTTTTCTTCATAAATAGAAAATATTTAATTAATTGCAATAAACGTTCCAAAATTGTTGCGAATTTGAAACGGATTGACGTGACAAATTATGACGTGGAGTTTTTTGTCTATCGTGATTTTGAGCCGTCTCTCTCATCTCTCTCTCTCTCTCTACACTCATAAAAACGCTTCCCGGTACCCCATCTGTCAACCATTTTTGTTTGCATGCTTAGAGCCCCAAATCCCAATTGCAGTTCGCTAACGCAGATCCATTTCACCTAGAAGATCGAGAAGATTCTGATGATGCATCGTCTTCTTCGATCGGCTCTCGGAAAAGCCAACCAGGTTCGAGTAATCAAATCTCACTTCAGTATTCGCCGATTCTCCTGTCCCCATAGCTATTGTGTGTTTTTCTATGCAATCTGAATGAGAAGATATTTCTTTTGGCTTGTTAGGTTTTCACTTGTTGAAATTATTGAGGATGAGGCGGGGGATGGGTGGTCCATGGGTGCATGCTTTAGTTATATAAATTTAGAATCGCCTTTTTCTATCTCATCCTTTTCATGTGTTTGATTATTGGTGTAGGCTAATCAAAAGTTTCTGGATCCCCTGTGGTGGATACTACTTTAACTTTTTAATTAGGTTGCAAAGTTTTATCTCTTTTTAGGGTAGGTGGGTGGGTGGGGTAGGGTTAAATTAGAGTGTCGTTTTGGTGGGTAAAAAGTTAATCCTTGTGTTATTCTTGATTGATTTGGTCAGTCACTTAAAGTAGGGATAGCTAGGATGCTGTAGAGTATGAATAACTTTGATACTATCTTGGATGTAAAATTACAGCTTGGACTAAAAAAATCATGCTAACTAAATGTTATACGTCTTCGAATTCTTGATTGGAATTTTGTTTTGTTTGGTTGTAAATGTGTGTATTGTTCGTCGCCGTAGTAAATAGGCGAGAAAATAGAATTTCTTTCTTCGTATTTGTAGCTGATTCAAGTTTCGGTGAAGTATGTTTACTTCTTAATTTGGTTTGATCTCAAACCTCAACATCTGCTTTGGCCTTGTATAATCAAATATGTTTGCGGGATAGTTCCAGAAGCCGGACAAACCGTTCCATAAGAAATATAATTCGCTGTCGATTGATCGTAGTTCATATTGTTCCCTCTATGGATTATCTCTTTTTATAATTCTTGAACCACTATGTAGAGTTTGCTAAGTATTTCAAACATCAGCTATAATGTCCAGATTCAATTTCTAAAGTTTGAATTTTGGTCTCTCTGTCTAAATTAGATAGTATTTACATATTTTATTTTCCACTTCTAAGGCCAAAATGTAAAAGCTTGATTGGTTCAGTTAATTTACTAGCAACTATTGCAATCTTGAATACTATTCTGAAGCCAGTACTTAGGGTGCTTGATTTTACTTCTGTAAGCTTCAGAAACTTCAAATGCACAAGAGATTAGTTTTTGTGTATTTTCTTTACCTCGTATTTTGGATAGATATATCTGCTTCATGGCTTTAAACTTGGTGTTTCTCACGGTTAACCTGGATTACAACAGACTGGTTGCTATGTGAAAGATATTTCAATAGGACAAAATGTGCAGAAACATTTAGTTGAGGCTTCAGTAGTTGCAAAGTCGTATGGTACAGAGGCAACTCTGAAGAAGGATGTTTCTTCAACTGATGAGAAAGAGTATGTGCAGTTTGCTTCTTTACACTCTTGATTTCTTGCATTTAGGCCTTTTCTCCACATTTCTGTTCATATAATTGGCTGTTGGCATTCTTAGCTTTAAGGGACATGATATGTTGGCACCCTTTACGGCGGGATGGCAGACTGTGGAGGTGAACCCTCTAGTAATTGCAAAGTCGGAGGTACTGAAACTGCTCTCTACGTTTCCATTTTATTCATAATTCTACCGTTAATGACAATTATGTTTGTTGCTTGATTTAGGGCTCCTATGTGTACGACACTAACGGGAAAAAGTATCTTGATTCTCTTGCTGGTCTCTGGTGCACAGCCCTGGGTATTCACACTCCCATTATGAATACTCAACTATATTATTAACTATGTTCTTACTGCTACTTGACTTGTTAGTTGTACTTCCATTGTTTGTCTTCACCAAAAGCTTATTTTTTTACTGCTTAGATTAGCTTTCTAAACTAAACAGGCAAAAGTTTATATTGTTTTAATGAAATATACGTCTATATTATGTGTGCACACTTTAGCATTTGTATTTATATTTTGGATGCATCTAAGCCACTTTAAAGTCGTGCTCAATTATTTTTTATGTTTTCTGTTCTTGGCTTGGCTTCTTGCTTTCTGAGTATGCTCAATGTGAATCATTTCTCATATTTGAAAGTTTCTAGTTAAGCCAACTTTGTGCAGCAAACAGTTGGTCGAATAATTGCTTTGCTTCTGTATGATTTTTATATGTAGAAGGTAGGTCATATTTAGTTCCAACGAACATGCTCTTGGTGTAGATATTGCTCAATCTTTGTGCATGGTTTGTAGGTAAATCACGATTTCTGCTTGTATTCTTTTTCCAACTATAGATGGATGTGTATTGAAACATTGTGCTCAAAATTCATCAACAATTTCACCGTTCACGTGCTCTGGCATTCATGTAGGTGGCAATGAACCTCGCCTTGTTGAAGCTGCGGTGAAACAACTGAATACCTTGCCATTTTACCACTCATTTTGGAACCGCACTACAAAACCCTCGTTGGTATGATGATTTCCAGCATTTTTATGAAGCTGCAATCCAGAAGTTAGATTACCCTCATTTATATTGCTTTATGAATGCAGGATCTAGCTTCGGAACTATTGGAGATGTTCACCGCTAATAAAATGGCTAAGGCATTCTTCACAAACAGTGGGTCAGAAGCCAACGACACACAGGTTCAATCTTTGGACTGACTTTCTGACACTTTTTATTATATATCTCTTAATTGTTGGAGTTAAAAGCTTGAGTTTTGAAGATAATTCCAAGTCCATTCAATTTATAAAATTATTATGTGTGCATTCATCTCATTCAGAATGCATTCGTGCGTAGTTACCCTTATCAATTAAAGGGAAAATCATATTGATCACGTTGTTAGGAAGGATGCCATATAAATTATAACCTATTTTATTGCAAGAAACAGCCAAAGTTGACAAGGCCATGTCAGAGCTTTATTTTCCGTGTTATATTCTACATGCCTACATTAGGAATAGTGTATATGTTAAAGTACTTATCTGTTTTCCTTTCTTGCAGGTGAAGCTGGTTTGGTACTACAATAATGCCCTTGGAAGACCGAACAAGAAGAAGTTCATCGCTCGATCAAAATCGTAATGGTTCCTTTTTTGAACATTGCTACAATGTACTCTGGATAAGCTTTCTCTTTCTTTATTAACCATTTACATTGCCGCAGATACCATGGTTCGACACTTATAGCAGCCAGTCTTTCTGGGTATGTTTGTCGGCCTTGAAATTTCAGAATCATAACCATCGCTTATATGCAGTTAGAATTTTCAAACTAAATAATGCAATTGTTTTCTTACAGTCTTCCTGCATTACACCAGAAATTTGATCTGCCAACTCCGTTTGTGTTGCATACCGACTGCCCTCACTACTGGCGCTTTCACCAAAAAGGTTATGATGCACCGTATTACTTATTACTACATAATACGCCTTTTGTATGACATCTTTCTGAAGACAAAAACACTTTCCAGGTGAATCTGAGGAGGCGTTCTCGACTAGGTTGGCAAATAACTTGGAAAGCCTTATACTCAGAGAAGGACCCGACACGGTAACTGATATTGCATATCAACATCATATTATCGATGTTCCCTTTTGTGCCTGTTATTGAGTTCAATAAAAAATTCATGGTATTTCAGATTGCTGCATTCATAGCTGAACCAGTTATGGGGGCTGGCGGCGTGATACCTCCACCCGCAACTTACTTTGAGAAGGTGAGATTTTCATTTACATAATCGTGAAACATGGCTCAGCCCGAGTATATGCATAAAAGAAAAACAGTTTTGTAATCATGATTTGTTAATGGTGCCTTGAAAAGACATCGCACGTACATTTTTAGTTTTCAAGGTTTATTAGAGAGATTATTGAACAAAGTTTTGTCCAAACGCCCACTTAATCTGAAGTACAATGCGTTAATGTGAATTTTGTTTTACAAATTTGCAGGTTCAGGCGGTCGTAAAGAAGTATGATATTCTTTTTATTGTTGATGAGGTGATATGCGCATTTGGGAGGGTAGGAACGATGTTTGGTTGCGATAAGTATGGCATCAAACCTGATCTTGTCTCTATGGCAAAGGTATACGTCGGCAGAATCGTAATAGAACCCCTTCCTAGTTCCGTCTTGCTAAGTTCTTCTTGCTTTGTACATTGGGCAGGCTCTCTCTTCTGCATATATGCCCATTGGAGCGGTTCTTGTCAGCCCTGAAATCTCCGATGTCATACATTCTCAGAGCAATAAACTTGGTTTGCGCTAAAATTTACTTGCTCATCAGAAAATTATAAGCATAAATCGAGCTAGAGGCATTGACCCCTTTTTTTATTTGCAGGTTCTTTCTCCCATGGATTTACTTACTCTGGTCATCCTGTAGCGTGTGCTGTTGCATTGGAAGCACTCAAGATCTACAAGTATGTCCTTAATCTTTCCCGGTGAATTAAAACTTGTATTTTCTTGAAAACCGATGCCTATCTTGGTATAAAGGCTCGATCATTCTAACTCTCAGACGATGCTTTGAATCTTTTAATATATCAAAATGCTTACATACAGTTAAACATTGATAAAGTAATAACTTTGGGACCGAGAAAAAATATTCATTTAACGAGGTTATTACTTTATCGAACATTATTTTAGTGCATTAACCCATATCGGGACCGGAAGAAATTATTATCTTAGTGAGATTATTACTTTATCGAATATTACTTTATCGAGGTTTAACTGTATATTGCAACATTTATCGAGTGCTTTTTCATTTTTGCAGGGAGAGAAATATTGTCGAGCAAGTAAATAAAATAGCACCGAAATTTCAGGAAGGTTTGAAAGCATTTTCTGATAGTCCCATCATTGGAGAGGTATGATTTTACTCTTGCATTATGACATGGTTTTCAAATGTTCATCTGATCTAACACCCCTTTATCCTGAAGATTCGTGGGACGGGGTTGATTCTTGGGACGGAGTTTACAGATAACAAATCACCGAATGATCCTTTTCCGGCTGACTGGGGTACAATCGCTATTTCATGCTTTTACGTGGTGTTGTTTTTGATAAACAACAATATACTCACCTTCCAATATGAAATCTCAGGTGTTGGAGCCTATTTCGGAGCACAGTGCGAGAAGCGCGGAATGTTAGTACGCGTTGCTGGTGACAATATTATGATGTCTCCTCCATTCATCATGACTCCTCAAGAAATAGACCTGGTAAGCCAATCTGAAATTGCGATACTCACTCCCACGAATCACGATCAATCGTTTATGCTTACGTAACCTGCGGAAGCCATTGATGCCATTTTAGAAGCTTGTATGCTTCTGTTTGTGATGCAATTTTTGATGAAGTATGAGATGAAGTTTTCCAGATTTTATAGTGAAGATTTTGTGTTTGAATATTTCAGCTGATAGAGATATATGGGGATGCTCTGAAAGCTACAGAAGAAAGAGTTGCAGAGCTCAAGTCTGAGAGGAAGTAACTCCTAGTAATCTATGTTGATATTGGTTAAAAAAACTGAAACTGGAATTTGGAATATTAATAATAATAAATTATGTGGTTTTGCCCAGCTTTTTTCAATATTTTGTTGTGCCATAAACATAATAATCTTGGATCGGAAAAAAAATACTCCCTCCGTCCCATTGGAAGCGTCTTGTTTTTCATTTTGGGCGTCCCATTGGAAGCGTCTTGTTTCTAAAAAAAAGCAAAAATATGTGGACAAGATTTAACTATCTAAAAGTCAAATAATATACATCACACATTATCATTTTCTTAACATCCGTGCCCATTGGAAACAAGACGCTTCCAATGGGACGGAGGGAGTATTTGTTTAATGAGATTATTATTTTATCGAATATTATTTTAGTCTACTGATCAAAGTCGGGACCAAGAGAAATTATTATCTAATTGAGGTTTAATTGTATTGTGTTTCAAGAGTTCAACTATGTAGTAGTATCTGATTTGTATTTGGGCCTAATTCTTGTATAAAATTGCCACACTAGGTTTGAAGAAGTAAATTAAATCGATGGAAATAAATGATGGCCCAAATTCCTCATAGAATTGGACTATTAAATAAAAATAATATTATCTCCGTCCCATTTAACATGATACGTTTTTCTTTTCGGAATGTCCCACTTAAAATGACAAATTTTCTTAAAAGGAAATAACTTTTTAAAATATTACTCCCTCCGTCCCTATTTTATATGCCCATTTATTTTTTCACATAGATTAAGAAAAAATATAATGATATGAAAGTTAGATAATTGTTGGTATTGGAATTCGAGTAAATTAAAGTAAATTACTAAAAAGTTAATATTATAATTGTGTTTCCTATAATAAAAGTTGGATAAAATAGTCTTTTCTATATTATCATATTAATTAAATCTATTAAAGTTGGTGAAAGATTTAGTTAGATACAAAAAAATTGCTAATAGGCATATAGATTTGAGACAGACGAAAAAGAAAAATAGACATATATATTTGAGACGGAGGGAGTATTAAATTATCTCTTACTTTTTTATTTCTCTCTTTTACTTTATCATTTACTCTCTCACAAACTCATTTATCTTCTCTCTTTTACTTTATCATTTATCTATATCTAATACTTTATCATTCACTTTTTTAATTTCGGCGACGGAAAAAAAGTGTCATGTTAAATGAGACGGTGGGAGTACCATTTGATTTCCCTATTTGATAGAAAATTTCAACGAATCATATTTCATAGATTAATTAATATTCTTTCTAGATTGCAGTTTGGAGTCAATAAGAGGGAGCTTAGTTTGACTGATTAGAAGAAGGATTCAGTTTTCAGTTTATACAAACTACTAGTCAAATTCTTGTGTGGCCGTCTACGTCTCTTTCTCTCTCTCCTCTCTCATAATTAAAGTAGTGGGGGGAGAGAGACATCAAAATTTATTTACTAAATTTATTAGAAAAACTCGAATAATTATTCATTTGTAGACAAATTGAACAGTTTATAAAATTGTGAAAAAATAAAAAAAGGAATATTTTTTTAAATATTATATTTATTAATTAATTAATCGGATGGGACAACGCCGTCTGGACTGGGGGCGGTTTGGTCGGTCGCCATGGCTTCCACCACCATTACCTTTTCAACTTTCATACAAATGGAGAATTCAATTTCTTTTTGTTTTTTAATTTCTTTTGACCAAAACAACCTCCCTTTTTATCAAAAAGTATTTTCGACATTTTGATGAGTATTATTTATTGCAATAAAATATTGCTTACTTTTAAGGAATATCATTTATTACTAATTAATTTTTAGGAAAGGTAGATTTAAACTTCGATACGAATAATAATTTTGAATCGAAAAAAATAATCATTTAACGAAGTTATTAATTTGTCGAACATTAATTTAGTGTATTGTCTAATATTAAGATCGAAAAAAATTATTATCTAAATAATATTATAACTATATCGAATATTATTTTATCGAAGTTTAATTATATCGTATTTGTCTATTAGATGACATAATTTTAACCTATATTGGCAAGCTATTTTTCCTAGGTATACTATAGTCTATAGTAGCAAACTGCTATAATTTGGAAACATAGTGGAAGATGATCCACTCTCCTATCTCTATTACCGACGCATCTCTTCGAAAGTTTTCTTGTCTAGGTTTTTGATCGATCTCCCCTTATATTTTCTCTTTTAATTTTGGTTCTTCTTTTATCAGCCAAAACATAAGTACCTTCAATTATTCAATTCGTCCCGCTTGACTTGTTTTATTTTCTTTTTTGGGTTGTCCCACTTGACTTATATTGTTTCCTAGAAAGAAAAATACTTACTACACAAACTCCAATTTTTTCTTTGTAGGACCTATCTTTCTATACACAATCACTCACTCTTCTACACACAATCACCCACTATTCTTAATCTTCGTGCTGAAAAGAAACAAGACAAATCAGGCGAGACAGATGGAATAACATGTTTCCTTATTGAGACATCCCATTACAAATGATACATAACACCACTTTCTTAATTTTCGCTTTTAAAAAAGTATATCACTTCTGATACGGAGCAGTTTGCATGTACCATTTTTCATATACCCTTGTGTGTACCACACACAAGAGTAATGACATGTGTCATTTTCTATTAAAAAATTTGGATAATATTTAACACATGTCAATATCCTTGTGATGTGGTACATATAAGGGTATACAAAAGTGGTACACATAAATTTTTGTACTTCTAATGGGATGGAGGAAGGACATCAAGTATATAAATCTAATTCAAAAAAGTTCATAATAATTATAATAATCTAAATATGATTATTATTATTTTCTATAAAAATGAGGCCGAAATTACGAAAAATGGCAAAGTGGTAAATTACAATCCCAACCATTTGAACTTATAAAACTAGTTGCAGAGGGCCCGCCACCAACCCCACCCACCGCCCGCCCTCGTTTCTCACTATTAATTCCAATTTTTCAATCGCCTCCATCTCTCTAACTCCACTCAAGCACTCTCTCTCTCTCTCTCTCCTCTCTCCCTCTCTCTAAAATTATAGTAATCAATAAAGACAGCGCACCAAGATCGGCGCACCACCTCTTTCAGGCAAGCTTCTCCTTTTTCTAAAATCATTTCTTCACTTTACCTGTGAATCACTGTATGTATTTTGACTCGAGTTGATCGATTCCGTGAATCCGCTTGTTCGTCCTTCTTCGCTAATCGATTATGTGTAGTTCGTTTCTGGTGTTGATCGCTTTGATTTTGCGATTCTGATCTGCTACATACTGCTGTAATCTGAATTCCGAATCCGATCGTCGCGACTCCGATTGCGATTTTTTTGTTCTTCGCATCGATTGTGTGGAAGCAATGTTTTTCCCCGATGTTTTTTGAGCTTCGCGATTCTCGATGATCGGTGTTTGATTTGGTTGATTGTTTTTTTCTGATTTCCGAGTATTTTATTCAAACTGCAAATTCGATAAAATTGTTTTTGAGAGAATGTACAGCTGGGCTGTAACGTCAGATTGATATAAAAAAGGCTTCTACATGTGCCCGTAAATCATGTTGCGGAATTGGAGAAGATGCCGTTTTGATTAAAAGCGCTTGTCGTTTTACTGGATCTTTACTGTTCGGTCATGCTGTCTACACACCTTAAAAATAATAATAATAATAATTCTTTTTTTAAACTCGATGCATTTGGATTTGATGTTTTTTTTTTTTTTTTTTTTTTTTATGATGAGAGTAACCCGCAACCGCTATCAAAGTGCGTACTGAATAAATCTCCTCCTGTGCAATAGCATGTAAATCATACAAGAGAGTTCAACCACACTAGATTAACCATAGGTGACAGACAACTCATAGAGGTTCCAGTGATATTTGAACCCATGACCTATCGGTCCCGGACCACCACCTTCACCGCTATGTCATCCTAAGGGGACTAAATGCCTTCTTTTTACTCATATAAAACTCGCACTGTCGTCCTCAACTCCCCATGGGATGGCGTAGCGGTAAAGATGGGTGGTCCGAGATCGAAAGGTCATGAATTCAAATCCCACTAAAAACACGAAAAGTATTTTGTGCGCACCAAAATTAGCAGCTACGGGTTCTCTTCGTCATAAAAAAAAAAAAAAAAAGAACTCGCACCGTCCCTTTTAACTTGTGTCATTTCTTTTCGGAGTTTGTTAATGATTATTTTTATTTTTGAGAAATGAGATAAATAAATAAAGTAGGACCGTTTGAAAAGAGAAAAGAGACATTGACATTGACAAATCAAACGGGTCGGATTTAAGTCTAGTTGGATAGGAAATAATTTGACATAATTTTGTTAGGCTTCTATTCTTGTTGTCCTTTTTTCTTAATACCGAATCAACCTAGAATGCTCAGACCCGAACAGTTTTTATCCCTATATAATCAAATTTATCATTTTGTTGTGCTAATATAATTTATAATTATTGCGATCTATAATCAGCGCCTAGCGAAAACAGCTTGAAAGTAAGAGAGAGAGACATAACATTAGTACTTTATTTTATCTTGTTTCTTTTTATTTGATGAGTAATGACAGCCTTGCTTCCGTGGGCTCCATTATCTTTGATCAAGAAATATGTTTTTATTATTTGCCACTTGATATATAATCCTTTTATTCCTCAAAATTAAAAAAAAAGTTATCCCTCAAATCCTTGTGAGAATTAATCCTACTTTCCTTCCGTCCCAAAATTTTTATCAAATTTTTAAGAAAGTTGTGAACTGTGTAATAATCTATCAAAAAATTTTGAAAAATTGTATCAGTTGTAGTCAGCACGAATCAATTTTATAGAAAATGGCTCTTGATGACGGCATTCTCCACCATTCCCTAAGTTAAGTTTTAAATTTAGATTGACATGGATTCTAGAAAAAGTTGCATTTTAGTATTTTATAAGGGTTTCATCAGATAAAAGGGTGTATAAAATTATGGATGTCATTTATTGTTAAATATTGAAAGATGTGATAATTGGAATATTTTTCAATGACAAATTAATTGCTTCACATTCAGATAGAAACTGAAAGGTCTGATTTTGACGTTTTAGGCTTAATATAATTGATCTATAGCTTTGGGCCCTCCCCTGGGCTGAAACAGTTGGTGGTGGTGAAACATTTATCATACTATATATATATATGCATGTGACTATGTGTGATCATTTTTAGTTGAGCCCAACTTGGAAGCCATTAGACCTCACTATATAGTACTCCCTCAGTCTTATTTATATTGACCCTTTTGTTTTTCGGTACGGGAATTAAAAAAGTAGAGCAGATGATAAAGTAAGAAAGAGAAGATGAGTAAGAGAGTGAGAGAGTGGATGATAAAGTGGGAGATAGAAATGGTAAAATATGAGAGAATGTAATTTTTTTTTTCCTTTTTTCGATAGGGTCCATTTCAAATGGGCCATTCCAAAAAGGAAAAATGGTCATTTCAAAATGGGACGGAGTACTCCCTCTGCCCACTAGAAATGACACGTTTCCGAAAATGATAAAGATTGTGTGGATACGCCACATAACCCCACTTTATTGATTACCGCGCCCTAAAGAAACGTGTTGTTTCCAGTGGACGGAGCGAGTAGTTCTTATAGTTCAAGAGAGAATTTAAGGATCTGTAACATCTTATTTTGTTACAGATCAATTAAGGGGCCAATCATCCAGTAATGGCAGAGGAGGCACTTACAAGTCAGGAAATCCCAGTTGCTAAGCTGGCCGAGGAAGTTGAGAGCAATGACGTCCCAGTTAAGGTAAGACTCATGTTTCCATGTCGATGGAGTGATCATGGCAGCTAGGACTACTATTGAGCTTGGCTTGATAATTCTTTGTTTTTCATTCCACTTCAGGTAATGGAAGAGGACGCTGTGAGCAAAACAGATGAAGGAAAGAAAGACGAAGAGGCAGCTCTGGAAGGCGATTTCGTTAAGGTTGAGAAGGAGGACCGCTCCGTTACTCTCGAGACTGCAGAAGAGCCGTCTGCAGTTCAGCACAAGGATGGCAGGGAGTTGCTTGAAGCTCGAGAGAAAGTTAAAGAGCTCGAAGATGAACTGGAGACAGTTTCCGGCGTGGTGAAAGAAGCTCAGTCGGAAAACATGAGCCTCAAGGATGAACTCCTGCAGGCAAACGAAAAGCTTCAAGAGAGTGCGGATAGTCATTCCGAGCTTGAGCTTAACAACAAGAAGCTGCTGGAGCAGATCTCTGAAGCTGAGAGCAGATACAAGGAGCAGATTAAAGCTTTGGAGGAGGCATCACAAGCTCAAGAAGACAAGCACAAGGAGTTGGCCGGAGTAAAGGAAGCGTTTGACCGTCTCAGTCTTGAGCTGGAGACCTCAAGCAAGAAGATTGAAGAGCTTCAGGTGGAGCTGCAATCTTCATCTGGAGAAGCCCGGAAATTTGAGGAGTTGCACAAAGAAAGCGGTTTGCAAGCGGAGTCTGAGACTAAGAAGGCCTTGGAGTTGGAGAAGTTGCTCGAGGCTGCAAAGTCTAGTGCTAAAGAGACGGAAGATCAGATTGTATCTCTGCAGGATGAGGTGAAAAGCTTCTCCGAAAAGATGGAAGAGAATAAGAAAGTAGAAGAGGCTCTAACTGCTGAGCTTGCCACTGTTCAAGGAGAATTGGAGCTTTCGAAATCACAGGTTCAAGATGCGGAGCAGAGGCTAGCTTCAAAAGAAACTCTTATCAGTGAACTGACTCAAGAATTGGAAATTGGAAAGGCTGCAAAGTCCCAGCTTGAAGATTTACAAAGAGAACTGGCGGAGGTGGTCAATGCGAAGGTAGAGGTTGAAGAGGCGTTGAAAAGCCACGAGACAAAGTTGGCAACCGCGCAGGAAGATTTGGAAAAAGCGAGGAAAGAAAAACAAGATCTGGAAGATGCAGTCTCTGATCTTACTAATAAGACTGTTCAGACGAAGGAGTTGTGCAATGATCTCGAGGCCAAGCTGCAGAAATCAGAAGAGAATTTCGCCAAAGCCGATTCACTTCTATCGGAAGCAGTGGCGAACAGCAAAGAGCTGGAAGAGAAACTGAAGTCCCTTGAAGTGCTCCACAGTGAGTCTGGTACTGCTGTCACAACTGCTAACCAGAAAAACCTTGAGCTTGGGACCGAGTTAGAGGCCTGGAGAGCGGAAGCAGAAGAAGCGAAAGCAAAGCTTAATGAATCTAAAACCAACTATGTTGCAGCAGAACAGAGGATAGTTGAGCTAGAGCAGCAACTAAACTTGGAAGAATCGAAAAGCCATGACTATCAGAGAGAGTTAAAAGAGTTATCCGAGAAACTATCCGGAGTGGATTCCGAGCTGAAGAAGGAGACGGCGGAGAAGCAGCAATCAGACATCCAGCTGCAAGAAGTTCAAGAGAAACTAGCTCAATTGGAGTCCGAGTTGAGGAAGTCCACAGCTCGTAATTCTGAGCTCGAGTTAGAACTAAAGGATATGACGGAGAAATGCGTTGAGCACGAGGGACGAGCCACTACTATTCATCAGGAACTCGAGAGTTTAATCCAGACATCGGATTCAAAAGCAGCTGATGCTGGCGCGAAGGTGAGTGAGTTGGAGCTACTTCTCGAAACGGAAAAGTATAGGATTAAGGAGCTCGAAGAGCAAATAAGCTTGCTAGAGAAGAAATGTGAGATCGCGGAAGATAACTCGAGTAAAGGCAGTCAAAAGGTTTCTGAACTTGAAGCTGAACTTGAGGCGGTCCAGTTGAAAGCATCAAGCCTAGAGGTTGCTCTTCAAGCATCCTCAGAAAGGGAAAAGGAATTGACTGAAGCCTCCACGTCAGCTACAGAAGAGAACAATAGCTTAAAAGATTCTTCAAGAATCTTAAATGAAAAGCTATCCGAGGCTGAGAATCTAATCAGCATCTTGCGAGATGAACTCAATATCTCGCAAGAGAGGCTGGAAAGCATTGAGAATGAACTAAAAGCAACTGGATTGAGGGAGACTGAAGTGATTGAGAAGCTTAAGTTGGTTGAGGAATCGCTCGAGCAACAAAGCAAAGCCTTGGAGACGGTGACTGCAAGAAGTGCAGAACTTGAATCATCGCGTGAAACAATAACAAGGGATTCTGACCTCAAAATCCAAGAGGCACTTGCAAATTTCTCCAGTAGAGACGTCGAGGCCAAAGAATTGCACGAGAAGGTACAGGCTCTTGAAAATCAAGTCAAAAGTTACGAAGTGCAGCTTGCAGAAGCAACAGAAAGACACGAAACTGCTAGCAAAGAGCTTGATCAGATTTTAGTGAAGCTGGCTTCTTCTGAAGACATCAAACAAGACCTGAAACAACGGGTTCTCGAAGTTGAAGGTAAAGCCGAGTCATATGCCTCAGAGAATGCAATCTCATCCGAAAAGAATGTGGAGCTTGCAGAGAAGGTTAAAGATCTTGAAGAAAAGCTAAACGCAACAGTTTCTGAGAGGGAAATCTCAACACAGCAGCTTGCTTCTCACTTGACCACCATCACCGAGTTAAATGAGAAGCACTCTAAAGCCTCTGAACTTCATTCAGTAGCTGAAGCTCGTATTTCGCAAGCAGAAGCTCAGTTGGAAGAAGCTCTAGAGAAATGCAGTCTAAGAGAGTCGGAAGCAAAGGAGTTGTATGAGAAACTCCATGCTTATGAAGCACAGGTGAAAGCTTATGAAGAGCAGGGTCAGGAAGCATCTGCACTTGTGAAAAGCCGCGAGGTGGAACTGGAAAGTATCCTATCAAAATCGAAGGATTTGGAGAGCGAATTGGAGAGGAACTCCGGCCAGTTCAAGAAGGAGATCGAGGAGCTAGCTGAAGCAAACTCAAAACTCACTCATGATCTGGCTTCGTGTAGATCTGAGCTCGACGATTTGCACTCAAAATTGTCCATTCTTTTATCCGAGAAAGATGATACAGTTAAAGAACTCGATACTGCCAGGAAAGAAATAGAGGAGCTAACTCGGAAACTCGCTTCCGAAGGCCAAAAACTTGAAGAGCAGTTGAAGGAACAGAAATCAAACGAAGATGCCTTGAAAGCTGAGTTGGAAGCAGCCCACTCTAAGGTTGGCCAGAGTTCCGGCTTGCAGAATCATCTGAAGGAGATCGAACAACAATTAGCTACCGCACAAGCTCGATTAGAAGAAGAGGTAACCATACAATTCTCAATCGATAAATCATATCTTGATATCTGTAAATCAACACGATGTATTGGATCATCAACTTCTATCTTCCTTGCTTGATAACAGAGCAAGATGACTTCCCAAAAGGACCTTGATCAAGAAGCTGCCTTGAAGAGTTCCCATGAAGAACTTGAAGCTAAGAAGAAAGAAGTAGTTCTCCTAGAAAACCAAGTGAAAGATCTTGAGCAAAAGTTGCAGCTTGCTGATGCTAAATCTAAAGAAAAGGTTTTAACTTTCTACTATGTTTTCCTTTATGACATTAAATAATTTAGGTCTACTAAAGATGACTCATTTAACTAACTCTTCTACTATCATGCAGGATGTTGTTGCTGCTACTTCCGAACACAAGGATGAAGCCATAAGATCGAGGGAGATCTCGATCGACTCTCTCGCTGCTACTCCTTCGAAAAGAAAGAGCAAGAAGAAGTTGGAGGCTTCTTCATCTCAAGCATTGCCCACAGAAGCACATATTCAAACTGCAGAGGCTTCTCCAATCTTGAACTTCAAGTTCGTTCTGGGTGTGGCTCTTGTCTCGATTATAATCGGCATCATCCTTGGCAAAAGATATTGAAATTTGGCATTGGTGCTTGGATTTGTGCTTTCCATTTTTATATTTTTTTTTGGGTTTTCTTTAATTTTTTTAAAATCTCATTTGCATTTTTTAGTTTGGTTTTTGATCTGATAGCATGATATGGGTTTTCATTTCAATCCCGACATGTAGTTGCTGGTGGGGTGAAGAGAGAGAAAGTGTTGTTCTTGCTGTAGTAAAATTGGTTTCTTCAGCTAATTGTTTTCTTTCAGTTTTATAATGCAAATGGATGAATGCAATCATTAATATACTTGAAAGCTTGAATTATTCATTCCTTAGCCATCATTTTTTTTTTAATTTTTTTTTAAATTTTTATTTTTTTGAAACAAGGTAAATTAACTTTTGGTGTAGATAAAACATTCATTAAAATTAGCACTCAAAAAATTATTATGTTTAATCATATTTTTAGTTATTGTGAAATGAACTTTCTTTATAACATAATATAATTATCTCTATAAGTGTATATATACATATAATCTACTCCAATCGTCTCATTAATAATGGTATGTATTTATAATCATACGGTTTCAATAAAAATGTCATGTTTTCTAATAATAAATATGTCAACTGCCAACATCTTTACACGTAAAAGTCATATTTAGTTTCTTAATAATTGTTCTAAAAAGAAAACGGAACGTTATAAATAAATAGGACGGAGGGAATATTACTTTCAGATATTGCTTCATTTGATATCTCCATGTTCTCACAATTTTTTTAATTTATGCTTCTGTCATTGGATTTATTGGCTATGGTTTGTCTTGTCTTTCATGGTTTTGCATAATTCAGACATTGATACCAATCTAACTTATTCATGTTTTAATAATTATATTATTCTTATTTTATGTATAAGTTTTGAATGTAACAAAACTTTTTGTATATATCTAGACCGGCAAAACAAGAACTCCTTTTGATTATAATATCGCAAATTACCCAATGAAGAATGAAATATATATATTTTTTTGGGAAATGATATTAAAAAGTGCAGAGTTATCAAGAAAGTAATTCAGCTTGGAATAATATAAATATAATGATTTATTTTCTTGCATTTTATTCGAAAATGAATGAAAAAATCGGTAAGATTTTCCAATTTGTGTTTATACCAAACATTTTTTATATAAACGTTTGGATTATATACAACCAAATCATTATACTACGATAATTTTGTATTTAAAAAAATAATATAAAGCTTTTATGTGTGAGAAACTGAGAAAAATCAAAATATCTCAATCCCATTATTTATGACTTATTTTTTTTATTTAGAGATCCTATTAAAACTGATTCGAACTCAATTTGACAAAAAATTACTTATATTCTCTTCTACTTTTTATATCATTACTTTTTTTCTCCTACTTCAAGCTTGAAAAACTTTTAATTAATTGCTAATAATTCTTTCTTTAGAGTGAAGTATAACTCAAGTAATCGAAATGGTGACGAAATGAAAGTGGTCAATTTTGGCAAGTCTATCAAACTTCACCAAACTCATTTTGTCAAACCTATCCACAAAAATAGTAAACAAGATATAAATGTAAGCCTTGAAAATTGAATTAAACGAGAAGTAGACGTATTTATTCAATAAAAACATTAAATAATGTTGAAAAATGACAAATCAACTAATCAAAACCAGACAAACTGTCTACTCTTAACATGTTGTCTGCCCCAACAACATCGTCACAAATCAAACAAATCCCAAATAATATAAACATTATTTCTGTCCAAACAACTGTAAATATGTAATGAATGTGAAATTACATTAAATTAAATCTCTTAGAAACAAGCGTCCAACATACAACAGCAGCAAAGAGCAGCACAACTGCACAATAATAAAAAAAAGATTAATTCAATTTAATTACTATATATTCTATTTATAATCATTAAATCTAAAAATATACTCCCTCCGTCCCTAATATATATGCCTACTTTCATTTTTCGTCTGTCACAAATTTATATGCATATTAACAATTTTTTGTGTCTAACTAAATTTTTCACTAACTTTAATACGTCTAATTAATGTGAGAATTTAGAAAAATACTACTTTATCCAATTTTTCTAATAACAAATACAATTATATTTTTAACTTTTTAATAATTCACTTTAATTTACTCATATTCTAATACCAATATTTATCTAACTTTCATATCATTAAATATTTTCTTAATATGTATGAAAAAATAAATAGTACTAATGAGTAGTCATTTTCAGAAAATAGGATTATTTTGAATGAATTTACTTTTTGATTTTAATTTTGGAATTTATTCCAAAAAGATAGAGAGAGAGAGAGAAAGTGGACTAATTAGTAATTACCATCCTTTCCAGAAGCCATCGCCTCTTGATTGGGTGGTGGCCGGAGCCGGAGCTTGATCCTGCGACTCATCTTTCACCGGGTAGCCAGCTGGCGGCGGCGCCGACATGTAACTGACCTGCGGCTGCTCCGGGTGCGCGGCGGTTGCGGCGGCTGCATCATAACACACATAAGAAATAAGTAAAACATACTACGAATATATTTTTTTTCCAAGAATTGGATTTGTAGAGAGAGAAAGTGGTTACCTTGATTTTGGTCGTAGTTGCTCATGATGACGTTTAGAGAGAGAAGATAAGCAAGAAAAATATATATCAAGTAAAAGCAAAGGAATTGAGTGTATGATTATGAGTATAAGATGGATATATATATAGTCATATAGAAGGGGGTGGTTGGGGGGGGGAGTGGTTTATGGTAGTTTACGTGGGGGAGGAAGGAACCTAGCGGGCGGCGACACCGCGTTAAAAGGCGGAGATGGATGGAGAAATCAAGAATGATGAAGATTAATAAATGATTTATTAATTAATTATTAATCCCATGAAAAAGAAAGTGAAATTAGTTTTAATACGTAGACGTAATAATGGGACATGTGGCATCGGATTCGTTACACGTGGATTTAGATGGCGTCTTCTCCTTTCATCGTTGGACGGAATACTTCTCCCTTACTTTTGATGCTGGTTTTGTTTTCCGACGGATTTATGATTATTATACAATGATTCGTCGCCGGAATATATGCTTCTCTCTACCTATGTTGTATGGACTTCTTCGATGTATCGTATCGGACACGTATTAAACCTTCTGATACGGTACGAAATTTCAATTTTCGTAATATAAATTACATTTCAATAGACATACATTTAATTTTAATAAAAAATTATAAAATTAGTTTATCTGACACTTGATTTTATATTTATATATATATATCAGCATTCGTGTTGCCTAAATTTTCGAATAACGTTGTGTGCGCGTTATACATGTCCGTGTCGTGTCGTATGTAAGTGAATTCTAACTCTCTACTCTACTCTCTTTGTATAGTTAAACTTCATAACAAAAAGAACTACCTATTGTGTAAAAGTTACCACGTAAACATTTTGGTAGCAGTTGCAGATTATTTTCGACATAATATTAAAACTATTCATATGTATCCATGTAAGTTAGTTTTCATCACAAATAAGGGTGAATTCATAATTAAGAGGCGACAGTCGAAATTTGAACTTTTTTTACGAAAAAGGATTCAAAATTCCAACTTTTTATTATATTTTTCGAAAGTAATATTATTTTAATTCCAAAATTGTTAATTTTTCTCCATTAATATCAAACTCGAATTTGACCTCATATTTTCGGATCCGTCCCGTAATAAATTGTGCATGGTTAAAGATGGAATGTATTGTATATTTGTATTTTTGACTTCACAAAACTTAATCCATAAGAATTATTGCTTTTGCATGCATCATTCATTTTTGGAAATAACGCGTGAATGTGTTTTCTACTTTAATAAATATGGTAGTTATTATCTCCCTATCCGTTTAAGATATTTATTACTCTATTAAATAAAACCTTCGAAATTTCTAGAAACGTCGTTTGACTAAGAATAATTGAATTAAATTATTAAAAATTAGCCAAGTTGATGCTTCACTTGATAAATACATTTAAAAATTAATTATTATTTATCTACACAAAATAGTCAAATACATTCGATACTTACTCGAACTATCACTCAACATAAAATAAGAGCTTTGATTTCAACGCTTGTGGATCACTCGGATAAACGCAGTAATTCGATTATATAATATTTTCTCCAATATTTTTGCTTCATCTGTACGTTTTTGTTATAATTTATTAATATAATTTGAAGGATATTCGACTTTATATTGTTTATTTAAATTGTCGTGAAAGACTGGTCTTTTATGTTTTTTTTCCTTTTAATTAAATAAATATAATTCGGGCCAAAATCGGGCCTGTACATGGACAGGAAATGGGCTCAAACATCTGCAGCCCGTTAACATTCGGATTAGTCCGGCCCATTCACTCATAATGTGGTCCAATGGGCTCGGACTAGTGGAAGATTTCTAATCATCAATATCATCTTGGGCCCACAAGAAAGGGATTGTGAGTATAACTAGTTACACTTGTATGTATACATAATCATAATTAATGCAAATATTTGGATAATCATACTAGCATTAACCCTTTTAGATGATCTATCAACTATTCATGATTAGATTGAATACCTTTAAATGAAGTGTTGATGCGATTCGAACCTATAATAAATTATCGAAATCATACTAAAAGTTATTACTTCCAACTATTATTACATCAATTTTTTTTTTTTTTTTAATTTTTTTTTTTTTTTTTTTTTTTTTTTTTAAGAAATTTTTTTGTTGTTTTTTTCCCCCCTTTTTTTTTTTTTTTTTTTTTTTTTAAGTTTTCTCCATTGTTACAACATTAATTTTTTTTATTTTAAAAATTTGCCCCTTTTTTTTTTTTTTTTTTTTAATTTTTTTTTTTTTTTTTTTTCCCCCCCCTTTTTTTTTTATATTTATTTTTTTAAAAAGAAATTATTAAGCCTCTATCATTAAGATAGACTATTTCTAGTACATCCAAGTGTTTGAACATCAACTTTGCAAATTTAACAACGAGAATTGGCCCCCATATCCTAACTATGGGATGATAATTCATCTTCTGAAAAGGACTGGAGGGAATATATGACATGTAAATAGGAGTTGTTCAAGTTTTCATGGGCACTTCATATCCCCTTAATTAACATCTTGGTTGGATTCATGGGATTAAAATGCAAGGTTTTGATGGTCATACTATAATTGTATTACAACTTTTCATGTCTTCGTTTAAAGGTTGTCTGTAAATGCTCCCATTCGTTCCATAAGTCGTATTCCATAAATTGAAAAAAGAAGGGAGGTTAGCCGCTTGCATGAGCATGTCACTCTTAATTTCTTCCCATAAAGGGTACCTCGCCCAATCACCATTTTATGTTTCCTTTTATGTTGTGGCAGTTGTTAATTTTTTTGTTTCTCCCGTCCACTTTCTAAATTCCCGTATGAAAAAACAATTTTTTTTTGTAAATTATTAACACGTTTTTTAGGGATCCACCACTTTAAACGGAGTAACATTTTGTCACATTAACCAAGAGAATGGATATATGTATAGATTTGTTTCTTGATGACTATTTGGTTTGGTGTCTATAATTCACTAAAGCAATCTGATTGTAATTTAGTGTATTTTTCGTCTTTATTTGACGATAAAGACACGCTTTTGCATATTTTGTGGAATTAATAAGATTCTCTTGTGTTACAACCAAAATGGAAAAATCTACAAGACAAAAACTGTCAATTTCGAACTCAAAAAATTGTTTATTTTAATTATTCTCAATAAATTGTTTATTTACTTTAACAGATAATATCTACAATGAAGGTTATATTTGAAAATTAATATGAAATAAGTTTTGGAGTACTTTTAGACTCATAATTTCAACATTCAAGCTCTTTATTCAAAACTTTCATATATTAGATTAATATTATGAATGGAGACATTTAACTCATTTTTAATAATAATCTACTATTATTATTATTATTATTATTATTATTATTATTATTATTATTATTATTATTATTATTATTATTATTATTATTATTATTATTATCAATTGGTGCAATTTAAAAAATAGAAGGATATAAGTTCGTGATATTTTAAATCCTATAAATATTAATGCATTTTGCAGAAGAAATTTGTTAATTCCATCCCATATACACACGCAGTTATCAAATAACCGCGGGAAAATAAAACCGAATCAGTTGGGGAAAACGGAGACGGCTAATTAACTGAGCAGCAGTTATGCAGTTCGAATCGTTAGACTTCTCTCTCTGCAGTTTGATGTTGATTTCATCTCTCTCTCTCTCTCTGCAGTTGCGAAACAGGAGATGGCTAACGGAGCCGTTACGCCGTTGATGATATCGTTAGACTCCCACCTTTATAAAAGCAGAAGCTCTGCAGTTCATCTTCATCTTCTTCCTGAATCTTTCATTAAAGCAATCTTCTTCACACCTTCTTCTTCCCCCTATCAGTTGAGTATGCATGCTTCAATTTTGTTAGTTTAATTTCATGCATTTAGTTTATGATCCTTGGGAATTATATTGATCTCAATCTTCGTATCTCGTTACGAATTCAATTTTCACAATAATCTTGACACCATTTTCATTTCTTGATTTCACCTTCAGCTTCGAGACAAGATCCAACAATGGCGGACGGCTACGCAATCGAGCTCCACTTCGACCCGGCCCTCGACGACCAGATCGTGACCGCGTGGAACCGACTCGGCCGACTCACCAACCGCCCCGAGTCAAGCTTCAAGCCCCGCAAGATCCTCTTCACATCCCCCGACATCTACAACCCGGCCAAGCTCGAGAGAGCACTGCGAAGATTCGCCGCCACACACCGCCCTTTCCCACTCTACTTCAACTTGATCGCCGCCAATACCACCACCATCGCCACCGCCCCGTCTCAGTCCCTCCTCGGATTCCGCAACCAGCTTTACGCCGCGTTGATGGACGAAGGCCTCGGCGAGTTTAATGCGAGTATGTTTAGGATTTATGATCCCATGGCTGAGGGAGTTTCGGATATGGATCGGGCGTTTGCTGAATTGGACGATCTCATTAGGGTTTCTGGATTGGGTGCGGAGATTAGGGTGGTTGGGTACATGCCGTACGGTCCTCCTCAAGTTTGCTTCTCTTGTCCTTTGGGTGGTGCCAGGAGTAGGCTTTGAGAGAGAGAGAGAGAGAGAGAGAGAGAGAGAGAGAGAGAGAGAGAGGCTGCTTGCATGAGTGAGTGAGTGAGTGAGAGAGAGAGAGAGAGGCTGCTTGCATGAGTGAGTGAGAGAGAGAGAGAGAGAGAGAGAGAGAGAGAGAGAGAGAGAGAGAGAGAGAGGCTGCTTGCATGATGCATGGCAATGCTTAATTTCTTCCCATCAATAGCTAGAGCCACATCATGATCACTACATTTCCCTTTTATGTTGTTAGGAGTTGTTAATTTTGAGTTTTTGTTAGCTTCATTTTGTGACATTTAGCCAAGAAATGGATGGATATATTTGGTTAATTCTTGATGACTATTTGGTGGGTGAATCTATAATTGATTTAGATGGTTTTTCCATGTATTTTAGTTTTCAATTTTAATTATTCTCAACAAATTGTATCTCTAATTTAATTAATAGATTATCAACGACGAAAGTTATATTTGAAATTTAAATGAAATAATAAGACAAATTGAAATACAGGTTTTTTGGAGTTTTAGACTCATAATTTCAACATTCAAGCTCTATATATATTTAAAACTTTCATATATATACTGTAACTCATTTTTACCAATCTATTATTATAATTATAATTATTATTATAAATATTTATACATTTTGCTGTAGAATTTGTTAATTAATTTGATCAGTTGGTGATACACAATTACACACTCAGAAATCAAATTAATAACCACGGGAAAAATACAGTTAAACCTCGATAAAGTAATAAGCTTGGGACAAAGAAAAAATATTCATTTAAAGATGTTATTACTTTATCGAACATTATTTTAGTGCATTGACCCATATCGGGACCGGAAGAAATTATTATCTTAGCGAGATTATTATTTTATCGATGTTTAACTGTAAAATCGAATCAGTTGTGAAAAAAGAAGACGGCTAACGGAGCAGCAGTTACGCAGTTGAAATCGTTAGCCTTCCATCTTTATAAAATGAGAAAATCTTCTTCTTTTTCTTCTTCTTCTTCATGATCTTCTTCATCTTGAATCAACCTTTAAATTCTTGATGCATGCCTCTTACCACCATTTTGGCTGCAATTTGTTTAGTCTCCTTATTCTCCATCAAATTTTGATTGAGCATTGAGCAAATTAAGTACTCCCTCCGTCCCAGCTAACTTGTCTTGTTTAGTTTCGGCACAGATATTTTGGTGAGTGGGTGATTGTAAGTAGAGAAGTAGGTGCTCGTGTGTAGAAAGTGGGAGATTGTGTAGTAATTATTTTCCTTTTTAGGAAATAACACAAGTCAGGTGGGACGGTCCGGAAAAGAATATAAGACAAGTCGGGCGGAATGGAGGGAGTATATATGATTTTCTTATTTTTGGAGCATGTATAAAGTTTCAAAATACCTTTATAATATTCAAAATTATATTAATGTAAATAAAGGACAAATGCGTAATTGTATTAGCAAATTAACATAGTGTTCGAGTTGAGAATGATTCTGATTCATGCAAGATTATTCGGATGAATTTTTCTTGCAATAATCTTAATTTCAAGAATGCATTGAATAGTTTCTGCAAATAAACGAATCCGTCTCTTAATCCGCTCGAGCAGAAGCTCGTTCCACGTGTCGATCGGACCGGGTATGCACCAATGTATACAATCACTATACCCCTTCATCCATTGATTTCCCCAATATAGCCCCGGATGTCCATCCACCCTCGCCGCTATCATCTCCGTCACATCAAGAATCTCAAACTCATTCCTCCCTCCCCCTCCCTCCTCGCTGCCTCACTTCCTCCACTTGGACCCTCCGGTACTCCCACTCCACCGCCGCCCTATCACCTCCTCCCTCCCAGTCGGCCGAGTCCTATTACACCCGCCGCCCTCGAAATGCGCCGGCGAATACTTCCGCAAGAAAGTCACAATCTTTCTACACTTCAATAGCATTTTCTCCATATTCAAAATGAAAATAGAAAATGGGAGTTAAAACTGAATTCTCATACCCAACTCGTCATGTTCCTCGTAGTCAAGAAACTCATATTCAAATGTTTGATTCTCTTTCGTGCCTTCCATCTAGAAACATGAAATTTAGGGCTCTGCAACCACAAAATTCTGAAAAGAAGAGATTTAGGAATAATATAACTATGACCTTCTCTGGATGATATAATAGATTTCTGAAAATTTATGTGCGTAAGAAATATGAAATTCGATTCTATAGACTTGAAATTTTGAAAATGGGCCAAAAACATAAATGGTAAATAACCACGGTTGAAGAAGGGGAAATGGTAAAGATTTTTTTAAAAAAAAGCATGTTAATAAAAGAAAATAAAAAGTCTCGCAATTTATGAGACACGTGTCAAATAATTAACTATAGGGTGTGCACTACACTCACCCCCAGCATCAAACCTACCCTCCAGACGTAGGGAATGGGCGGGTAATAAAACCGATTGTATATCAATTTTTTTGAAACTTTCATCACTATTGGTAATCTGTCTACATCATATTAATCTTAACGTAGATGTTACTACTACATGATGTTATAAAGTATATTTATTTCATTTTTATATTTTACTACAAATGAACATAAACTGATATTAGTTTTGTAAAAATTTTAAAGTGGTTTATCAAAATCTTGTTAAAAAAGTAACAATCATATGCTTATACATCAATCCGTTAATGTTAATTTAAACTACAATTCATAAACATTGCCACTTTTTGCAATGACAAAGTATATTTGAATATGAACTATATTTTAAACTTAAATAATACTATATTGTTCAAATATAATGGGCTTTGTTGAGAAACTATAATGGGCTTCTATCCCTAAGACTTCTTTAACAATATGCTTCTTGGCCCAAAATTTCTAGCCCCAAAATTTATACTCCCTCCGTTCCATAATTTTTGTCTCTTATCCTTTTCGGGACGTCCCATAATTCTTGTCCCTTTATCTAAAATAGCAAATTATTACACACTTTATTTAAGGATCTCACCATCTTACTCACAACCAACCAATCTCCTAAATTCCCGGGCCCAAAAGAAAGGGGATAAGAATTATGGGACGGAGAGAGTACTCTAAAACTATGCTCATTTATTTATTGATAAAATTACCAGAGAGTTAGAGAGAGTCTAGAATGATTGAAATATTGAAGTGGGCAACTTCAACAATATGAACGATTGAATTGTGTGAGAAAAAGAATTTCCAAGTTTGAGTTGATGCTGTTAAAATTCCAGGTAAAGTCTGCTAGATTCAGTTTAAACTTTAAAGTCTGTTATGCTTCTCTTATTGAGGAGTTTAATCTTATGAAAAAATGTCGATCTCAATTTCAAATGCCTAAAAATATATTGTAGTCTGATATGGTTTTTGAATTTGATTTTAGACGCTTTATCTTTACTGTTTTTATAAGTTATAAGTATTTTGACTTTCTTAATCTTACTGTTACACTTTATTTTGTCTAATTTTTTTTTCGTGGGCTTTGCCCCGGACCCCTCGGTAAGTTTCGCCCCCTTCCCCCGTCTGATTATAAATCCTGGTTCCGCCCCTAGTAACTTAATTATTTTTTTATTCAATTAACAAAAAATTACTACTTTGTAACTTTGTTTTATGTTGTGTAAGAAATTTGTGGAGAAGATGATTTTTGTCGATGATGGAAGGAGAATTTTACTTTTAAATCTTGAGAACTTGTCTGTGGTGGATTTGATATTATATTATTGACTTATTGTTATGGATTTGTGTTAATTTTGTATGATGTTGGATTCAATCCTTTCGTTCGAGATGTTGAGGACTTGAGTTTGGATATTAGATTGAATTTGAATTATAAAAATATGTGGTAATTCATGCGGGTACTCCTGTTCCCATCCCGTATTCGCGCTGGTACATACATGCAGGTATTCGCTCTATGCGGGTATTGGTTTGGTTAAAGAAACTTATTTCTTCCGCGCGCACCCCTTGTTGTATAGTTGTTTTTGGACACAGAGATTAAGAATGTTAGTGAACATGTTTAAGGTGATGGAGTCTACTTGTTTGAGTTGGTTTTGGTACTTATTAATATTCATTTTCGAAATACGACACAATAATGAAACAATCATAAAATAAATACTAGAAAACATTAGTGAAACGGAGGGAGTAATTTTTTTTTTTTGTCAATTTATGGATAAAATATTCCACGTGGTGACAATATGCTAACTCATGCATATAGTCATGTGAAAAAAATATTAATTTACATTCAACCAAGTTATCTAGTTACACTTGTATGTAAAGATAACCATAATTAATACAAATACAAGTGTAAAGTTCTCATAAATTAAATTGGTTGTCAAACTATCACTAACCCTTTCATCTATCAACTATTCATGATTCGATTGAATATATTTAAATGAAGTGTTGATGCGATTCGAACCTATAATAAATTATCGAAAGCAATCACTAACATTAATCAAATCATATAAAAGAAATTATTAAGCCTCTATCATTAACATAGACTATTTCTAGTACATCCAAGTGTTAGAACATCAAATGCACGTTTCAAGAATTGACCATTTCGTCCTCTTGGGATGACAAAATGAAGTGGTTACCAACCAGTACCCTTCAATTCAACTTTATACTACCCAATTTACTCTCTTCACCCAGGCGGAGTTCCCCGCGCCGCCCACCAAAAAAAAAAAAAAGAATTGGCCCCATTTCTATCTTATCTATTGAAGAAGCAAGTTGTGGTTCTCAACCCGAACTTGACATCATACCATAAAATCTATCTATCCGTCTCATAAATTTAGTCTACTTTTTTTCGATGTAGTTTTTAAGAAAAGCTGTTGATGCGTATAGAGCCTTAAAAAAATTATGGGTTCCTAAAAAAATGTGTAATAATTTGCTAAGAAAAGAAACTAGACTATTAGACAACCGTCGAAATATATATTGGACTAAATCTATGTGATATAGGGAATATTTATTTATTTATTCATTCATTTATTTATTTATATAACCATATAAATATAAAATATGTATGCATATCTTATGTTTAAGACATGTAAAATCACGATTACAGCTCGTTTAATATTTTTTTAATATTTCCCAATCAACAAACTTTTTTGTTAAATGTCCACTTGCCGCTTATTAAACCCTCTTTATTGATATAGTTGGCATAGTTAATTTGGTCTAGTTGGTATGGACCTAAAAGATATTGACATCTAACACCCCATTCCATTTTAACTAAGTAATTAATGATATTTCTCTCTCTCTCTAGAATCTCATTCTGCCCAATTGATACAAGTTGTTCACACTTCACGTGTCTATTTTTCCCCTCAAGAGTCCAATTCCTTCAATTTTAGGCTAATTCCATAGCAAGAATGTCATAAGAAAATATATAAAATAATTAAAAGACCAATTTAAAAGTTCAAATTATGAATTTTATATATACATCGTGCAAACGTGACATTAAAATATTAATTGCAACAATTATATAAGGACTATAGCTTTGGCATGCGGTTGGGTTTTTATTTATTTATTTATTTATTTATTTATTTATTATCCTACTTATTTTATTACCATGTGAGCTCATTTAATGTTTTCTAGAAGTGGTATAGGTCTTCTAAATCGTGTAGAATTTTATATTTTTCGTGTAATTTTTATAAAATTCGTATTTTATCATTTTGAAGTTAGAAGATTTCGCCCAATCGTGTAAAATCATTTTCATCATAACGGATGAGATTACCTCTCCATTAAATTCATGTCCAATTGATGTCTAATTCAAAACGACGTAGTTTTGTATTGAGAAATTATAAATTAAAAGGATAAGATTGAAAAAATGATTTAATAAATAATTAAAGAGTGCATTTTTTTAATACAAAACTACGTCATTTTAAATCATACACCAAAGAACAAAAATTTATTGACATGTGATTCCATCTCTATAAATATGCCTCCATATTTGCAAGAACTCCTCAATCCACCACTACTCTCTAAAAATCTCTCAAATTAATTTCTTCAAAATTAGAAAAAAAAATTAATCACGATGATTAAGAAGAAGATTATCCTAATCCCATATCCGGCCCAAGGCCACGTCACCCCCATGCTGAAGCTCGCCGCCGTCCTCGCCAACCTCGGCCGCTTCCAGCCGGTGGTCGCCACGCCGGAGTTCATCCACCGCCGCATCGCGCCGCAGATCGACCCGAGCGACGGCGTCCTCCTACTGCCGCTTCCCGACGGATTGGACGACGCGGCGCCGCGCGATTTCTTCGCCGTCGAGAGGGCCATGGAGGAGAACATGCCGCCGGTCCTCGAAGGGTTGCTCCGGGAGATGATGGGCGAGGACGGCGGCGGCGTTGCTTGTGTGGTGGTGGATTTGCTCGCGTCGTGGGCTGTCGAGGTGGCGCGACGCTGTGGAGTGGCGGCGGTGGGGCTTTGGACGGCCATGCACGCTACTTATCGCCTTGTGGCTGCCATCCCTCACTTGATCCGGACTGGAGTTATTAATGAAAACGGTAATAATATATTAATTTTACTCGAATTAATTAATTATTACATTTAGTATTATATTTTTTGCATGTGCTTGTTACGTATTATAATATTAATTAATACTACATATTATAACCAAATAATATCTCGAATATTAAAAAAATAAACCTATATTAAACAATTTAGTCTTTGATTCTATTGAATATTTGTATTTATATTAATAATTATAATTACGACCGACATGTTTCTATAATTGTTACATCATTACGGTTCCATATTATAACCAAATAATATTCGAATATTAAACAATTTAGTCTTTGATTCTATTGAATATTTGTGTATATATTAATAATTATAATTACGGCCGACATGTTTCTATAATTGGTACATCATTACGATTCTTCACATGTCATAAACATGGATACACGTAATCATATGGATTAATAATAACTATATAGTTAATTAATTTATTATTATCTAAGTGTGAAGTACACAAGTAGTGCGCATTTAATAATTATTAATATAAAAAATCTATTAGAAAGAATATCTACTTAGATATTCAGCAGCAAAAATCTAGGCGAAATATACGCATCGACATGTGTTCTTGCATTTATTCACCCGTTGACCCAATTTCTTTTTAAAAAAATTATCATCCTTTTATAATGTAATCAACTTGATATTATTATCGTGTATTTTTATGACGAGAGAAATCTATAATGTCGTAGGTTGCCCAAGAAATGCAAACGACCCCATTTCCTTGTCTTCCCATGGACCAATCTTGACAACAAATGACCTACCATGGCTTATTGGTTCCTCAACGGCTAGGGTTTCAAGATTCAAGTTCTGGACTCGAACCCTAGAACGATCTAAATCTCTCCAATACCTCTTAATCAACACATTTTCTGAGGAATTCGAACCCAAAACGACAAGATTTGACAACCACGACTCCCCTCGAATTCTCGAAATCGGGCCTTTGATCATGCAAGCTGCACCAACTAGCACCTTTTGGGAAGAGGATATGAGTTGCTTGAAATGGCTAGACAAGCAAAAGGATAGTTCGGTAATTTACATTTCGTTCGGGAGTTGGGTGAGTCCGATTGGTGAAGCGAAGGTAAAGTCCTTAGCCCTAGCACTCGAGGTGCTAGGGAAGCCCTTTATCTGGGTGTTGGGGCCCGCATGGAGACGGGGTTTACCCGATGGCTACACTAAAAGAGTGTCGTCCCACGGGAGGATCGTTGAGTGGGCCCCACAAGTAGAGGTGCTACGGCATTCGGCTGTCGGGTGCTATCTTTCGCATTGTGGATGGAATTCTACTATGGAGGCTATACAGTGTAAGAAGCCGCTCTTGTGCTACCCGATCGCGGGCGATCAACTTGTGAATTGTGCTTATATTGTCAATGCTTGGAAGATTGGGGTGAAGATTGAAAGATTTGGAATTGAAGAGATACAAGTTGGGATTAGGAAAGTGGAGGATGAGAAATTTAAGGGAAGGATTGAAGAGTTGAATGAGAAATTATTTGGAAAGGAAGGGGGATCTAAAGCAATGGCAAATTTATCTACTCTCATTAAAGATCTTGATAATTAAATATTTGTTTAAATTATACATGCATGGCTTAGTTTACTAGTAAATGTAACTTCTTGATCATTGATTTGTAGCTAAATTTCAAGCCCTTGTAACTATTCTATATCTTTATGATTTGCTAAAAAGAGTGTTAATTTTCTTTGGATTCCAAAACTTGTGCATGTGTGTTATGTACTACAAAATATTAATCTAAATAGTTTCGACAAGATTCAAACTTTTCACGTTTTCGATCGAAGATGGAAGGGGACCCGCTTTTGTGGGCGTTGTAAAAATCCAATCTTTTGAATTTCCCTTGTCTTGTCTACTCCCGTTTTATCCGAATTTCGACAGAGGTTCCTACAAGAATGCACAAAAGGAAGCATTGGCTCTTCTAAAGCTCGTTCACATGTAATTACATAGGTTATTCGCCCTAAATACACGATTTTTTTTATCAAATCCCGATTTTGTACACAAACTTTAAACTCGTCGGAATTTGAGGAAAGTTTGTGTATTTAGGGAAAAATAACCCTAAATATATCTATTTTCTAACATATTTATACATCTTGTTACTAGATAGCCATTGAGTTAGTAAGTGATTTCTCTCTCTCCCTCTCTCTTAGCCATTGAGTTAGGACCAACTAGAAGAAGGGTCCCAAGATTATTGATCAAAATCTTTGCTTTTCACTCAATGAAGGTTGGTTGCAAAGTGCAATTATTAGCTTTATTTTAATAAAATTAAGTATTATTAAAGTAGCTTTAATATTATTATACATCTTAGACTTAATTTGTAGCACTATAGAAAAATTTGATATGATGGGTTGTGTTTAATTAATGAAAAAGAAAAGAACATATCATGTGGTTATCTCTAAAATGTCTATATCAAGTGGAGAGAGAGAGAGAGACCATGAATTGTGAATGAACATAATTAAGTGGTCCTTTCTCTCTCATGAATGATACAAAAAATAACTCTTCTTGGATTTGTGGACGGAATAAGATTGGGATTTAATAGGTCGGCATTTCTAATTTTTCATATCGTGCTTAGTTTCATATAGTATGAGACGTTGATATTTATGCGTGTATGTGCGTCTGTCTTTGTATACGCGTCGTGCATTGATGAGTTTAAGGATTCGACGGTTTGGATTTACTATTTCTCGCCACGTTGATTTTATGATTTCGACGGTTTGGATTCACTGTTTTTCGTCGCGATTCGTTTTAGTTGTGTAAATTGCGGATTTCTTTTTATTGAGAAAGGGAAATTACAAATTTGCCCTTGTTGGAGATAAGAAACTTGCACATGCTAATGTTAAAAAAGCCACGAATAGCGTAAAAAGTCAATGCTAAATTCTTACTAATTACGTCTGCCCAATTAATTACGCCTCAAATTATTTATATATTAATTCTCTCTCTCTCTCTCTCTCTCTCTCTCTCTCAGAAGAATATATACAAATATACGTACACAAGGGCCACCACCACCTCTCTCTCTCTCTGGCACATAGGTATGGGTAGGCGTAACAGCTTACTGTGTGCGTAACAGTGACTGTTTTCGTAGTCGGCTTCGAAACCCTAATTATCGGGAAGGGGAGGTGGTGGTTGGGTTGTGCGATTCACCGTCTCTTGCGCGATTGCCTCTAGGGTTTTATTTCCGTGTCAATTTTCCTCTGTTGCTTTTGAAATTATGGAGAGATCTGAAAGGAGAGATCTCAGCGACTTCACAGACTCACCCGGCAGCTCATTTTCTGGTTCGTGGCTTTATTTTGCTTAGCTTTATTTATTTGTGTTTTATTTTGCTTAGTTTTTTTAATTTGATTGGGAATTAAGGAGAGCTTGCTTGGCTTGACGTAAATACTGTGTTTTGTGTGAACTGATTGTTACGATTTTTGCAGAGATGGCGCGGTTTGATTCGTCCCAATATTCGTTTTTCGGGAAAGGTGCGGTGGATGAAGTTGAATTGGGGGGATTTGAAGATGAAGAGGAGACTGCTCCTGTAATTGAAGGCGGGTTTGGTGGGGAAGATGAGCTGAATGAGTATCATTTGTTCGACAAAGAAGAGGTGAGCTACTGAAAATGAATTCTCATAGTAAAGTTTTTACATTATAGAGAATTGTATGTTTGTGAAATTCAGCTATTGATTTTCCCGCTGAACATTTACAGTCGGTTGACTTGGTATCCACAAAGGGTTGCATATTCAAGATGTGGTAGATATGTGAATTTCCCTTGATTCCTTTGGTTATATATGTATAAAGTTCAATTTTTATTTTGTTGTTGTGTTTTCCGAAGTGTTTGCTCTAACATTCTGTTATTTCTTTGTTATGGGTGTTACCTTCTGTAGTAAAGTTATCAATCATGTGAAAATTCAAGTTGTTTGTTGGCCAAGTTTCCTTGATGAGCATAGAGTGATTATACATTAATTGCATTTCTGTTCTTTTCTATAGGGATCAGGGTTAGGATCATTGTCTGATATAGATGATATGGCTACTACATTTGCAAAGGTATGTTGCATTCAACCTGTTGGTCTTATATATACAATTTTGGTACTTGATTTGTTTCGTCACATATTTCTATATAATAATTTGTTTATATTTTCTTTTGCAGTTAAACAAAGTTGTTTCTGGACCAAGACATCCAGGTGTAATTGGTGATCGAGGATCTGGATCTTTCTCAAGGGAGAGTATGTCTAAATTCCAAGTCATAAATTTAATTACTCTCCACTTATGTCTTGCACCTTCTCCCCTCTTCCATGCACACACTCTAGTTGCCAAAGCGCCTCGGGTCTTTCATAAGATGGTTTAATATGTTCTTTATGATTGATATGATTTTGCAAAGACCAATTCTCATCCATGCTTGTATAAAGAACTATTCTCAGTCTCATTCATTACTTTTCTTTACTATCTAGGTGTCTCTGGTTGATAGTTGTGTCCATTAGAGGCTAGAATAAGTTGAAATCCTTTAATTGACTTGGAAGTACTTAATTTCGTTGTTCTGTAAACTTGCTTTCTGTTCTTCTGTTTATTGATTGTGTCATTTTTTCAGGTTCATCAGCTACGGAATGGGCACGAGAAGCAGATTGTCCTGATTGGGTTGACCATCACATGTCAGACTCTGAATGCTATGAGGAAAACAAGAGATGGTCATCGCAGCCACATATCTCTTCACTGTACCGTCGAGAATCTTCACCATTATACAGAACATCTTCGTACCCTGAGCAGCAGCAACCGCTGCAACACTGTTCTAGTGAGCCTATTTTTGTCCCAAAATCATCTTTCACTTCTTTCCCTCCTCCAGGATCACAACAAGCATCACCAAGTAGTGCTCATCATCTTAGTTTGTCATCTCTTTCTAGTGGACCTCAGTTGCCTTTCTCCTCTCCAAGCAACTCCCCCATGACTAATTCTGCTCTCCTTTTGTCTGGTTTGCCTCGTGGAGCCCATTATAACACAAACATGTCACGTATATCATCACCTAACATCTCACGTCACAATCAGTTTCAAAACCAATGGAGTAGTCATGCTGGTGTTCTTCATGGGGATCAGTCTATTCTCTTGAACAATATCTTGCAGCATCAGTATCAAAATGGGTTATTACCTTCACAGATGCTGTCCCCACAGCATCAGGGAGGACACCTTTCTTTTCAACCATCATTAGCCCATTTGTCAGCATTTCAATCCCAAATATATAGTACATTTCCCTCTCCTCATTTGAGCAAGTATGGATTAACAGATAAGAAAGAATCGAAACCTAAATCAGGACAAAAGGGCAGACATTCTGTCCGATTTTCCCATCAGGTGTCTGATACTAGCAGCCAGAAGACAGAGAATGATTTGCCACAAATTAGATCCAAGTACATGACTGGTGAAGAGATTGAAAGCATTCGTAAGATTCAGCTTGCCGCTACCCATGGCAATGATCCATATGTAGATGATTACTACCATCAAGCAAGTCTTGCTAAGAAGGCTGCTGAAACAAGGTCGAGGTTTCGTTTTTGCCCATCTCGCCAGAAGGAACAACCTTCTCGTTCCCGTAACAATTCTGAATTGCAGCCACATCTCCATGTTGATGCTCTTGGTAGGGTTTGTTTTTCTTCAATTCGCAGGCCTCATCCTCTTCTTGAAGTTGACCCTCCTCCCTCTGCTTGTGGAGATGGTACTGCTGAACAGAAATCATCTGAAAAGTCTCTGGAAGAGGAACCATTACTTGCTGCTAGGATAACCATTGAAGATGGCTCAAGTCTTCTTCTTGAGGTGGATGACATTGATCGGCTCTTACAGTTTACTACACCTACAGATGGTGGGAGCCACCTTAGGCGGAAACGTCATGTTTTATTGGAGGGATTAGCTGCTTCGCTTCAGATGGTTGACCCTTTGGGTAAAAATGGTAATGCTGTTGGGCTCTCTCTCAAGGATGACATAGTGTTTCTACGGATAGTTTCACTTTCCAAAGGCCGGAAACTTGTGTCGAAGTTTCTTCAGCTTCTTATACCTGGTAGTGAGCTGGCTAGAATAGTTTGCATGGCCATCTTCCGCCATTTAAGGTTTCTGTTCGGTGGCCTACCATCCGATGAAGAAGCAGCAAAGAGCATTACCAATCTAGCCAAAAGGGTCTCTCTCTGTGTTAGTGGAATGGATCTTAATTCACTCAGTGCTTGTCTAGCTGCTGTCGTTTGTTCCTCTGAACAGCCACCACTTCGCCCGGTAGGCAGCCCTGCTGGGGATGGTGCATCGGTCATTTTAAAGTCCGTTTTAGACAGAGCCACTGCCCTACTAAGAGATCCTCAGTTTGCCAGCAACTTCAGCGTCCCCAATCCTGCCCTTTGGCAGGCTTCTTTTGGTGCCTTCTTCCTTCTCTTGACAAAATACTGTGTTAGCAAGTACGATTGTATAGTGCAATCATTAGTCGTTCAGAATGGACCAAACACAGAAGGAATCAGTTCAGAGGCTGCAAAGGCTGTAAGTAGAGAGATGCCTGTTGAACTTCTCCGTGCTAGTCTGCCTCATACTGATGAGAGCCAGAAGAAACTATTACTGAATTTCGCTCAGAGATCCATGCCGGTTACTGGGTTTAACGCTCATGGTGGAAGTAGTGGACAAATAAATCCTGAATCCGTTCGAGGCTGAGATGGAAGCTTCTTCTTTGAAGTGTATTGCAGCAGAGAGTGAATTATAGCTCTGTGTATACCTTGGGCAGATTTTAACGCCTAAACTTCCCCTTTTGATGCCGAACATTGGTTGCTCCGGTCTAGCCTCTCCTCCCCTCTCCTCTCCTCCCTTTTGAGTCTGTGAAAGGGTTTGTTTCTTGCTTTTGTTTTAAGGGCCTTACTTTCTTACATGACTGTGAATTCATGTTGAGAGCTCTTGTATGCTTTTTAATCTAAAGAGCTTTGTTTTACTGTAACTGTTTTTTTGAAATGTACAGCTGAGGTTAGGCATTCAGAATGCTGACTATGTGGTGTTTTTCTACTGTCAGATTAGCTTCTTCATATAAAGTCTTGTCTACAGATAGTGTAGGGGCAGTAGCAGTTCTGGTTGGTAGATGGTGTTGAAGAGGAAACTTGTAATAGCAGTAAACATGCTTCTTGTATGTTAAGTATTCTGGGTACTACTAGCCCTTTTTTACTGGCTGTGTAGACCTCTTTATGGCTATAACTCCCTCTCTCTCTCTCTGTAACTGCCAATTATCATTTTCATTTGTAGCTCTGAGCTCTAGGTGAAAAAAGAATCAGAATGAAGAATGTGAATCAGTCATTTTCAAGAATTATAATTAAGGTGAATTTGTGATTTTAAAAATTGTATAGTCCCAAATGTTTAAAATAATTTGTCAAAAAAGAAAACTGCACTATTTCAATTGGACAGTCCAAATTGAACAGTTTGAAAAAGTATAAACTAAATCTATGGGAAACAAGTAATATATACATGTATAATATGTATGTTCTAATTTATTTATAAGAATTTCTCTCTCTTGAGCCCAAAAGAGATTATGATCAGCTCAACTAATTAAGAAGTTGCATCATATTGTACCCCTAACCTTGCAACAAAAATCTTTCCATAATCCAGCATATACGCATGTTGCTACTTTAGGAAATCTGTAAAATGATTTTTTATTCATTGGCAAATAAATTAATGTTTTTCTCTAAGCCAAAGAGATAAGGTATATAATAATAAAAGTTGAGCAATAAATAAAGGCAACAACTTTGCAGCGAATCCCAGAAGCCACAATGGAGACATCCACGTGGCAAACTGGGCGTTAGTTTTTTTCCGTTTCTTGATCACAACTCTATCGAGAGGGAAGATGTAGATCTCAGACAGCTGTTATTCTCCCAAGTGGGCCCATGCTATCCAAGCTTGACCAATAGCGGCTGGCCTTGTAACTTCAAAGAACTGTTCTCCAATTTGCGCCTATTTCTCTCTTTCAGTGCGCGTCAAATTCAGATTGTGGGAGTGGGGATTTGATGTTGGAGGAATTATTTCTTTGCAAGTTTGGAGTATATTTTGAAGGTGGGCTCTTTTTCAACGTCTTGTTGAGTATCAAGATTCAATCTTTTTTCTTGTTTATAGTGATTGGTGGAGTTGTTTTTGTTTGTTTAAAACGTTTTCTTGATGAGGGCTTTTGTCGGTTTTCTTTTGGTTGTTTGATTCTTGAAACCCAAAACTTCTGCAGGTTTTTATAGGTCTTGATTGTGCTCATTTTTCCTAAAGTAAGACCTCTCTCTCTCTCTCTCTCTCTCTCTCTCTCTGATTATTGAATTCATATTTTTGTTGATTTTCTTTTGCATTTGTTTTCTCAGCCAATTGGGCTTCTTTTTTCTTCAATTTCTTGATTTCTATTCTTTTTCTTAGGGTAAAGATTCATACACACATCTATGTATTTGAGAGAGAGAGAGAGAGAGAGAGAGAGAGAGAGAGAGAGAGAGCATGCTGATTGAGTTTGTGGTGGAGGTGATAGCAAACATGTCTATTTCCTTATTTGGTAAAACAGAATAAACTACTTTGTGATTGATTATCCACACTCATAATGATGTTCATTATAATCATCAATTCTTGATTACAGAATTATAATCATCTGTAATATCTTACACTCAGAAACTTATTACAACCTTTTTTCAGTCAGAATTCTGAGGTATGGATGCTTGTCTTCCTGATTGGAATACTGATATTGAAGCTCAATTCCCTCTCCCACTTGAAAGAAAACCTCTAGGGTAAGCTTTGGTGCAAAATCATTCAACCCCTTCTATCATATGCTTCTGCTGTAAGAAGTTATCTTGATTTACAGATTAGAGAATGAGTTGGTTGAACTCTTATGGCAAAATGGGGAGATTGTGTTTCATAGCCAAACCAATAGAAAGGAGAAGCAAGTTAGGGATCAAGATACTTTGGTTGTAGATGATGAGACATCTCTATGGATGGATTGCCCTATTGATGAGTCTTTTGAGAGTGATTTCTGTTCCAATTTCTTGTCTCTTGATGAATCCCATCCACAAAATCAAGATTTTGGTCAACCTGCACCACCCCCTCCAAGATTTCATCACCATCACCTTCCGATCGAGAAACAAGTATGTAATCGCGTTGAGCATGAGGGCTCGGTTATAGGATCAAGCCATTGTGCAAGCAATCAAGTTGTGAATGAAGTGGATATGAGTTGGGCTTCAAGTTCCGCGATTGGGAGCAGAACCGTGGAGGCGTATGCTCGGAAAGTAAGCGATGGGGTGGAGAGGGAGGCGGTTGGACAGGCTGTTACTTCTTGCTCCGGTGGATCCGGTAGCAGTTTGTGGAAAGCAAGCAGTGTATCTAATGATACTAATAGGCGTAAGAGGAAGAGCCGCGATGAATCAGATTGCCCGAGTGATGTGAGCTCATTTCCGCGCTTCCTTAGTCTTTGACTCTTTGATTCTTGAACATGGATTGAGCCAAATAGTTTTACATATGCAGGCAACTGAATCAGAGTCAGCTGCAGGGAATAAGGCCAGTCGTAGGAGCCGTGTAGCTGAAGTTCATAACCTATCTGAGAGAGTAAGATCACAACATTTGACAGCATAGTTTGATGAATGATAATCATGTTAATCCCTTTTTCTTTGCAGAAACGGAGAGATCGGATCAACGAGAAGATGAGGGCGTTGCAAGAGCTCATCCCTCACGCAAACAAGGTAAAACTCTTTGTAGAATCAAGATTCTTGATTTTTAGCTGCAAAAAAACAGTAGTGAGTGAAGTTGTGAATATTATTGCGTCGTGTTTGAGTTTAGTCGGATAAAGCTTCAATGTTGGATGAGGCGATTGAGTATATGAAGTCCCTGCAGCTGCAGATTCAGGTACTAATTATCATCAAGAATCAAGAATCTGATCTAGTGTATAGCTAAAGTAGTTGGTTTTGAGAGATTATGAGTTTTCTTGATTCAATCTGTTGCAGTTTATGTGGATGGCAAGGGGGATGGCGCCAATGATGCTTCCGGGTATGCAGCACTACATGTCGCGTGTTGGGATGGGGATCGGGCCACCAATGGTGCCCGCGATTCAACCTCAAGGTGGGCATAACCCAATGTTGGGTTATCAGAATCAGATGCAGAACTCAAGTTTGCAAGAGCAGTATGCTAACTACATGGCTTTCCATCAGATGCAGAATACTCCACCTCAAGTGGGTTTCTTGATCCCATACTGGTAATGAAGATTCAAGAATCTTGAAGTGAATCTAATCTTGTTCTTGTTGCAGGCAACCAACATGTTCAACTTTGGGTTCCATTCAGCTCAGTCTGCACCACAAAGCAATGGGAACAGACCAGATGGATGAAATTCATGGTTTCTGGTTCTGTTGTGTGTATTCTTACTTATCTGGTCATGTGAAAGCCAAGAACATTCGAATTTTTCGACGTTGGGACGACAGCAAATGGAGAAGCTATTGATCATATGTTGAAGAAACTGATGAAGAAATCAAGATTTTGATCTTGTTTAGGAGATATTGTTTATTCATAAGGAAATGTTATACTGCATATTTATGTGATCAGGGGAGCGGGATTTACCCAATGCCCACGTTCGTGACAGAAGACGAAAAATAACTCTTTTAAATCCAAACCAAGAGTTTATTTATTAGCAAATACTCCCCACAACCATCATCCTTGAACAATAACAGAGTACACAATATCAAGTATTCTCCATCAATAATCAAATATAGGAAATTCAAGTCTAGTAAGAGTTTGTATTTCCTGATAAGACTGGTCTTAGAGTTCAACTGATACTCTGATCATTCGGACAAGGCAACCTCCCAGTTGCCACACTTCCTCACAGAGCAATCAGTTACTCTCTCACATAGTTGGCATTAACAGATAAGTCGACGCATACAGCTTACATACGTGATATCAATAGGGGGGCGGAAACCGGAATGTCTTCACCCATGACCGGCTGGAAGATATCCAACTCTCCATGGCGTTCCAGTACGCGCATCCTGCAGTCCTCAGCAGCCATTAAACCGGTGGAGTAGGCACCGTGGACGGATCCTGGGTAGTCTATACTTGTAGCTTCCCCAGCAAAGAAGAGGTTGTCTATGGGGATCCTCAGCCTTTCATACAGATCATGGGATTTTCCTACTGTATCATAACTATAGGAGCCTAGCGAGTTCGGGTCGGTGCCCCAATGTGATACAAGGTACTGAATCTGCATAATTTATAGAACAAGGGTTTGTTAAGTGAAGATACATGGGCACCTTGCAGTTGCATACTGAAGAAAGAGGCAGTAGTACATAATTGGATGGGGGAAAAACATACCGGTTCAGAAGCGTTTGGAAGGATGGTTTTAAGTTGGGTGAAAGCAAAGTTAGCAGCAGCCTCATCGGACATCTTCTGAATGTCGCGGGCAAGTTGCCCGGAAGGCATGTAGACAAGGACTCTGTGACCAGTAGCCTTGTGCAAATTGAGGAAATAACTGCATTTATAAGAAGTTTCAGCAACCACGCCCAAGAACTCTACGTTAGGCCAGAACACGTTGTCAAAGTGCAAAACTATCTTGTTCTCGATTCCAACTCCAATATCCTTAATTGCTTCTTCTTTCCAGTCAGGTAGTTTTGGTTCAAACTGGATGCTGTTAGATTTCAGAACGCCAAGAGGGACTGCAATAACAGCAGCATCAGCTAAAAACGTTCTTCCGTCTTCTACAGTGACTCTTACTCCGCTATGACGTCTAACTATTTTTGTCACTCTGAAAGTAAAGCACGAAAAAGAAAAAATTAAGTTCAGAGTCAATCTCGACACCATAGCGGGTTAACCAACGAAGCAAAGTTGATCATCTTTTACCTGTGGCCCAAGCGGATGTCAAGACCTTTTGCAAGAGTATTTATAACAGGAAGATAACCCCGGACCATGAGCCCATGCCCACCAGGAAGCAACTCTTCCTAAGGTCAAATGCAAGAAATAATGATCAAAACTCCAGGATACACAAAGATCAAGCTAAAGGTTCATCTAATTCATTCAAAGAATGCATTATAGAATTGTTCAGGAACTAACCTGATCCCAGCTTCTAAGAGAAATAGTATCAGCATCTGCAGCAAACCAGCCTTCCATTCTGCAGAGGTACCACTGCAACACCTTGTAATCAAGTCCTTCCAACCTAGAAAAGCAGCAAAATCTCAATAAATTGTACAAGATCTAAAACAACGTAATTTTTTGCGAAATTTTGCAGATATAGAACCTTAAGTCCGGTCTCCTTTCAAAAACAATTGAGATGGCTCGTTGGATAGAAATGTCCACTTTGAATTCCTGCCTCACAAGATCAGTCTGAAGGAAAAACAAACCAAATCAGAATCAATCAGCACAAACATCAAGGGGAAAGGATCCTTGCAATAGGGATTTATATAGCACAACTGGACAGGGGTCGGAGAGAAGTTGGATGTACCTCTTTCAGAATGACCTCAAACGTTTGGCCAACCTTTGCAACTAAGTCTTGAGGAACTTGACTCCCATCAATGTCATAGAGGGCGTAACTGAAAAGAACAAATTCATACCAATTACATGATGATTCCAATGATGCAAGAAAAAAGGAAGAGTGTTCTAAATCTAGACACAGATCAATATGCTAAACAACGTACAAACAACTATTAGGCTATTAGCTACCCCAAAATTTATGCAAGGTTGCACAAAAGGTTGAATTTTGTCTGAGAATAATCGACCCGAGACTTGTTGACGTGTTTACAAGTTAAAATGAAACAGGTCAAGTACATAGGATTATTATTCTTGATTGTGTGCACTGGAAGTTGAGAGGGGCAAATGGTAAACCTTTCTAAATCATGGTCATACAAAACTGAATTGTCCCCACTGGTGCGATAAAGTGGTAATCCTAGTCTTCCAATAACAGAAGCAAGCGGGTTTTCATTGGAGACACCATGTAACCTGAACAAGAATGTGGAGACAATAGTTAGAAGAAGCAGCATAAAATCAGCACAACAAAAAATAATACTCCCTCTGCCCGCCCGACTTGTCTCATTCTTTTCGGCGTGGTTATTTTTTGCAAGTTGATTTTATATAATAAAACTATGGGACCTATGTAATTAAATAATTGTTTAGAATTTGTATGTAAGGTAGAGGTGTGAGACTCATATAAATATTTAATTATTTAAAGTTGATTTAATGCGATAAAGGTGTGGAAAAGACAAGACAAGTCGGGCGGGACGGAGTGAGTAAGATTTTATGCACCAAAAAAAATATGAATTACCATGATGCACCCAAGTCAATAGGGAAACCAAATGAATAATCGGTATGAACACGACCACCAATTCTATTCCTCGACTCCAACAAGGTAACCTGCAAAATCACATTCAGGATCAATACCCTCCTTCGTCATGAATGTCATAATTGAAGGTCTGCATTAAAGTATATACCTGAAACGAGGCTTCATGAAGAGCCCGTGCAGCTGTAATGCCAGCAAAACCAGCACCAATGACAATGACAGATGGAGAAGTTGATTTCGTCTCCAAGCTTGAATAGCAAGAATCTACAACAGAAAAATTTCGGTAACTACTTGACATAGTTATACTCCATCTAATAAAGCTTTTGATAGATTTTGCTAAAAAGAAGGGTAACATATGAGACAATCAAGTTGGAGAAGGAAAAAGATTTCTCAGTTCACAATTCTTCGTGTAAGACGACGAGCTTTTGTGGATATATAAAAGCAGAAGCTTGTTAGTTGTTGATGCTAAGAAGATTCTGCTTCATCCCCATTTCAAAAATAGTTGCAGATTAAAGCTGTGCAATGCTGTATGTATATTGTATATTGTCATTTTAACTGTGAATTTCAGGCAGATGTTTTACTATGCAGACTTTATAAACAACAGAGTATTATACTCCCTCCGTCCCACTCCATTAGTCCAATTTTTCTTTTCGGGCCGTCCCACTCCAAAGAAAGTGGACTAATGGAGTGGGACGGAGCCATCAACAAGATTCCTCCTCCTCTACCAAGGAGAATTAGACAAAAGTACAAAAAATTGAACTACTTTATGCATAAAAAAGTACAATAAACTCCAAAAAGATCCAACATACCGCCACAAGAACAGTAAAATAATTAAGTAAATTATTAATAAAATCGCAAAACGAAAGCAGACACACTTACTGGATCGTAATTGGCGATCTGAATTGCTTTTCGTCGAATCCATATTTCAACAAATAATTGAACCGGGATCGGTAAAACGGAGACAATCAATAACTACTCTCAAGACTGAAATTACTCGAATAGTCGATTAATCTTAATCTCAATAAAAGCCCGGATAATCTTAACAACAAGAGGAACAGCAGAAAAGTAACGGTTTTGGTGATAAAACGGTTGGAATTTGAAGAAGCACCCAGCTTGACCAACTCGCTCATGCGTCTTCCGAAATCTACCAAAAACCCCCCAAAAACAAGAGAAGGAAAACGAAAGATTTACACAGACCAAGGAAGATCAAGGACTGAGTTTTCGCGACAACGCGATTCGCAGTCCAATTTCCCGAGTTGCAACGCCGATCCGCAACAAAATCCGCCGATTTCAACAAAAATCCCAACTCGAATCGAACTCTGAAGGGTTTTGCGTCCCGATCGACAGCGAGAGATTTGGGAATATCCGATGCCTGGCCTTGATGGGTTATTTATAAGGTGTCGAAAGTCGAAACTGCGTGGGCTGTCAAATTAATTATTTAAAATGTTTAATTAAATATTAGATTTTGAGGGAATTAAATGTGATAAAATTTGATTGGTATCTAAAGACGGAAATAAAACCATTTAATTAAATAAAATATTTTTTATTTCCTTCTTCTTTTTTATATTCAAAGTCAATTTTTCCATATTTTATATCTAGAAACTCCCTCCGTCCCGTCCGATTTATCTTTTTTTTTTTTAACACGAAGATTAAGATGAGCGGATGGTTGTGTATAGATTAGTGGATGATTTTGTATAGAAAAATAAGTCCCACAAAGAAAAAAAGAAAATTTGTGTAGTAATTATTTTCTTGTTTAGAAACAAAATAAGTCAAGTGAAACAATACGAAAAAGAAAACAAGATAAGTCAAGCAGGACGGATGGAGTATTTCATCACAGGTAACCGAAAATCACGTGGTAGATAATAGTTCCAATTCTACCATATACGCAATTATATGTCGCACGTTTTAGATGAATAATTCGTCAAGTCAATTACATTTAACAAATAAGTGTGATACATAGATAAGCTATCTTAATTTCAGATTTCGATAATGTAGAATTCGATAATTTTAGTATTTTTTATCGCTTATTTTTTAATTTCTTGCAGTTTTCGTCCGTTACTTCATACTTAACATTTATCGGAGAGTTACTTTGCATTAGTGATTTTGATTATAACACAACACAAATATTAATAATATGGCAACTTTGCGACGTTGTTATAATGAATTCATTAATTAATCTTGATTCCTTTGTGATATTTGATCCACGTGTCACTTAACCAATGGATAATGAGATGTTTTTCAAGATATTGATATGCACGGTTGAGACTACAAAACTCTCGAAATTACATATTTCGTCCTTTTTCGATTTTATAATTCGGGATCGGTCCGATTAATTTGTTTTTTTTGTCATTTAATCCACAAAAAAGGTTGAAAACGTGAGAGTGAAAGGAAAGAAAGCGGTCGGTGAGGAAGGGCCCCTTTTAACTGAACGTCGTCGTTTTCAAAGGCAGAAGAAAATTGGAACTAATTAACCACCAACCAACCATGCACGTGATGTAATAGGGCCCATGTAACATGTGGCGGTAATGACGTTCATAGAACAATACATCATACGAAAAAGTTAGGAACGTCTTGATTTTCATACAATAATTATTATGTAGGAAAATTATTACTTTGTATCAAACAAACATCTTATCACCTCAATAACGTCCCAATTATAATGTCGACTTTGTTTTTTGAGTCCGGCGGTGAAATGCTCATTTGGGAAAAGACAAACACATTTATACCAAATTCTTATATTTAACTACACTATATACCCAAGAAGGCGAAAATACCCCTACTATGGGATGGTCCGATCACGTGAACAGAGGGTCCGATCAGGGTCTGACCGGTCGGACACGCCCGACCAAGGGCCGATCACAACTGAATATTGGGCATGATCGGTCATGCCCTATCACAAGGCATGATCGGTCATGCCCTATCACAAAGGCCGATCATACCAGGCCATGATCGGGCATGTCCGATCGGTCTGGTCCGATCATGGCCTGACATTTTAGTGAGAGAAAAGTGAAAAAAGTGGGGGTATTTTAGTAAATTTGTGTATATAGTGGATAGTTTTTAAATACATGAGTAGTTTTGTAGTTGTAATAGTCAAATAGGGTAGATTGATATATTACCACTTTTTTTTTTCACGATTTTTAAGGACCCTCTCTATATCCCCCTGCTAGCTGGATAAGGTAGGTTGTTTTCTCATAGTATCCATTTCGAGATGGTGGATCGGGCTAATCAGACTAGTGTTGTCTCGAATGGAGTCCGTTTGCAAACTTCGGAAAAGCCATCTACGGTCTTAAACAGGCGTCGCGGACGGAGAATTGTTAGTTATGAGTAGAAATGTATAAAGATGTGGGTTCTATAAAAAAGTTGTGTGTAATAATTTACTAAAAAGAGAAACTGGATATTATATTTGGACAGTCCGTAATGGAATACTGGACATTATAATTGGGAAGGATGAAGTATATATTGTTCTCTAACTTTCCTTTTCGATTGTCCCATCTATTATGTCTCATTCAAAAAATGATAATTTTTCTATACATAACTATTTTTTTTGTGAGATCCGTTTTTTTCTCTCACAACAGATAATTCTTTTTAATATATGTGAAAAAAAGAAATAAGACTCGCCCGTTGGGACGGAGGGAGTATTTATGTAATTTTTTAAAAATTTCATTGAGGTTATGAATGGTTGGAGACTATTTAAAGCCTATATAGATCTAATGGGCTTGATCTAGTAAAAAGAAGAAGCCCAATGGGCTTGGCCCATAATGTTATTAACATATCAAAGCCCATTAACAAGACACTCTTAGAAACCCAATGGCTTCCATCGATTAAGGCCCAATGGACTCGAATAAAATGGAGTAAAAATTTGCACAACTCTCTTTTTTCTTCTCTTTTGCAATTACATTATTACACATTTCATTTATGAAAAATTCGATTTTAATCTTGATATCCGGCTTGTATTCATTTTTTAGTCTTATAAAGTACACAATTATTTATATTTTGTTAAATAGTAATACATGTGTCTAACGTTGTGTTATCAGTCTCCTTTTAAATTACTGATAATATAGATGAAAACATGGTGCGTGAAATGTATTTTTCTCTTAAGGATGAAAAATAGTCCTTTTTCAAAATTACAAGATAAAAAAATGAAAGCAATCAAAAAAAAAAAAAACAATACATATATTACGGAATAAAAAAATCGGAATTTGCTCCAAATCATCAACTCATACCTATATCGAAAATATAAAATTAAGACATTAATAGATGACATAGTGATTAAAGTGCTAAGTCTGTGGCCAAATGTTATAAATTCAACCACCGGCCGCTATGAGTGAAATTACAATGTGCATATAAAAAATAACGGCTCCGATTCTTTAAATAATAATAATAATAATAATAATAATAATAAATACTATTGAAAAAAAGAGAGGAAAAATATAAGAACTTCAAACGTCGTTCTACATTTGTAAATAAAAGAAATACAAGGGACTAAAAACGAATTCCGCAAAAGGGCGAAAAAGAAGGCGTGTATCGAGCAATTACTCGAAGCTCAAGGACCGAACTGCGAAGTAATTCCCCCTTCTTCTAATCTAAGCCTAAATTATCCACATCAAATATAAAAAAAAATCAAGTCTTGCCGAAAATTCTTGAAGCAGTCCCGCTTGCGAAGCCGGTGGCAGTTAGTGTATGTAAACCTTAAGAAAATTCAAGTGAAGCTGTTGGAGTGGTGGAAGGTTAAAGAAAAATGCCGCAAACAATGATGTTTTTGAAGCCACTCGTTTCTGCTCCATCAACTTCTCTTTGGAGGTATCTTTGCTCTGCCTAAGCTCCATATCGTTTGTGGGTTTTGTTTATGTTTCCATGGTTGGATAAGGGAAGTAATTGGGCTGTTACTTTGTGGTTAAGGGCTAAAGTTGAATTGTCAATTCACACTTTCAAAACCTTTCTTGAATGGTATATAATCATGGGCTCAAGCTGCTGCTCAGTTTTTAGAGAATTGTAAATGTGATTATGTGAATGGCAGATTTAGGTTATTGTAAACAATAGAAAAGGGTAATAATAATATCTATCTATATATATATATATATATATATAGGAGAAGGAGAAGGTTCAAATGTGAGTATGCTTATGTAATGCACATTATAGATGATTATATAGCACTTTAAGTGGTTGTTTGCAACTGCTTATCATAAGCACTTTTTATTTATTTTTGCGTAAAGTTGAAAGTAATTGCTTTTAAGCAAAAGCAGATAGTTTTTGGTATCAATAATAAAAAGCATATATATTTGGTAGTTTTAGAAATTATGGTGCTTTAATAACCCAAAAGCATCTCAATAGATGCTTAAAAAAAATGATTAATTAAGCACTTTAGTTGCTTAATTTTAGAGAAGCTGGTGCAGTAAGCAGATTTACCAAACACAAAAAACTGCTTATGCTGTCAATAAGCAGATAAGTGTTTAAAATAAGCATTTGCAAAGACCCCCTAAGTATTGCACTTTCAAAATGATCAGAATGAATGCAATTAAGGGGCATTTTTGTAATTTGACAAATAAAGTGCAGTATCTTTGCCTTAAAAATGTAGTATATTTGTCTTGAAAGTGCAGTGTTCACATGTGCACACAATAAGGAATGTTCACACAGGAACCACTCTCAAATGTGAATATGCTCTTACTGTGTGAACGTGTGAACATTCACTTTAAAGACAAATATACTACTCTTTATTATATGATAATACTGCACTTTAAGTACCGCACTTAAGGGGCTTTTTTGTAACATGACAAATATAAGTGAAGTACTTTTGCCTTGAAAGTACATTACATTAGTTTTGAAAGTACAGTATTCACATGTTCACATGATAAGGTATGTTCACACCGGAACCTACCCGTATATATCTATATCTATATCCATATATATGTGGTGTTTTATAAAGCTAAGTTGAATTGTCAATTCACACTTTCAAAATCTTTCTTGAATAGGATATAATCATGGTCTCAACTGCTAGATATTCAGTTTTTAGAGAACTGTAAATGTGAATGGGCAGAATAAGGCTATTGTAAACAATGAAACCGTGTGTAATTTTATGTATTGAGTGTGTGTTGGGGTGGGGAGGGAAGTAGTCTTTTTTTTTTTTAAATAATTTATAAATAATAGTGTGTCGTATGAATTTGCAGCGAATCATATGGTAGCAAGAACGTAGTGGATGCGAATATTAGGATATGTAAGAGGGCGGAGGTAGTGTGCTTTGGTATGTTAGCACCAAGAAAGTTCATGCAGAGGAGGAGGAAAGTGGAGGTTTTCAAGGATGCTGCGGATGAAGCGGATCAGAAGAGTTGGAGGAAGTTAATGCTTGAGATAGAGGAAGCTGATTCTGCCGTTGCAGTGCTCAAGAGCCGGAGAGTCAAGAACCAACCTTTGCCCAAAGCCGTGGTCGTTGGGACCCTTGTTAGGTTTAAGCAACTCAAGAAGTGGAACCTTGTTAGTGAGGTATCAAGTATAATCACTATTTCACTTCACTTTTCTTCGTTTTGTCGACTTTTTTGAGAGTGTTTGTATCATCGCCTTTTTCCCTTAAATCGTTCTTTTTAGCATCAAATTTACTGAAAAATCGAGCAAATGAATCAATGACAACTAGTTTTGAATGAAGTAGTTTATGTATGATATGTTAGTTGAAATCTAATGAATGCAACTCATACACGAAGCTAATTTCTGCCACTTTTGGCTATTCTTGGGTTGTCCGTATAGTATCTTGATTTCAATTTGTTCGTGTAGTAATTTTATGGACTAAATGGACCTTCTTGCTTCCGGGATACGTCGCTTTATGTGCAATTTCTTGTTGAATATTCAGTAGATATCCAATGAATGCTGCTCATATTCGAAGCTCATTCGCACCAATTTTGCCTATTCGTGGGTCGTCGAAATAGTATCTTGATTTCGATTCACTTTTTGTCAAGATACTCGAATGGCTACGGACTCAGCATTGGTGGGACTTTAAGGAGATGGACTTTCTGATGCTTATCACAGCCTATGGAAAACTAGGAGACTTCACTAAAGCCGAGAGGATTTTGAATTACATGATCAAAAACGGCCATCCGCCTCATGTCGGATCCCACACCGCTCTTATGGAAGCATATGGGAGAGGAGGCCAATACAATCAGGCAGAAGCAATATTCCGTAGAATGCAATCTTCAGGCCCCGAACCATCTGCTGTGACGTATCAAATAATTCTCAAAACATTTGTCGAGGTAAATCCTTCTCATTTTAATGCTTTCTTATGATACTCTTCATATTTTTGTGATTTAGTCTTTATGTAATTGTATTGTTCTTGGGCTATTTTAGGGTGAGAAATTTAAAGAAGCTGCAGAAATCTTCGAAACGCTTCTTGATGAAAAGATTTCGCCTCTAACACCTGACCAGAAAATGTTCCACATGATGATTTATATGTACAAGAAATCGGGGGAATACGATAAAGCTCGTAAAATATTTGCGTTGATGACCGAGAGAGGAGTTGAGCAAAACACAGTGACGTATAACAGCTTGATGTCGTTCGAAACCAGCTATAAGGAGGTTGCCAATATCTACGACCAGGTATATTAAAAAGGGGTAATGGCCAAATAAAGCACGGTTTTTTCCAATTTTGCAATTTTAACATGAATTTGTAAACTTAGCGAATTAAAGCACGAAGTTTCAATTTTTTGCAATTCGAGACACTCTGAGCCTCAAATTTTTCCTTCGCCAAGTTTATAAGTTCGTGTTAAAATTGCAAAATTGAAAAAGTTCGTGCTTTATTTGGTCATTACCCCTATTAAAAACCACCGTTCGTAAAATTGTTATATCTCGATGCTATTTCTTTCTCATGTAGAAATGTACATATATATATATATATATATATATATATATATATCATGATCTGAATAGTCCAGTTATTTACTGATAATATTTGTGATTCCAGATGCAAAGGTCGAAAATTCGGCCCGATGTTGTGACATATGCACTTCTCATTCATGCTTATGGAAAAGCTAGGAGAGAAGAAGAAGCTCTAGCTGTGTTTGAAGAGATGCTTGATGCTGGTGTGAGGTATTATTTCCTTCGTTTTCGCACTTTCAAATTTTGCGTAAGTTGCTTTGTAAAGCGAATACGGCTTGTATTTCTGTGAAATCTTCCTACATATATATGTTGATTCTTATTTCAATTCCTCCCACATAAAGAAAGTAACTGTCTTTTGCATAGTTTCATTTGCTGGTTGTACGTTTAACGAGTTCGATTCATCAAAGTCGATTCTCTTAAACTCGACGATAGTAAGTGTGAGAAATCTTGATTAATATGCCTAGATTGGTTTTGCTCCTTTTCCGTCATGACGAACGAATGTGAAACGCATTTCTTTCTAGGCCAACGCACAAAGCGTACAACATCTTGCTCGATGCGTTTGCTATATCCGGGATGGTAGAGCAAGCGCGGGTTGTCTTCAAGAGTATGAGAAGAGACCGGTAAGATATTTTCGTGTGAATTATACGCCAATTTTCGTATTCTCCTCGTGATTCAATTTCGCGGTAACGTTAATGGAATTTTTGGGTTCGTAGATGCACACCAGATCTCTGCTCTTACACAACTATGCTATCAGCCTATGTGAATGCACCAGACATGGATGGTGCTGAGAAGTTCTTCAAGAGGATAAAGCAAGACGGGTTCGAGCCAAACGTCGTTACTCACGGCGCACTCATCAACGGCTACGCCAAGGCGAACAATCTCGAGAAGATGATGGAGAAGTACGAAGCCATGCGCGTGGATGGGATTAAACCCAGTGCGGCCGTACTCACTACGATCATGGATGCTTTCGGGAGGAACAAGGATTTCGGGAGCGCGGTGATTTGGTACAACGAGATGGTGTCGGGTGGCGTTGCTCCCGATCAGAAAGCGAAGAACGTACTCTTGTCGTTGGCGAAAACCCCGGATGAACAGATCGAAGCGAAGCAGCTCGTAGAGAATCCGAATGTAGGTCGACTCTCGAACAGTGCTGAAATCGACAGTGTGGATAGCAGTGGCGACGAAGAAGAAGAAGAAGAAGAAGATGAAGATGATGAGTTGGATACGTTTAGCATCGGTGATGAAATGCAGCATGCAGCACTTGAAGAGGCTCATGCATTGTGAAGTTTTGAGTGATTTTTTGGATGTTGTAATTCAGATGGATTAAACGCATATAGTGTTGATAGATAGAGTTATGAAATCAGCTTTTGCTGATGTCTTATTCTGGATTCCTTCTTCCAAATCTTGAGCTATGAGAAGGAAAAGATAATCATAAGAAAAGTAGCCAAATTCTACCACAAGTAGGGTGAGAAAAATAATAAGAAATTGATATACCGTACCGAAAAATACTGAAATTGTTAGTATATAATAATAATTTGTATGTATTATAGCATACGGAAGACTTGAGAAAGTTGCGATTTTGGTGCCTATACTTCCACTTTTTTTAATTTTTGGTGCCCATTCTTTAAAAATTGCAATTTTGGTGCTCATACTTCATAATTTATTTCTGGTTTGGTGTCTCACAATTTAACATCTATTTTTAACAAATTAAACACACATTCTTATAATAATATTATTATCAAAATAGTTTAATAATTATATATATAGCTATAACTTTTAGACCTCATTTTAACATAGTAATATTTGTGCAACATTAAAAAAAAATTATTTACAAAAATTAAAAAAATTAAAATAAATTATTATGTTATTTTAAACATTAAAAATAAAACATAAATAATTAACTATTAAATAAAATTAACATAAAATATTAAATTATCATAATCTATTATTTTAATAGTTTAAAATCATTATTATTAAAAAAAAATATTTTTAAAAAATTTTACATAATCTTACAATTTTACCTTTCTTTAAATCAATATAATATTATTTAATTATTAAAATAATAAAAGACACCAAAATTGCTAGTATTTTTTAAGTTTAGGCACCAAATATACAACTTTTGAAGTAAGAACACCAAAACTCAAAAATTTTGAAAGTTTAGACAGCAAAATGGTTAATTACTCGGAAGACTTTGATGCGTACAACGGTGTCGATTACCATTGCAAATAAAAAATTTGGTATACCGCAATATAAAAAAAATGTATATATTGAATTTTTGATTCCGAAATGAAAATATGATATCAATATGATAAATACTTCCTCCGTCCCAGCCAACTTACCTAGTTTCTTTTCGGCGTGGTTATATATGCGGATTGATTTTATATAATGAAAGTGTGGGACCCATATAAATAGTTAATTATTTAAAATTGATTTAATTTGGTAAAAATGTGGGACCCAATTATTACTCCCTCCGTCCCTATTTTATATGCTCATTTACTTTTTCACATAAATTAAGAAAAAAATTAATGATATGAAAGAAATATTGGTATTGAAATTTGAGTAAATTAAAGTAAATTACTAAAAAGTTAATGTCATAATTGTGTTTGTTATTATAAATGTTGGATAAAATAATCTTTTTCTCTATTATTATATTAATTAGATCTATTAAAGTTGATGAAAGATTTAGTTAGATAAAAGAAGAAGCTAATATGCATATAGATTTGGGACAAACGAAAAAGGAAAGTAGACATATATATTTGGGACGGAAGGAGTATACGTAAAGTCAACAACCGTGATTGGACAACCCAAAAAGAAAATGTGAACAAATCGGGCAGGAGGTATTATTTCATATTAAAATTTTGGTATACCACACTTACCGTACCGTAAGTATTAGTATTGCAAACAAAAAAAAAATTGACCCTTCTTTTTACAATATTTTTACATCAAGAAGCCAATGGGTAAAATAAGTGCAGCATCTATAAGAAAAATTCTGCTTTTTTCATTACAAATAGCACTGCATGTTCTTACAATTTGTTCAAGAGTAGTCCTAACAAGACAAGGATTCAAAATACATTGTAGATCCAGCAAGAGACGACAGAGACTACATACCATTAGCCTGGATGGTAGGAGGGTAAAAACTTGCCCGAGACGAGAGGCCGGTGGGACCGATACGGTACATGGTGACACCGAGCATTTAGCCATCAGTATTCAAGAGACCCTACTGATGGGATACTCTTCCGGCTCATGTAGTCGTCGCAGGTGGTGGAGAGGCGGTGGTTCTGGCCGGAGATGGGAAGCTCGAGGCCCTCTTTGCTCATGAGGCGAGAGGATCTTGATGTACCAAACACTGTTTATAAACTCCCTGCATTGTGAATTGAGTAGATTATTGGATTATTGACAACCATGAAAGAAAAGAATGGCAAAGGCTTCATGAGTGAACTTCAAATCCTACCGACGCTTTTAGGCTAAGGCGTTAGCAAAAGTCTAGCCTAGCGTGGTTCGTCTCCCTTATGTGATTATTGGATTATTGACAACCAAAGAAAGAATTAGAATGCAAAGGCTTCATGGGAGAATTAAAAACGTCGCAACTTCGAATCGTACTAACGTCTTTTGGGCTGAGCCGTTAGCAAAAGGCTAGCCTAGGGTGGTTCGTCTCTCCTATGTGATTATGGGATTTGTGAATTAAGTAGATTCTTGGATTATTGACAACTAAGAAAAATTAGAATGCAAAGCCTTCATGGGTGGGCTTAAAAAGTCTCAACTTCGAATCCTATCGAAGCCTTTTTAGGCCGAGCCGTTAGCGAAAGGCTAGCCTAGTGTAGTTTGTCTCTCCTATGTGATTTTGGGACTATCCCTCAACAAAGAATGCAATAAGATATGGAAGATGGTGGAGAACTTACTGCCAAGGGTCGTCGCCGAGGAGGAGAATATCATTCTCCCGGTCGACAAATACAAGCTGCCAGCCTGATCTCTGAGGGTCTTCCAAAAGGCCTTCAAGCCCAAACATGCGAGCAAGCTCGCTGCGCAGCTCCGGATAGCTGCTAAATTTGGAGATATCGAGCAACCTTCCAAAGGATCCCGATTTGTGAACCTATACCCAAACAGACATTTAAACCAAATACTTTTCACATGTCGTATGTAAGTATTTAAATCTTACTTACCTTCACAAAGGCTCCGGGTGTTGAGTTCGTTTGGTCCACATTTTCCGAGGACTGCATATAACCGGATTCATCGACACAACTGGAGGTAGTCATGTCGGAGTTGAGAGGAAATTCGGAGACTAATGTGGGGGTTTCATATGGCATGGATAACGATTCGTTCTCATTGCCGTTGTTCCTTTGGTTTGACATATTATTCAGCATATCAGCCGAAGAATCCGTACCAACTCCGAACAAACCATGCAAATCCGAAAACTCTTTACCGTGGAATAAAGATGAAAGGTCCGAGGGCTTCGAATTAGATGTTACCACCAGTTCCTCTAGATGAGGCACTCCGAACTGAGAAACACGTGGAGTAAGTTGAGGGTCTAACGCTGCTCTCTTTGACGAGGAATGGGGTCCGTTGAAGTTCCCTCCTTGGCGGGAAAATGAACTTAGAAGACTTTGCATGGAAGAGTTGTTAGGTGAGGCCATATGGTTACCGATGAGGTCCGAGAAGTTCTGTAGCTGGCTTGTTGAAGGTGTGAACGGAGACTCGGAAGCCGATCCCATTTGCAAGCTAGTCGGAACAGATTTTTTCGTCTCTTGAAATTGTAGATTCAGCTGCTGGGATTGCTGAAGCTGTTCTAGCTGCTGCTGCTGCTGCTGATGATGATGATTCATAAAATGCTGACGATTCTGCAACTGTTGATGCAAGATCTGAGCGTGAGAAACCGCGCCGTTTTCTTGAAGGTTCTGCAGGAAGCTCGGTTGAGAATGGGGCGGTTGCAGCATCTGATTTTGCAGCAGATAAGCGGACACATCCGGAGAGTCTTGCAAGAACGGTAGGAGGGACGGATTAGCAAGTTTGGAGGGATCTAACGAGCCCGCGTTCATCACATGGTAAATATCGGGTTGCGAACAAAACATAGAAGGATCTAGTCTTGGTTGCATCCAAGGGGATGCACCGAAATTTAGGGACGGGATCGCTTGATCCCCGACGCCCCCACGAAGCCACGTCATTGGAGAAGTCCTGCCCATATGACCATCTTTAAGACCTGAATAATAAAAGATCAAAACAGTAGTATCAGCATAAACTTCACGTGAAGAAGATGGGAGTTATAAATTTTCGGGTTTTTCGATAAATCGGACCGGGGAATGACGGTAATCCGGATGGCCATGGTCTCTTCAATCTGAGGGAGAATGGAGATGGGTACATGGGAAAAGTTGTGAGAGGTTCAATCTCCCATAGGGAAACTCTGGGTTGCCTCTCCCCTGCAGTTGATTCGTCCCATCCGACCTGAAAAAGGATCGAGCACGACCGCAAAGGTAAGTAAGACTTCTAAAGTGCTCCACATGATACTTTTGCAAAGAAAAAAAAGCTTCATTTTATATTTCAATTATGATAATTTGATCGAACTAGTTTAGCCGGTGCTTGTACCTTCACCGAGCGCCAATGGGAGTTCTGCCAACGAACAGGATCCAAATCGCTGATACCGGTAACCGTACCCATGTACCTGAGCCCAAATGATAAAAACATATGAGCACACAATACGAATAATATAGTAATAATTATTTCAATTTTCATTTAGAAGTAGACCGTTCTAAAGGAACTTCGGGATTGACAACAAAAAAGTGAAGAAAAATAGAAAAGAGTAATGTACTATTGGGAGTCGTTCCTGTGTGAACAACCCTTATCGTGGGAACGTGTAAACACTGCACTTTCAAGACAAGTGTATAATGCACTTTATTTGTCAGATTACAAAAATGCCCCTTACTTGCATTCTGATAATTTTCAAAGTACAGTACTTAAAGTACAATATAATCATCTATAAAGTGTAGTACATTTGCATTTAAAGTGCAGTGTTCATACGTTCACTCGATAAGAGCATGTTCACATTTAAACCTTCTCGATGTACTGCTTTACTAAAACTTGGTAAAAGGAAATGCTTGAATATTCCAGTTGGCTTTTACTAAATAGCGGCAGAAGAATTGGAGCTACCTGCGTACACTTGATTCTTCGGTTTCGAAAAGCATCCGGAAGCGCATACCGACAGAAACTCTTGTATGATAGACTGATTTGGCATATTTTGCCAGAGGTATCACAAACTCGGATGGACTTGCCCTGAAGTTGATTAAAACCGAGAATGAGGCATTTCATATCGCCTAAAAAAGCATGAGCATGTACAGAACTTTACCTTGGATTATAGAAGATAGTGAAGCGGCTATTTGTTGCCGCAGCATGGGCAGCAGCAGCAAGAAGCCCAATGTGTATGCTATCGCTGGACAGCACGGATGAAGGCATGATAGTTTGAGGTCTATTGGCATGCCGAATCCCCAAGAACAACTGATTGTTTTCGTTCCTGAAAGAATGCAAGAAGATTCACGACGACAAACATAGCAAAAGTTACATAATGGAGCAACAAATATTAAACATAATGCTGCATACCAGATGAAAATAACAGAATCTCCAGCAACGAGTCTCTTTGCACTCACGAAAACACTCCAACCCGTCGTGAGAAGATGCCTCTTTGGCTGACCTGAATTACAGCTCACAAGTTGGCCACCGAATTTAGGCGGTGTTTGGAATAGCTTTTATAAGCAGTTTTTAGCTACTTATGTTTAAAGTTGCTTAAAGTTGTTTTTAGGCAAAAGTTGTTAGCGTTTGCAATGTAAAAAATAAGGCAGCTTAATTTTATTTTAGAAAAAAAAATAGTATTTCAAACACTCTCGTAAGTTGTTTTTCAGTTTTTTTGCTTCTGCTTTTAAAAAACACCCATTAACCAGCTTACGGGCTTATGTTTATTTTGACTTATTTTAAGCACCAAAAATGCAGAAGTCTACATTCCAGACATTAGAAAAAATGCTTATGCGGTGAAAAAGCTCAGAAGCAGTTTATTTAAGTTGTTCCAAACACTACCTTAATTAAGCAGTTAAGGTCAACAGCTTAGCGAGAAAATGTCTCTCGTCGTGTTAGTGAAATTCGTCAACTATTCGTTTCGCGTATACACAGTTTTAGAAGTGTGAGTTTCCGTTCTTGCATGTCGAAAAAATTAAAATTGAGGAAACATACGTAATGTGATTATTGGAAAACCCACCTCGAAAGATATGCCTGAACTTCCATTCGTTGCCATGAAGATCCTTCGCTATCAATTCTTGAACGGGAGGGGTTTGAGAGTAGTCCTGAACAAGCATCAAGCCGTACAGTTTAGAAACAGAAAGTCCCAAAAAAAACCGCATAGTCGAACAGAAAAACCTACAAGAGGAGGAAAAACTTTTTCAGCTGCTCTACGAGGGACGGAAAATCCTCCATGAGTACTAGTGTCACTAGCAGTTAATGTTTTGCAGAAATAATTCGTCGGCTGCTTGCTCGGGGTACCGAGTTCTGAAGGTAGTAGGCATATGTCCTTTTGCTCTTGCTAAAAAACAGCAAATGGCGAATTAATGTGCAATGAAAATCACAAGATCAAGAATAATCAAAAAAAAGTCTCGGGGATTTACGGGTGTAAGTGGTTGCAAAGTCATCTGAGCATAGACTTCATCCGTTTCAACATCTGCCTGCAATTTAGAAAATTTAGATTTGTCGGAGCTTCAGATAATATTTTTGAAAATATTAAAAATCTACTTACATGCATTGTAACATTGTGAAGTTGACATATTAATTGTGGTTGCAAGCCGGGATAGTTAGGGATCGCGCCATCTACTTCCTTGTTCGTAGAGGCAGCAACCTGGATACATATGCGTTAAAGAACATTCGACATATCTAGAATAGCTCGGTTTCTAAACCAACATCGATAACTCGGACACATAAATAGTCGATGATTCTCAAGATTTTCTAATGAAAAATGCAATCCCTATCTCCTGGACAACACTTCTTCAAGAAAAAGATTGTAGAAACGCAACTCAAAATGGCGGGAGTTCGACTCGAGTCCCTCCTCTTATGCAAATCCTCCTCCACTAAATCGTAGTTCTACGGTATTCTAAAACCCACATTATCCATCAAACTGTAAACACAATACAGTTAAACCTCGATAAAGTAATAATCTTGGGATCGAGAAAAAATATTCATTTAACGAGGTTATTACTTTATCGAACATCATTTTAGTGCATTGACCCATATGGGAACCGGAAGAAATTATTACCTTAACGAGATTATTACTTTATCGAATGTTACTTTATCGATGTTTAACTGTAAGCTATTAGCTTTTCTAATACAAATCACTCGCCTAAGTTTACGAAACTTACGACACTATACACGACTAATTAATTACGCGCATATAAATATCATAGAAACTAAGATAGCAATTAAACTGATAATGCATTCATCCCACAAGAAAAGTAATGAGGAAAATATAAATATCATATAAATATCACATAACTAAACCATGGATCTTCAAACTAAATTTCTCAATTAACCTGCTCACTATGGCCTTGAGGAAAATATACAACCCGGCTACCGAGTTGAGGAAGCGAAACTAGTGGCCCAGCGCAGGCGTGCCAGAGCTCCGAATTCAAGCATTTCTTCTCCCCTGCCAACCCAAATAGCAAAAGATTAATCTCTACATAAGCCTTCCCAAAAAACACACCAAATAGAGCTAAAATAAAGCAATTCCATCAGCAATATCACAAACCCAATGTGAGATAAAGCAAATAATAGAACATACCTTCCTCCTTCTGATCACTGAACCCAGTACTAGAGGAAGGAGAAGAAGAAGAAGAAGACAACCTCATATTCCAATAAAGACACAATTTTTATACAACACTAAGCAAAATACCACACTTAAAATTTTAAAAAAAAAATTAAAAAAAAAGGGTTGGGGGCTTCAAGAAAAAGCTTAACTACTCAATCTCATCCTACCCCCCCCCCCCCACCCTCCCTAAACCACCTAAAAATGCAAACTTTTTTCATCCCAACTCACACTCACCCTAAATTAGCAACCCCCTCTTTCCCCTTTTAAGTTAAAACACAAAAAATAGAGAAGTAAAAATTTAACAAGGGCTTTAAGGAGGAGAAAAGGTGGAGGAGATCTTGAAGCTCTTTCAGCTATAGTTTGGACAAAACCCTAAAGAAGAAAAAGAAGAAGACTGGTCCGAGGAATAAATGAGCTAAAGTTTTAGTTAGTGAAGGAAAAGCAACCGAGGAAGAAAATGATGTGTAGCTCTTGTGAACTCTCTCTCTCTCTCTCTCTCCAACTCTGGGTGGAGCTAAAATGAGCTCCAGATCTTTAATAAGATTTTCTTTTCCTTTTTCTCAAAAAATATTTAATGTTGATATATATATACTTCAAGAGGCAGATGAGGTAACTTGGAAACAATAATCAATTATTCCGATCTTGTTTGAAATTGAATTCCCCTTTTTCTTGTAATAATTAGTCCTTCAAGGTACGTTTGGTGCACAATTAAGAATTAGATTTCGGGAGGATTTAATTAACTTATATAGAATCTATCTTGATTCTTAATTTTAAAATTATCTTGATAAAAGGGTCCGACTAAAACTAAAATTTAGTGTAAGCAAAATAGATCAACCATAGTGCATTATTAATTTAATCGGGTGTAAGAATTTAATATGGTTAAAAAAACGTAAAATGGAATGATTTAAAAAGGAAATTGTTGGAATTTGAAGCTAATTGTTTGCATTGGTTCATTGTATTTATACCTTTGATATACAAGATTGTGATTCAAACATGTATCGAAACTTGTCTTGTCCCATGAGATGCATAGCGGTGAAGGTGGTGACTCGGGACCGAAAGGGTCTGTCACCTTAAGAGTGGTTTATCTCTCTTGTGTAGTTTGCAGGCTATTGCACACAAAACCGAGCACATCAAAGATAGCGGCAGTTTATGTTAAAATAAATTCTCATGCACATGCTTAAAAGAGTTTAGAATAATTTTTCATAAACTATTTTCGCTTATTTATATATAAATAAATTGATAGTAATAGAGTATTCGAAATTTATGCACAAATTATGAGGACCTTAAACGGGAAAAGGACGCCTAGAAATTTTAGTTTAGCATTTATCGAGCGCTTATTAAGTTAGTTTTCAGAAAGCCTAATTAGGTTTAGTAGTAAAACATGAGGTATAAAATAAAAATTAATAATCAAAATGCTTAATTTATTATTCTCTTCGTCTAATAAGTAGTGTCTGGTTTCTTTTAGGTAAATAGATTAAGAAAATGTTTTTTTTTTTTGTGGTATATATAGTTTCTTTTGAGCCTATTTGTTCTTTTCAGAAATAAGACGTTACCAACAAGGCACTTCTTTTGGAAATACAAGACATTACCAATGAGACGGGAATACGATTTTAGTATAGAAAATGATTCAATTATACTTTGGGTGCTGGCCCAACTGATCAAGGCCCAAATAATCGGATATCAAAATGCCCATATCATGCTAATTGAATCTCGAATATTTTCGCTCAAATAGAATTTTATAGAAAGTCTAGTAGCCCAAATGGTTTTTACTTTTTTACACGTTCAATCAAATGAACCATGAGAAAATATGAGGATTCATAAATTCCTCACTATTCCGATTTCCCACGTGGAAGAAAATGAGAAAATAATATTTAAACGCAAATACTTCAGTGAGCCGGATGTACATACACCCGGCCCAACTCGCAGACTCAATTGCAGCCCAGTCATCAGATCTAGATTCGTGCGTGCAAAAAAGTAAATATACGTTCTATTCATTATTTTGCTATAATAGCTTATAGTCCAACGTTTACAGTCTCCTTTTAGACTAAGAGGTCATAGGTTTGAATCGTTCAAGTTGCATTTTTTATTTTATTCATTTTTTTTATTTTTTTTATTTAGCGAAAATACAGTTCGATTTATTAATTATTTTTAATTTTCAATTTTTTATATTTTTTTAAAAAAAATGTTTAACTTTTTTAATTATTTTTAATTTTACTTTCTAGTTTCTTTAATGTTTTTTAATTTATTTTTTTTATTTTTAATGAACGACGACCGTGTCATTTGCAGTGAACAAAAATGTCATTTGCTTCTAAGAAAACTGTCATTTGGGATGAGGGAGTATGATTTTAGTATAGAAAATGATTTAATTTGACTTTGGGCCGAGCCCAAATGATTATGTTTTTTCGGAAATAAGGCCCAAATAATCAAAATAAAAAGGCCCATGTCATGCTATTGGATCTTCCTAATGGGCTAATTGGCCCAAATGGAATATTAATTATTTTGAACTCCAAGTAGAATTTTATAGACAGTATATATGCCCTTGTTACACGTTCAATTCCCATTTCCCACTTGGAAAAAATGAGAAAATAAAAATTAAATTCTAGAAATATGTTCCACGTGAATTAATTAAAATGATTTGACTGTGCACCAACACAAAGTGGAGTACGATGTGGTCCAATTTTTGTTGGGACAGTTGTCGTGAATTTCTAACCACACATAATCTTAATTTCCAAAACTAATTTGAGGTTTGATCACATAGAAACTTATTTCAATATGTGGTTTTCGTTATGTACTAGGATAACGTATGCGTACGATTCGAACTATAAGTTCTTAAATTTAATAAGTTATTTAATTATATAAAAAAAAGGAAATGAGTTCTATAACTTTATCAACTAAAAAATACTCCCTCCGTCCCAGCACAAGTGACACAAATGTTTTCGGCGCGGGAATTTATGCGGTGGAAGATAAAGTATGAGAGAGAAGTTTATGATAAAGTAAGAGAGATAAGATGATTGAGATTGTGAGAGAGTAATTGATAAAGTAGGAAAGAGAAATAATAAAATAAGAGAGATAAATGATTAAAGTAGGAAAGAGAAATGAAAAAGTATGAGAGATAATTGATAAAGTAGGATAAAATTTATAATTTTTTTTTAAAAATTATTTCCATTTTTGGAAGTGTGTCACTTAAAACGGGACGCCCGAAATGGAAAGTATGTCACATGGAGCAGGACGGAGGGAGTATTAATTAATTGAATTGATCTTGCACTTCTATCTTAAGAATCATTTCTAAATAATTAATTATTATATGAGTCCTACATTTCTATCAATCAAAATCAACTCACCTAAATTAACGCGTCGAAAAGAAATAAGACATGTTCGGTGGGATTTAGGGAGTATAACAATAAAAGGAGTCACGATCAAAAGATTTTATTAATAACTCCTCATGAGTTACTATGCGATTATAAGCAATCCGGATCTTCTGGTTCAATTTGTGAGTACCAGTCCGTGTCCCATCAATCAGGTGATGTCATGTGTGTTTTTAAAGTTAAACAAACCCTATAATATTAACTACATGACACACCAATACACACGTGACACCGCGTAATTAGTGGGCTATTGAGTGATCCTTGCAAAATTGGATCGCGGATTACAAGGACAACGATAGACAATAATAATGACATGCATTAATTACCATTGTCGGCACTTCCAAATTAAGTTATATACATTTTCTAAAAGCTTACATCGTTACATATGTGCACCAAATAGTAGTTCATAAAATGCCCCCACCCGAAAAATTAAAATAAATAAATAAAAAACATATTATATATATTCGTCCGACTATGTGATATTAAGTCACATATATGATATAATTTCATTTAAGGGGTTTTTGTACGAGGGGTTCAAAATCAAGTAAGTATATCCATCATATAAGGTGTTTGGATTGGGTATATCGAAATTAAAACTCTAAAGTTACATATATCGAAATTGAAAACTCGGGATTTTGAAATCCCTAATATGTAGTAATTGTTATGTTTTGTCCAAAATTTACCTTTGATTCTCATTTCAAATCCTAAAAAATGACATGAACCCAATTCCAAAGTACGAAACCGAATACTTATAAGAGGGTGTTTGAAACAACTTTCAAATGCAATTTATAAATTTTCAACCGAACTGAGTGTATGGAACAATAGAACTTTCAATTGAAATTCTCGACTAAATAATGTCAACATAGAGAAGTTGCTTAAGCTGCTATGACCTAGCTTTTATTTGAAGATTACAACTTATCTAATTTATTGGACTATTTTATTCTCCAAATATTTCATTAATTCCCTTAGCTCTAAAATTAATATTTCTTATCAATTGCCACTTAAATTATAATTATATTTTAATAAATTAGTTAGCGATTTAATAATGATTATTTATTATTTGTAAAGTCTTCAAATTTAATGAAATATTTTTTATTAAAATAAAATAATTAAATATAAATTAATTGAAATGGTGGATTTTTAATCTCAGTTTTTAAATTAGTATTTTTCCATTTTCGATTAATGGTAATTATTTTTTTAGCTACGCAATCAATGAAAATATAACAAATAAGTATTACCATGAATTTATGCAAATAAATAGTATTTAAAATATAATATTATAATATGTTTATGTTAATATGATATATTATAAATTTATTTAATATTTAGATTAATTTAATTTAATATTTTGCAATGTTAAAATTGAAAATATATTTAAAAAATAATTTCTCCATTTTATTTATTTATTATAAATTTTAATTGTTTGATAAAATTAGGTGTAATACAAATATTTTATTTAAGAAGTTAAAATAAGCTACAATTATCACAAGTATTTCAAACACTATTTTTTCCATTTTCAGCATTTATCAATAAACTTCAATTATTTCAAATCCCACTAAATATATCATATTCAAAATTTTACATCAAACTCCTAAAAAAATTATAAATAATATCAATAATCTATTATCATCATCATCAAGAATACACTAATTTGTTTCTACACACAAACACTACACATGCACCCTAATTGTTTCTATAAATGCTGAAGAACTTGCATTGCAGAGAACAAGAAACCAGCTTCTCATATATCGAAGTTGCTGCAACTCCACTATAAGGTATAATTTCTTTTTCAACATCGCCTTTACTTTCAATATATTTAAATTTTCAAGCCAATAATTCAATCATTCCCTTGAATTTACTACTTAATTGGTCAAAGAAAATTGATTTAGTCGAAGTTTATAACACTATTATGTTGATTAAATTAACCTAGATTGCATATTACTCTTTTTTTTAACTTGATTAATTTTATCACCAAATCTCGAGTTTTCATTTAAATGTAATTAATGAAAGTATCTCTAACAGAATTTTCCTATAATGGCCGGCGTGACAAGTTGCTTCTCGACTGGGTACTCCACTTACCACAAGGTCTACAAGACCGAATTCACCGTCTCGAAAACCACGACGGTCCGTCCAGCCGGAAAAATTCTTACTCCGGTGGGACCATACAAGGTCTCAAACCTAGACCAGACAATCCCCTACCCCATTGAGGTTATTTTAATGTTCCAAACACAAAACTACAACGTTAATGTTGGCCAAGTTATGAAGGAGTCATTGGAGAAAGTATTGGACAAGTACTACCCTTTAGCCGGTAGGCTCAAAATTGGATGTGATGGGAAGATGGTGGTGGAGTGCAGTGGGGACGGCGGCGTGCCTTTTCTCGAGGCGTTTGCCGACGAGGAAGCGGCGGCGGTGGTTGGTGATGTTAGTGGGATTGATGCGAAGCTTGTGAGGAAGCTTGTTTGCTCCAAGCGTAAGCCATATGAGACCATACTGGATGTGCCACCTTTGACAGTTCAAGTAAGTAATATGCATTATGTTTGTGTTGTCCTAATTGAGATTTGTAGTAACAGATTCTTCGGGATGAGATCACTTGTCTAATAAATCTATGTTCAATTAGGGTCCGATTTAAAACGACGTAGTTTGTATTGAAAAACTACAAATTAAAATGATAAGATTAAAAAAGGATTTAATAAATAACTAACGAATATATTTTTTTAATACAAAACCACGTCGTTTTAAATCAGACATCAATTGGATAGGGATTAATTGAACATGTGATCTCATCCGGAATTCTTCTATTCAAGAATTCGAATTCGTCGAAATTTTGTAGTATATATGTTTGTGTTGTTCTAAGATGTGCAATAAGTTTTTTTTAATTAAAGATTCAATTTCTCGGACTTTTATAAGCATTATTATATTTTTATTACATCGTATATTTCACTAACTATATACTATATATGTATGTGTTGTTTTAAGATGTGTAATAAGGACCTTTTCTTAATTCAAATTCTTGAAATTTTTCTAAAATTATATTCTTGTTACATCGTATATTCGTGGGGAAAAAATCATTTTTGGCCCGTTATCTTGACGCTCGATTCACTTTGGCCCATTATTTTGATCGAGCCCAATTTTAATCTGTTAATTTGGCAAATTGTCCATTTTTAGTGCGGAGGCATTATCCTAGGAGTGGGATTCAACCACGTGTTCTTCGACGGGATCAGCTTCCTCGATTTCATGACCTCGTGGTCGGAAATCGCGAGAGGCCTCCCCCTATCGATCGATCCATGCTTGGATCGATCGATATTATCCGCAAGAAGATCTCCGAAAATCGAATTCTCACACCCCGAGTACTCAAGAATCGAAAGGCCTCTGGCTACTCCGCTCACCGGAGGAGACGCAACCACCATCACCAAATCATTCCGATTATCTCATGAGGCCATTTCCCGCCTCCGAAACTCCGGCGACGGCGAGTGCCGAGTGCATGGCACTAAAACCGGCTCCGACGATGTTCGAGATCATTACTGCATTATCATCGATTTCCTGGACCAAGGCGAAGAAACTGAGCTCCGATGAGAACACCCAGATCGCCATGGCGGTTGATGGCCGGAGCAAGCTCCGGCCACCACTGGAAAAAGGGTATTTCGGCAATTGCATCGTTTGGGCTTGCGCTAAAACGACAGTACAAGAGCTTACGAGCCGGCCCTTATTGCATGCAGTGGGGATTCTACGTAGTGCAAAGACTGCAATTACGGAGGATTTCGTCAGATCAGCAATAGACTTCCATGAAATTACAGGTACCTGTCGAGTTGAGTTGAGTTGAGTTGGGCTGAGTTGACTCAGTTTCACAAACGAGTTGCCATTTGCAGGCCGCCCGTTGAAGCTGGACAACACGATGTGGAGCACGAAGTGGACCAGGCTGCCTTTCTACGAGATTGATTTCGGGTGGGGAACGGCGGCGAAGGTGGGGCCAGGGCCAGCTTGGGAAAATCTGCTGGTGATATTTGCAGAAGAGAAGAAGAGCAAGAATGTGGCGTTTTCACTGAGTTTGCCTGCTGAAGTAATGGAGATATTCCAAGAGATCGTTCAATCTAATTATTATTAGTAAATTAAATCGCCCTAAATATTTCGTCAATATCCCGTCGCGAATCCGTTGGTAATTCCGATGGCAAAATGCCATCTTTATTATTACTTCTACATTTCTACGTACTGTTACTTATTAATCTAATGGGAATCATCTTTATTCCGTCACTAGATAATAAAATGTACTTAAAATCTTTCGACGGATTATAATAAACTATTCATATATATTACTCTCTTTGTCCTATTTATAGCGATATGTACTGTTACTTATTAATCTAATGGGAATCATCTTTATTCCGTCGCTAGATAATGATAGATTAAAATGTACTTAAAATCTTTCGACGGATTATAATAAACTATTAATATATATTACTTCTCTTTGTCCTATTTATAGCGATACTTTTTCCTTATTGAGACGTCCTATTTGAATGTCACGTTTTCTAAAATGGAAAAGATTGTTTGGATCATATTTAACTAATAAAATTAAGTCAAACAATCTACACGACATAGCACCACTTTTTTAATTCTAAAAAAAATGTGTCACTTTAAATGGGACGGAGAGAGAGTATAATAGTATGCATGTGCATGCCTACTAATTCATTAACTAGTTTAATACTCTTCATCAAACCTAAACTTAATTATTGAAAGTCTGGCAACGGAAAACATATAATTCCTAATTGTATGATTTGTGGCCCATATAAATGGCAGAAAAAACATGATAACTGATAACACCTAATTACTCATGCATGCATGTGAATTAAAGCATTACCATATAGTTATTGTCACGGTAAGTCTTTTTCTTCTAAATCTACATAAATTAGGAAATTAGGGATGTAGAGGGATTGAAACCGGAATCTGTATTTTAGGCCACTATGTTCGCATCCCCCGACTCAACAATCAATACTTTCACTAGCATGATATACCAATTACGCTACATATTTACGGTGTGACATTCAAGTTCTAGAGGCTTATATTATACATTCTCGAAAAATACTCTCTCCGTCTACTAGAAATGACACGTCTTTCTTATCGGGACGTCCCACTACAAATGACACGTTTTCTAAAATGACAAAAATTTGTATGGACCGCATTTAACTACTAAAAAATTTAATAATTTCTACTATATGACACCAGTGTCTTAATTCCCAATAAAGACAGTATTTGTAGGCATATGAGTCAATGTTTTAGTAGATCATTGCTAGGGGGTACATAGAACAAGACTCGGTAGATGTGTAGGGATATGAGTTAGTAATTTATGTAAACTATAGGGACGCTATTGTAATATATGCTTATGGAGGAAATCGTAGTGATACTGAATTGTATTGTTATAGAATTGAAGATCTCAAAAACCGTCCTGACCCCTGTGAGTGTTTGAACCGCTTTGATGTAATAGGCTATACTTATTTTGATCGTTGTAGATTATTTTTCTAAGTCCTGTGAGGGGTATATTGTTGCACTGAACTTCAACAGAGAAGTTAAAGTTCCAGAACCCCAAGTCATCGGTTTAGTAGAGCTCGGTAGTCTTCAGAGTCAGTAGCTGACACCACTCAGCAGAAGATTCTCATCAGCAGACTTTGGAAGAAGACTCAGTATGATCCTTTGATCTAGTGATTGAGTGAAGAGCTTCGTTGATTGTCTTTGAGTCAGGAGTTGACTACATTCAGTAGAAGATCTTTATCAACCGACTCAGATGAAGACTCGGTATGATCAGCCTTTGATCTACTAAAAGGTTGCGACTCAGTTGCAGACTATACAAGGAAAATCGACTGCCTATCCTTATCAGACGAATGTCAGCAGAGAACATTCGAGGTTCAGAGAGTCAACTCAAGTAGAAGACTGATGTCCAACAAGTCTCACCTAACGCAAACCTCGACCAATGAGAAGCAAGCAAAGTTTACCTGCTTTGACACAAAAGTTACTCTCACACACAGAACGCCAACCACTCTGCGACGACATTTCAAAAATATATGGCCGTTTTCCTTGGAGTTTTGTGACACGTGGCATCGTCTTCTTCAACGGATACATGCTTGGGTCACAACTATAAATAGAGAAGACTCTCCAAACACAAGACATACAAGGGAACCAAAGCATTCAAAGTTACACTCTCTAGCAAACTTACAACGATATTCAAGCGAAGAACTTGCATTTAGAATTAGATTTTCCATAGTTCTTCTCTCTAGAGAATACATGTTCCCCTTCTCTATCTAAGCATTCATTGTAATATCTTAAGCTTAGAACCTTCGAATGAGTTCACTTTTAGTGAATTGTTCTAACTGTAAGAACTCCTTCATTGTTGGAGATCATCCTTCAAACTCCGGTTTGAATTTGTAAAGTCGCTAAGGACTATAATTTAGAAGTGTCTGTCCAGTGCACAGATTCATTGCTGAGGCTTGCTCAGATTAATCAACAAGACCTCCTGTTCAACATGACCGTGGATGTAGGATCTTGCGTATCTGAACCACGTTAAAAATTGTTTGTGTCGTCTACTGTTTTATTGCATTGTTCTCAAACTGTTTACAAAATCATCATTTGCATAAAACTGACTCAAAAAGTACACCAGCCAAAACGGTTTTGGTTTGCATAAAAATGTTTTTCCAATAGACGAAGTCAAACGGGCCCCACACTTATCCGCACAATATTTTGCGACTGAACTTATCATGCTGACCTCAGTCAGTAGAAGGAACTCAGCTGCTGAATCACTCTACCCTGCGATCAGGAGTTCTTGATTAACTTATACTAAGCAAGTTTCAGGCGATCTGTGCACTGGACATATAGTCTAGCGACTTTACAGGGTTCAAACACGGGGTTTGAAGTTTCTCCTTACAATAAGAACAATTCACAACGATGAACTCCTTCGAAGTTTCTGAACTAAAGATATTACAATAAGCACGCTTATGTTAGAGAAGGGGAACTAAATGATCTCTACAGAAAAGAACTAAGATGATCTTTCAAATGAGCAAGTTCTTCGCTAAGTTTGGCTTTGAGTTTGCTAGAGTATGTTCGCTTGAATGTTTGGTTTCCGGTGTCTTCTCTACATGAAGACTCTTATCTATATATAGTCTTCGATTAATGAATAGATCCGTTAGAGGCAGTCCAGACACGTGTCGAATAAGACAAGAAAAACGGTCATATCGATTTTGAATATCGCTGTAGGGATTTCCTATTTTTCTGTCTAGGAGCAGCTCTATGGCCGAGCAGGTAGAGTGCTGACAGCTCCTCATTGGTCAAGGCTATAAGAGTAGGTGAGACTTGTTCAAACTTCAAGTGTACGATGAGTTGACTTCCTCTGAATCCTCGAACCTTTTACTTAATTGTCTCCTACTTCCATTCCCATGCTTCTGAGAATTTTAGCTCGTGGCTCGAATTCCTTTGCAAATTCAGTTGGTTATAGCCTACCCACTTCTTCGATACTGAGTTTCTTCGGCTGAGTGACAGATCTTCTACTAAATGCATCAGCTACTGAACTTTAGCCTTCTGAGTTCTTAATACGCTGAACTCAACTAAGTTATTACATTATCGAAGGCTCAAAATTCAGCTAGGAGTTTTGGGATCTTCAAATTTTATTATACTGAATCTCATCCCAACACTATCCTAAAATATATATTAATTCTCAAACCCTCAAATCCAAACCTAATTCCGACCCTAAAAATAATGTTAACCCCCAAACCGTAGGCACTAATTTTTTATTTCTCAAACCCTTAAATACGTAATAGATTCTTTATTCTCAAACCTTTAATAGTTAATATTTATTTATTTTACTTGGAATTTAAAAATATTTAATGAATTCTGAATCTAAATAATTTTTTTTTACATAAATAATTAAAATGTAAACAGAACAGTATCTCAACATATTTTAATATTTTGATCATAGTTTGATTATTCAAGGAATAATTGTTTTGAGAAACTATAACTTAATTGTCAACCTAAAAAGTATCTCAACATTTTTAAAATTATATTTGGTTATTTTTTATGTTTCTAGGAATTCCAAAAAAATAAATTATTTTTATTAAAGACAACAATTTTGGAAGGAAATATATAATTACTTTATCAATCCAAAAAATCAATTAATCTTAAGAATAAAAAATATATTTCAAAGTGTGCTAGATTAATTCAAAAGGATTTAATGAGAGAGATAGAGACTTGTAATTGCTCAAAAAGTTGGCTTGAAAGTCATGGCTAGCCTTACAAGTAGATATACAAAATGTAATATATATTCAAATATGTTTTTTCCTTCACATTGCCTGCAGAGCAACATAGTTAAATCTCGATAAAGTAATATTCGATAAAGTAATAACTTCGCTAAGATAATAATTTCTTCCGGTCCCAATATGAATCAATGCACTAAAATAATGTTCGATAAAATAATAACCTCGTTAAATGAATATTTTTCTCGCTCCCCAATGTTATTACTTTATCGAGGTTTAACTGTATATGATTGCAAGAGGGCCTAAAAGGAGATAGAGATCTTACTTCGCTAAAACTTCCAAAATGGAGAGAGAGAGAAGTAGTACACCAATCTTCACAGCAACTACACCTATCAAAGCTTCTTCTTCTTCGACGTCTTCTTCGGAGTCGAAGAAGGACTAGGCGTCTCTTTGAAGGCCGACGGGCATAAACCACTAACCGCGCAAACGCCACACCTCGGTCTAAGAGGAGTGCACACTGTCTGCCCAAACCCTACCTATTTTCAAGAGTAACACAAAACTATTTTCATCCAAAGCCCTCAAAAATCGACGAAAGCGACAATCCGATCACAGTGTTTCACTTGGATATGTTGAAAAAACAAACCTACCAAAAGAGGATTAATAGGAACCCACTCCTCCTTAGGGAGCCATAGCTGCAAGGCTTCTCTAGTCTGCTCCGGAGTTGAAGTTTTCTACCAAACAAAACAACATTACGTTAACGAACGCCTTTGAGATTCAATTCTCTTTGGCGAGTGAATAATACTCCACCTTCTTAGTGCCCGGACGAGAAACCCATCCAAGGCGGTTACAAATACGGTGGACGTGAGTGTCCACGCATATTCCTTGAACATCATCCCACCCCACATTCATCACCTAAGAGGAAACAAAATATCTTCATAAAAGAATAGTAAGATGAGTAAATTGCATGGAGTAAATCTTTTTCACACACCAAATGAGCCATTTTTGGGCCGATTCCCGGAAGCTTGAGCAACTCCTCTAACGTACTAGGAATATCGCCGTCATACTTCTCGAGACAAATTCTTGCAACTTTCTTCATGTTGCTTGCTTTTCTTATATAAAATCCTACCTGCTAACAAGTAAATAACATCAAGCATATAAGAAAATTTATGTTGCCTATTATCGATCGCATATTTAAGTTCATCACATTGATATAGTCTGGTATACCTTTCGGGTTGTCCCACAATAACAGCCCAGTTTCTTTTTTTAGTAAGTAATTACACACTTTATTTGAGGGGCCCACAACTTTACAAAACTCTACATATAGCTAACAACTCTCCTTAAAAATCGCGCCGAAAAAAAAGTGAACTATATCAATGGGACTGAGGGAGTACTAATTTATTCCACGAAAAGGGGCCTACCGGATAGATTAAATCTCTGATGACGGCTTCATCAGCTTTATCAAGGGCTTCTGCGGTAAGCAAATCGTTTTGAAGAAGCCGCTGAATAGCTCCTGCAAGACGCGGCTCGGTGAAATATCATGACAAGAATAGAGAATAAGTAAAGCATGAGAGAGATGAGGACTTGCCGTGATTAACATTATCTTTGGTTTGGCTCGACATAAGAGAAGATATGAGAACTGCAAATCTTCTCTCCTGAGCAGAAGGCGTACACGCAACACGGAGATAGAAACAAGATGAAGCTGATAAACAAAATGCTTCTAATTCTAGTGACAAGATCTTCGCATGAACATCTTCCAATTCAAAATTCAACAAAAAATCATATGAATCGCGGATATCGAAACAAAATCAGCACAAGTGCAAAAATACTGTCACTATGCAACAACATAAAGCATAAATGGTCTAATAAGTTAGTGACTGGAATTACTGAATTTCATCATGGGGTAAATCACCTTAGGAGGAAGCAAAACACCAGCTTTCTCACACCCCATCGAGTCCACGGGTGCATCTTCGGAAGACCTCATTTTACGAATCCCTTCCATGACGGTTTCCCAGTTGGGAGGAGGTTGCACTTCATCTTAGAACAAAATTTTCAGACTTTTGCTTACTTTAGCGTATTTCTCATAGGAATTTTGAATCCAACTCCAACCTCCCGGAGTTCATTCTCCGGGGAACCCCATTTAAATTAAATTATTTCGGTGTATTCTTTTCATGTTTTGACAAATGATACTGCACATTAACTACATAATGTAAACAATCAAGTGTCTGTCTTAATAGCATCTTTTAATAAAATCGAAAACGTACTCGAAGAATGAAAAGTGTATTGCTTCCCAAATGCAAAATCTTCAATTTCAGGTAGGCTGCAAGGCTGCATCATGAATTCAATGTAAGCCCATGATGAGAAACATATTAATTTATTTAGTACAAAATAAATTTCGATCCAGTATAGACTAGAGACTCCATTTTCACACCATTACAATCTTGGCAAATGGAAAACCCAACAAAAACAAAACAAGAGTGCTTGGTAGAGGCCATAAATACAAAAGCAGCTTGAACACCATTATAGTCTTTGGGTGTGTTTGCAACTGCTTATTATAAGTACTTTTTATTTGTTTTTGCTTAAAGTTGAAAAAAACTGTTTTTAATCAAAAGTAGGTAGTTTTCGATATTAAAAAGCAGATATTTATGTAGTTCCAAAAATTATGGTGCTTTAAGCACCAAAAGCACCTCAACAGATGCTTATTGATTTAAGCAAATTTACTACTTAATTTTAGAGAAGTTTAAAGCGAGAAAGCGGGTTTTTCCAAACACTAGAGCCTGCTTATACAAAAACATATAAGCAATTAAAATAAGCTCTCGCAAACACACCCTTTAAACTAGATTCAAGAAACACCCATTATCATAACCAATAATACACATTTCCTATATCCAATCACACGGTAATAATACAATAAATTACACTCAACTACACCTCCATTAAGAAACTACCTAGAAATAAATTTCGCCTCTATTAACCCGGGGTGGGCGGGTTGGGGGTGGGGGTTGGGGTGGGGTGGGGGGAGGGGTGTTCCTATCTTCCTCATTTACTGAAATAAATTCTTACCTTTAGATCAACAACTTCAGGCTTAACCGCTTCAGCTGCAGCTTCAACAGTTTTCTTGACTCTCTTTTTCCTTACAAAGACTTGAACTTTCCGTACGGAATCATCATCTGCTTCAAAAACATGAAATAATCATCAAAAATTGAAACTTTCTTGGAGCCCTTATACTATTTACCAAATTTAATCGGTCCCCCACAAATTTCTAACCTGGGTTTTCCGATTCAGCAGACGGGCTTATCTCCCTTTTCACGGAAGAAAATCTAGTTACTTGCATTCTGCGGAAATAACGGGAGGGGAGGGATTTTGGTGAAGTTATATGTACGATTAGGGGTGTAACGGTTTTGTTCGGTTCGGTTTATTATGCATTTTAGAAATCGAATCAAATACATAGAAATGATTTGGTTCGGTTCGATTCGGATCGATGTATTTTTAAATATCGGAACCGAACCGAATCGAACCGCTTATAAATGGTTTGGTTCGGTTCGGTTTATCGGTTCACCTTTTTATTTTTTTATTTATTTTTTAAATTCTAAATAATGCAAGAATAATAATTTATAGGATGACACTCGTTCCAAACTCATAAATATAGAGTTGTTATTCATTTCTCTTCCTTTGTATAGATTAGAATTGATATTAACTTAAATCTAATATCTAAATCCAATAACATTCTCATATAATAAAGACAAATATTAAATAAAAAATTAAAAAATAAGATATTGGTTCGGTTCGGTTCGAAACGTTCAAAAATTCTTGAAACCGCAAATTGAACCGAATGTAAACGGTTCCTAAAAAGATAAATCGAACCAAACCGCGAAGCCGAACCGAACCACATTTTTCGATTTGATTTGGTTCGGTTTGATCGGTTTCGTGGTTCGGAGCAGAACCACTTACACCCCTATGTACGATTGAAGAAAAAATCTTGTAGAGTGGAAGAGACATCCTTTTGGGGGGAAGAGTAAATTGATTTAGGCTTTGCGATTAAAAAATTGTGTGAGTTTTATTGGATACAGTTAACCTGGATAAAGTAATAATCTTATAATCGAGAAAAAATATTCATTTAATAAGTTATTATTTTATTGAATATTATTTTAGTGCATTGACCCTTATCGGGATCGAAAAAAAATATTATTTTAGCGAAATTATTATTTTATCGAATATTACTTAATCGAGGTTTAACTGTATTGAGCGGAAAAAAACTTGTAAAAACGCCGTTTTAAGAAATAAATAAATGATTTTAGGTGAGATTGAATTTAATTGTAATTAATAAAGTTTTTAATAAACTAACTATTCACTTAGAAAAATAAAATAAAATAACCTTTAAAATAGGTTTCTTGTTAGTTAATGCTACCTAAATATTTCGATGATATAATTAATGAAAATTTTCCCGACAATATAATAAGAACTTGTTTTGTGTGTTATTGGGATGTCATAGCGGTTAATATATTTAGCAAGTGACCGAAAAGTTGAGTTTTTAGACATCCAAATAGTCTTCATGACATATTCTAGTTGAACTACATTGTACTAAAACTTGAGCATTCTTGTCTGTAAAGCTCTACTCCATCTTCTTTGCCCTCGGCTTGCCCTTCGGGATCCGGCTGAGGACACCGGAGCCCAGCTTCCGGTAGTTCCGCTGCAGCTGTTCGAGCACATTGTAGACGAACCCATCGACTTCATCTTCGTATCTTTCGTACAGGACAGGCAATGTGTGTGCAGCAACAAAACCTAAGAAGGTGATTCCAAAGACAAATGGGGGAAATCATAGATCGAAATCGCGGTCTCTAAAGCACGAATCGCGTTTGATAAAATGCGCTTTTAGCTCGATTTCTTACCAATGTATAACACTGTCAAGAAATTGCACCAGCTTCCGATAATGGCAGCAGCCCACAAGCTAGCAACAGCCTAAAGAGACAGCATAAGAATAAAGACTCATATTAAGCTTAAAAATTACGTAAACTAAACGTAGGAACGAAGAAGAAGAATGTAACTAATTTACCATTAGAAATTGTTTGATGCTTCCTCCACAAGCAACATCTTGCAAGAATCTTAAACCGTGGTTAACTTCGGATCCAATCGCCTTACCTACGTTAACAAACACTTCCTCGGGAAAGACAAGGCGGGGTACCTTGGACGGATATCTATCGACACGAGGTTACTATTAACAATCAAGAAGAATTATATTAAGCCATTGTCAAGACAATCATCACCTATTAAGAATGGTGGAAGCATTTCGCCACACGAATTGAGCCAGCATTCCGATGATAAGTGCAAAGCTCAGAAGTGTGAGGAAGTTGTAGTTCAGCCACTCGAAAAGAACCCAGATTACGGTAGCAGAAGTTAGAACACTAGCCGAGATCTTCTTGTTCCTCCATAGGAGCACATCAGCAGCTAAAGATTCAAACAGACTGTGTTACATGAAACGGGAGGAGGTTCTTGATTGTTAGAGAAGATGGGGAGTGTTGAAGAATCCTACATTTGCCGCCCCCTAGAAGATGGTGAACTGGTTTTTCGCGTCCGAACAATCTGTTGAACTGATAGGTTACAGAATTCGACTTGTCGTCCTCAAAGAATGACATGTTTTTGTGCTTCGACACACTGTCGGAGAACGTTTCCATGATGTTGCTCATTAGAGCCTCGGCTGTTATTCCCTCAGGCATTTTACCTAACATAAGTTGTAGAAGATGTTATTGCTCATTATTAAGTCTCACATCGACTTGGTGAAAATCTTGTCTCTTCTGTATAAGGTTGGATATCCATTCCCTTACAAGGCCTTTTAAGGGGAATATGGCCCAATTTATCATGGTATAAGAGCAGACCCAAGTGATGTTGTAGTAGTTCCGATGTGCATATCGGCCTACACGTGAGGGGCGTATTAGAACCCATTATTATGTCCCATATCGAACAGGTGAAGACCAAGACCTTTTAGGGGAACGTGGCCCAATTTATGAGAAGACAGATATTGTCATTCTATCCGACTTTCACTAGCTTATTAGAGCTCATTATTATGTCCTACAACGAACAGGTGATGACCAAGACCCCAATTTATGAGAAGACAGATATTGTCATTCTATTCGACTTTCACTAGCTTATTAGAGCTCATTATTATGTCCCACATCGAACAGGTGAAGACCAAGACCTTTTAAGGGGAATGTGTCCCAATTTATGAGAAGACAAAGATTGTCATTCTATTCGACTTTCACTAGTTTACTAAAGCCCATTATTATATCCCACAACGAACAGGTGACGACCAAGACCCCAATTTATGAGAAGACAGATATTGTCATTCTATCCGACTTTCACTAGCTTATTAGAGGCCATTATTATGTCCCACATCGAACAGGTGAAGACCAAGACCTTTTAAGGAAGACCAATACCTTTTAAGGAGAATGTGGCCCAATTTATTAGAAGACAGAGATTGTCATTCTATTCGACTTTCACTAGCTTAAATGATTTTGATCATGGATGAATCCAATTCTATCCGACTTTCACTAGCTTAAATGATTTTGATCATGGATGAATCCAAATCAAGAACTTCTTGAACTTGCAGATGGGCTCAAAGCCTCAAACCAAGATTACATGTGTTTTTCACATTCATCAAGATATATGGAAGCTAAAAGTGTTTCATGTATAGTTAAAAAGGTTAAAGAAAGAGTGACTTACAGTATGGATCTTGAAGACTAGTGAAGCTCAATAAGAAATCCCAAATGACACAATTGTCTTGCAAACCTACAATTCAGCCAAGATTGATTCAAGATGCCAAAAACAAACTTTAACAAATACAATTCAGCCCAAGATTGATTCAAGAAATGCATAATACAACAATCCCATCTCAGAATCTTCCCACAAAATTCCCAGAAAAAGTAATTACAAATAACATCAGCCAAAATCATAAAGAATCAAGATTCTGAACAAAAGATTCCCAAAACAACAATCCCATCTCAGAAGCTTCTCAGAGGCAATAAACCAAACAGATTTCCTTCACAGACTAATGGCTAAATAACCGATGCGAGAAGCATAAGAAACAACTGAAAACAGCATAAACAAGGAATCAAAACATTTACCAGAAGCCCAAATGCGAAAAGGAGGAGAGTAAAATGACAAGAAAAACAAACCCTGGTTCGAAAAGCGGAGTTCTTTTATATGCAAATGGCAGCAAAGGCAACGCACTCGCTCCCAACAGTTGAAGATTCGGTTACTGCTGCCGATTACTTTTTGGGCCAATCAAATTCAAGAATCTAAAGAGTACCACAAGTAACAAATTCTTGCACCCATCCATCCAATACACGTAGCAGCAGCAGCCAAGGCTCCACCTACCCGGATGTAGTGTTAATTATAGCGTATTCTTGTTTCCTACTTACCCCGCATTAAACACAATTCATGTCATCAAGCATGTTTATTTGTTCCATCGGGTAGTTGCAAAAATGAAATAAGTAGATAATAATAATGATTATTAAGTAGATAATAAGGATTATTTAAAGACCTCTTTAAATTAATATAGTCAGACCGTGAGATTTTATTATTTTCGAGAAATATTAATTTATTATTAAATGAGAGAATTTTCGAACTTCAATGAAATCGAATTTTAACTAGATAAATATAAAGTGTTAAGTTTATATATATATATATATATCATATTTAATGTCATTTTACTATTTACTATCTATAAGTAATGAATTATATTAACTTGTTAAGAAATTATAAATTTACAATGATATAGTTAACATTCACGAACAATAAACACTAAAAAAAATACTAAAGTTAATATAATTTATTTGGAACTAATCACGCCCAAGGAATCACTTATTGCAATGATTCTTCACAATTCTATGGTACAGTTCAAGAAAACAACATTGGAACTTTTTGATGCAATTAGAGAAGTTAGAGATGATATTCAATTTGAGTTTTAAGAAAAAATGCAACAGTATAATTATATTTCACAAAATTATCTTAGTATTGCTGGTAATTTTAAATGATTATTAATTAATGATATTGACGGGACCCTATATTTACACTGGAGTATTCTGAAAATTATTATCTTATTATCTTATCGAATTTAATGATTTTTTACACTGGTCCGAGTCGAGACCAGAGAAAAATATTATCCTAGAGAGATTATTAATTTACCGAGTATTAACTTATGGGTATTCTGAAAATTATTAATTTACCGAGTATTAATTTTTTACACTGGAGTATTCTGAAAATTATTATCTTATTATCTTATCGAATCTTGATATTTGATGTGATTAGATTTGGGTTTTTACATATAAAAAGCAAATCAAGTGGCTAGACCTGCTAAATATAATGAGGGAATTGCGTCTCAGATGCCTAAGCATGTGTAGAAAGCCCAAGTTCTTAATGGGCTCAGTAATGATCATATATGGCCTAAGTTTTAGAAATGGGCTTTGGTGATACATGGGAAAACAATGAGAACCCTACCAACAATTGGGGAGCTTTGGTTCGTAACTTGAAATCAAATTAGAATTCGTGAATTATTCATCTAGAATTTAGAATGAGATAATTATATAAATATATACATTCCCAACTTCATTTCATATACGAATCCAAAATCTTGATAGTAGATGGGTCTAATCCGAACACTTGCATATGAGATTTATACTATTTCATTATTTTGAAGCTCAATTATGAAACACCTTTTGTATAAGTATGGTTCACATTTTGTGCTAGACATTGGATTTTAGGCCTTTAAAGGAAAGGAAATTTATAGTCCTTCAATTCGTCCCCCAAATTTTGCAATTTATATTTTTGCCTCATAAGATAATAATTACTTTTGGGTTATATGTCGAAGATTTTAATTATATGAAAAACATCGGTCACAGTTTTAAAATGTTTAAGAACATATTATGTTTGATGTTCTTATATGTACTCATTGTTATACTATAACGGTTTCTATTATGTTAAGGGTGAGACTACTGCACCCCCTTGCTGGTTTTTGACATCTTTCATTTTTTTGAAAAAAAATTTCTTTTTTCAAACGTAACTCGTCTAGTTCTTCGTTTTCAAGAAACTCATATTCGTGCGTTTGATTCTCTTTCATGCTTTCCATTCACAAAAACAAGATTTAAGGTTCTATAGGAAGAAAAAATTGGGAGAAGAGCACCTAAAGGAATAGAAATATGGGTTTCTAAATATCTGAAAAGCTATGCACAGGAATGAACGAAATGGGTGTTGTATTCATCTAAAATTTTAAAAAGGCGCCCAAAAGTGTGAGTTAACGAGGATAGGGAGCAATCCGTATCTTCTGACCTATTTTATGTGGACCACTCAGTGGCCCACAAATCACACGGTGTCACGCGTGTTTTTACCAGTAAACAAATACTTTACTAGTAAAAACATAACCCACCAATACACGCGTGGCGCCGCTTGATTGGTGGGTCACTGAGTGATTCACCAAAAATTGGGACAGAGGATGTGCAGCGGGTAGGGAGGAAAAGAAACTGAAATTAAGGAATAGAAATTATAAAAAAAATATTTCTCCAAGAAAATAACAGGTGTCAGAAGTTCAACAAGGGAGTCTAGTAGTCTTACCCCAAGCATAAAAGAAACCGCCCCCCAAAAAAATTTCTCGGGGCCCGACGAATTTTGACCCCGGGCAATAAATCCTAGCTCTACCCATTGGTGTTCCATTAATATTTCCACAATAAACAACTAGACGTTACGATAATCTAAAATTTAAATCATATACACTTAAATGTTTACGGTTGAAAATGATAATGATAGTGGAACACGAATGAAATCGGACAAAAGATCGTGTGGGCCTACCATCATCCCCTCTTCACAAATGCCACATCACCAACAAATTCTAGACTTCCTTACACATGTCATATAAACACTGACTCAAAGTGCCACCCAACCAATCAAGAAGCTTCAAGAGAAACAGAGACTGGAGTGGAACAGAGATTGCTGATCTGCAAATGGCCACAACTGCTGCTTACTTCTTCCATTGCTCCATCCCAAGAACTTCTTCTCAACGCCACGCGCCGCCGTCGAAGACCCACCACCTGATCTACCGCGCACAGAAGCACGCGGCGGAGCAAGATGACGCTGCCGTCGTGTCACGGAGATTGGCCCTCACCGTCTTGATCGGCGCTGCCGCTGTTGGCTCCAGAGTCTCCCCTGCTGACGCTGCTTGTGGAAGGGTGTAGAGCGATTTCTAGAAATCAGGACACGTGACCTTGCACGTGATGCTATACCTTTTATTCCCTTTTTATGAGAAATGTATTAGTGATGATGATGACGACGATGATGTGTTAAATTTTGATTCAATTTATTTTTTATTTTGTGTTTGCATGCTATAAGTATCTTAAATTTTACTCCAGCCATTTCTCTCCATCAGTCTTGAGTTTTTTTTTTGTGTGTTATTTATACTCTATTAGTATATTTTTTTTAATTTAAAATAATAATTATTTTAGTGAACATTATTACTTTATATTTTTCCGTCTTAATTATATTATCCATTTTGATAGTGCCGTAATTTTTTAATAGAGTTATTAATTATGGACAGTATATTTGGGACGATTTAAAAAGAATTAAAAGTAATAATTTCCTAAAAGAATATTAATATGGATAATATATTTGGTATGATCTGAAAAGAAAATATTGGACAAGATGATTAAGACAAAGAAAATATTACATTATATAGAATTAATAATTCTTTTAATTTTTATATCAAAAAGAAATTGGACTAATGATAGAAATAGATGGAATATTAGATTGCGACTGGTTTTCTTGTAACACTATAAAATAATTCCAAATTATAAGAAAATCGATATGGGTAGAATTAAATAAAATGTGATATGGAGCCGACAAAGGGGTGCAGTGCCATCGAAGGTCTTATGCTCGAATTGTCCGAACAATGTATCTATCTATGTACTCCCTCCGTCCCGTTATTTCGTGCTTCAATTGGTTTCGACACTTAATTAAGAAAGTAAATGATAAAGTATGAGAGAGTGTAGATGATAAAGTATGAAGAGAAAATGAGTAAGATAATGAGAGAGTATAAGAGAAAGATGATAAAGTAGGAGAGAGAATGTAATAAAGTAGGAGAGTAGAAGATGATAGAGTAGAGAGTAATTTTTTACCAAATTAGGAAAGTAAGACAAATAATGGGACACCCATTTCTAAAAGTGGACCCACAAATAGCGGAACGGAGAGAGTATGTATCTATGTATTTATATATATATATATATATATATACAAACACAGAAACACACCACATTAGTCATAAAGCACACACACTCACACACTAGAGTAGTGGATACAATGCAGCTAAGAATCTTCATCCCCTTCCTCGTCCTCCTCGCCGCCTCCGCCGACGCCCACAACATCACCCGCATCCTCGCCAAGCACCCCTCCTTCTCCACCTTCAACCACTACCTCACCGTCACCCACCTCGCCGGCGAGATCAACCGCCGCCGCACCATCACCGTCTGCGCCGTCGACAATGGCGCCATGAACGACCTCCTCGCCAAGCACTACTCCCTCCCCACCATCAAAAACATCCTCTCCCTTCACATCTTCGCCGACTACTTCGGTGCCAAGAAGCTCCACCAGATCACCAAGGGATCCACCACCACCTCCTCCCTCTTCCAAGCCACCGGGGAGGCCGCCGGCACCTCCGGCTACGTCAACATCACCGACATGAAAGGGGGAAAAGTCGGATTTGCTCCTGTGGATAGCGACTCCGACGGCCCTATGGCGACATTTGTCAAATCCCTAGAGGAACAGCCGTACAACCTCGCCGTGATTCAAATCAGTAACACCCTCACTTCGCCGGAGGCGGAGGCGCCAGCCGCCGCCCCCTCCGACTTGAATGTGACTTCTCTCATGGCGAAGCAAGGCTGCCAGACCTTCTCCGACATGATTATCACTCAAGGCGCGGAAGAAACCTTCTCCCAAAGCGTTCAAGGAGGGCTCACCATTTTCTGCCCCTCCGACGAAGCCCTAGATGCTTTCCGGCCGAGGTACGTCGTCGTTTTGAAGCTCAATTTTGAATTTGATTAATTTAATTAACAAGTAGTAATAAATATCTACGGTACGGCAGGTATAAAAACCTAACCGCCGACGGGAAAACCTCGCTGCTGTTGTACCACGGCGTTCCGGTGTACAATTCGCTCGGAATGTTGAGATCCAGCAACGGATTGATGAATACTTTGGCGACGGAGGGGGCGAAGAAGTTCGATTTCACGGTTCAGAACGACGGCGACGACGTGAAGCTGGAGACGAAGGTGGTGACGGCGACGATCTCCGGGACTTTGATCGACGAGGATCCGCTGGCGGTGTTTAAGATCGACAAGGTTTTGCTGCCGAAGGAGCTGTTCAAGGCGGCGGCGGCGCTAGCTCCGGCGCCGAAGGCGCCGAAGTCGAAGAGTAAGAGTAAGGGTGCCGCCAGCGATGATGAGGATGAGGACGCGGATAGCCCAGGTCCGTCAGCTGACGACGTTGCGGCGGCGGATGAGGAGGATAGTAATGACGGCGGTAGAGTTCGCGGCGGCGGTGTGACGGCGCTCTGCTTCAGTTTGGTGCTTGGATTTTTGGCCTATATTTGTTGATTTTCTTTTTTTTTCATTTTTAATTTGGAAATTATGGTGTGAATTTAATTATTGAAAAGAGTTTTTTTTTTCCTATCTTATCTTTTTGTTTTTGTTATAAATATATACTCAATTCAAATAAGGGATTTCGTTTTCAATTCAAATATTGTGATTACAGTTAAACCTCGATAAAGTAATAATTTTGGAATCGAAAAAAATATTCATTTAACGAGGTTATTACTTTATCGAATATTATTTTAATGCATTGACCCATATTGGAATCGGATGAAATTATTATCCAAGTGAAATTATTAATTTATCGAATATTATTTTATCGAGATTTGACTGTATTTGCTCACACATGAATTATGAGGCTTTTTATATTAGAGTTTAAGATACGGTATAAATTTGATATAAGGTGTTTTGGGTTAAAAAAAATCAAATAAAAAAATTGACATTATATTTAAAAAGTTTAAATACACTCTAAAATATGAATGAATAATCTCGAATTTAAATTTAATTTTAAACTGCGAACTAAATTCCTCGACAAAGAATACATTTATAAAACTATCATTATTATTCTCGAACGTTAGGAAACTAGTTAAGCAATAATTGTAACGAATTTGTATTGCTCGAGCCTTATGATCTAGTAGGTCTTTTTCAATCAATAAATTGGATGTCAATTATGGAATTATTTTAATTAATTAATTAATTTTACCATTAATCACGTAACCATCTAGAATTTAGTATTTTTATTTCTTTATATTTGAAGACTATTTTAATCAAAAGAACAAAATGTGACATTATACAGCTGCAGTGACGTGTCAAGAGTGGGTGGTGAGGCAATCCGGATCTTCTGGTTTAAAATTGATGTCCCACTTGGTGATCCACCAATCACGTCATGCCACGCGTGCATTGATGAATCATGTTAGCAATAAAAAAATATTTTAGTTTTAAAAAGGTGACTCAACAATGTACGCGTGGACGGATGTGATTGGTGGCCCACCAAATAGGCCACCATTTCTGGGTCAGATGATCTTCTGGCGTGGAGAAGCGTCGGTGGAAATTTGCTTGACCACTGTTGTCATCGTCAACTGTTTTTTTTTTCACAATTCTGTATTTATTTGATTTATTAAATAAAATATATTTTTATCTATTTGGTCCAGGTATTAAATTTCAATTTCTCGAACTTACACATAAAAATAAATTAAGCGTTGGAATAAGACAGAGACAGATGATTAAAATTTAAACCCACCAACAAAGGTCACACCAATCTGGATTACAGTTAAACCTCGATAAAGTAATAACTTTGGGACCGGAAAAAGATTTTCATTTAACGAGTTTATTACTTTATTGAATATTATTTTAGTGCATTAATTACATATAGGATCTAAATTATTATATGATGGAAATATCTTAACTAGATAGAATGCTCCACTTTTCTATTTACTTTAATTAAGGATTTATGAAGAATTTAGCTTAGTATAAGCACTTAAATTTGATAAGTTAATCATGTTTGGATTCAAACAATAATAATAATTTATATTCCATTTGTCTTAATTATAATGTCCACTTTATTTTTTTAACGTTTTTTAAGGAGGGTTATTAGTTGTGAGTAGAGATGTATGAAGGTGTGGGTCCTATAAAAAATGTGTGTAATAATTTGCTAAAAAGAGAAATTGGACATTATATTTGAAACAATCCGAAATAAGAAAACTGAACATTATAGATGGGACGAAGGGAATATAAGGAAAAAATCAAAATTAAAAAAAAAATTGATTATTAAAATTTGATATGAGATCCTCATTAAAAGTTCTTATAAGTTGGTGTAAATTAATAATATGAACTTATAAAAATAAGTTAATATGAGTTTGGTTTGAAGACAAGAATATGCATAAAGCAACACAGCTGTTTTTGGCAATTAGGATCAAGCATGTTGGATGAGTTAATGGGAAGCATGAGAAAGATAATTCAATCCTTTTTTACATGTGACAAGGAAGGTATTTTTCCATCCCTATATGACGTGTAAAAGCAAATTCATAATTTGTATCTAATACTCCCTCGTTCCCGTTATTATCGTTTCGTTTATTTTCGACACGTGATTAAGAAATTTTGATTGATTGTTTATTTTATTCATTTTTTATTGTATAAAAAATGGATATATTTTTCGAGTAATGATTTATGGGAAAATATGTCTATACATCCAAATTCTATTAAAGCATAATTGATGCAACTGATTTATTTACTTTTTTTTTCTATTTTTCTCATATCATATTGAAGAAATAATCTAAATTTTACAAAAAAAAGTTAAGAAACATAAACTTTTGAACTCGGAACAAAACGAAATTATGTGGGTGAGACTATCATAATTTTTTCCATTTTCGAAAACAAGATAGAAATAACATGACAACCCAATTAGTAAAACATAACAGTAATAACGAGACACAGAGAGTATATATATTTTCCTTGTTTCTTCTTTTAATTACATGCTGATTTCTATGGACCCGGGCATTTCCCATTTTATCGGAACTTCTGTACCAGAAACAATGGTATCTCCAATTATAGCCCCCTGACACTAAAATATATTTCTTCCCACCATCCCCATAGTGTACGAGACAAATAACTCCTCATTATTATTGTTAAAAATAATTAAAAAAAAACCTCCATTGGGTATTTGTAAGAGATGGTAAGGCCCAATAAGATTGATGAAATCTTGTTTGTTGGATGAAATTGTGAGCCCAACTTGCGAACTATTATCATTACAGTTAAATTTCGATGTAATATTCGATAAAATAATAATTTTATTAAAATAATAATTTTTTTTTCTAAATATAATTTAATACTCCCTTCGTTTCTTTATTGATGTCTACCTTACTATTTTAGGCTGAAAATGTTTTTTATTATTAATGTCTACTTTCCTAAAATGGCAAATTCTCACTATCAACCCAATATGAGGTGGGCCCTCATTATTTATTATCCATCTAATTTTCTTATACACTTTCTCTCTCCAAAAGTTTATCTTTTGCACGATTCCTCTCCGCTCCGAACGTAGAAAATTTTAATTTTTAACTTTTTAAAAACTTTAGATTATTTCTTTTATTACAACATAAAAAAAATAATAAAAAAAATAAATCAAATGCTTAAACTATGCCTTAATAACATTTAGATAAATTTACACCAATCATTTATCGAAAACCGTGCCAATTTATTAATACAATTTAAACTCATTAATACACCCACTACCTTAATCTCCGGGATTCTCAACTGTAGACATTAATAAAGTAAACGGAGGGAGTATATTAAAATAATATTCGATAAAATAATAATATTCATCTCATTTATTACTTTGTCTCTCTTTTAATTGCTTCTCACATCCAAACACAGTAAAATATTATCATTACCCATTTCTAACTCGGATCCCCTTGGCTTCGCTCAATCCCTAGAGAGGTCGGTTCCATTTCTCTTCGTCGCGTGATAATCGATGCTCACTTTGATTACATGTGAGTCAGTAATTTGTGATTTTGCTGGATTTTCATGTTTAGCGAGCATGTAATTTCAATTGGAAATGAAGTCGGTTTTCCCCCAGATTTTGACGGAATTCTCGCGGATTTTAGGTTTTTGAGTTCGATTTAATTGCAGAATCTCATACTTGGGGGTTATGTGTAGTTGATTTCGATTTGATTAGTTTGGCTTATCATGTCTACGTTTATCCAATTGATTAAAGCATGAGCAGTTCCTTGCTGTTAATGCAATTCAGTTGGTTTTGTATTCGGCGGAATTGATCCTCATTTGCTTGTCTCGTTCAGTTTGATTGATAGATGCTATCAATTGGGGATATGTTTGCTTGCAAACATTAAACTTGTAATTAATAAGTACTTGACTTGGGGGACACACATACTGAATGAAAGAAGTAAACCTTTGTCCTGTTTGTTTCTCAATGAATTCCCAAATCTAATTTGTAAGTCAATCAGGAATTTTGTGTTTCCATCTTTTTTCCCTTTCTTATGCAGTTAGGAGATACTTGTGTGAACTATGCATCTTAGTATTGATTTTAGAAGTTTAGATTTTATTGTTTGTTTTTACATGTAGTAGAGAATCTCATTAGGAAATTGATCAAATTTATCTATGTTTTTTTACTCCCTTAATAATGTTATTAATCATTTTGTACCGAATCTGTTGACATCTCTCTCTCTCTTCTTTGCTAATTGCAGATAGCATACACGATACATTAAGTATTTGATAAGAAAGATCTCAATTCTGTACGGTGCCCCCTAGTATAAATACATGGGCTGAAGTGTGCTTTTCATGGGAGGTTTAGAGGATGATGAACCACCATTGAAGCGTGTGAAGGTGACCTCTGTAGATTCAGGGGGTATTTCTAGCAGTATTTTTCTTAGGCAGCGAGGTTGTTTGTTGGGTGACTCAATGGCTCGGCTTTTGGCATCTCAAGGGGACGATGAGGTTCTTGGCTCAAAAGGTATCATAAAGAAAGTTGAGCTTGTTCGTGTTATAGCCGAGGCATTGCATTCGCTTGGCTATTCAAAGTCAGGGGCATGCCTTGAGGAAGAGTCGGGGATTCCTTTTCATGCCCCCATGGTAGATTTATTCATGCGTCATATTCTTGAAGGACAATGGGATGAAAGTGTATCATTGCTTCGCAAAATTGGTCTAATAGATGAAACGATAATTAAGTTAGCATCTCTGGTAATACTCGAGCATAAATTTTTTGAATTCTTAGATGATGGAAATATAATGGATGCTTTAAAGACGCTGCAGACAGATATCACTCCACTTTGTGTACATGATGACAGAGTTAAAGAGCTTTCTTCTTTCATTGTGTCTCCATCACAAAATTTACTTGATGGAGCTTCTAGTGAAGGGTCAAAATGTGAATCCCGTAAAAAGTTACTGGGTAAATTGCGTAAGTTGCTTCCCCGACAGTGATTGTTCCAGAGAAAAGATTGGTGGATCTTTTTGAGCAAGCTCTTGTATTGCAAAAGAATGCTTGCAAGTTTCACAATTCTTCGGTTGGGGAAATGTCATTGCTCGCTGATCATCAGTGTGGCAGAGACCATATTCCAACTAAAACATTGCAGGTGATATAGCCTTTTCTTGTTTGCAATTTTATGAACGAAAATATGGTGCATGTGGTGTACTAAATGACACAGAATTCTAACTCAAAACATAAATGATATCGTGATTACTTGCTTGTTTTATATATGAAAAGGCTATTTTACTGCCTTTTTTATGGAATTGATTTTGTCTTTTATGGACATAACAAGATTTGTTTAATGTGTCAATACATCAGCTGATTTTTGTTGTTCTTGAATGATCTGCAGGTGTTAAAAGAACACAATGATGAAGTATGGTTTTTGCAATTTTCTCACAATGGAAAATATTTGGCATCATCATCCGGTGATCATCTTGTTATTATCTGGGAGGTAATGCTTGAAGTCTATTGAGGATTCTAAATCGTTGTTTGTGTATGAGGTTTTGATGCTCAAATGTTGAGCATGTAAGCCAATAATCATAGATTATGTTGATAAATTTGCTGCATGATAATCTCCTCAATCCTGTTTAATGAGTGATACGACTTGGATTGTTGCGTCTTCATATGTGCTAGCATGCTGATAGTTTCTTCTTCGGTAGGTTATGCTAGACGGTCAAGTTTCTTTGAAACATAGATTACACGGTCACCAGAAACCGGTATCCTGCATCTCATGGAGCCCAGATGATAACCAACTCCTTACATGTGGAGTAGATGAAGTAGTTAGACGATGGGATATCGTCTCAGCAGAATGCCTCCATATGTATGAAAAAACCGGTCTTGGTTTGGTCTCGTGTGCATGGGCACCGGACGGGAAGAGCATATTCTCGGGTGTTACTGATAAAAGCATCGGCATGTGGGATTTGGAAGGGAAAGAGTTGGAATGTTGGAGGGGACAGAGAACTCTTAGGATTGCAGACTTGGGGATTACTAGTAACACAAATGAGCTTATTAGTGTTTGCAAAGAAACTATGATACTATTGTTCAACTGGGAATCCAAATCCGACCGATTCATCGAGGAGGATCAGATAATAACTTCATTCTCTTTATCACAAGATGGGAAATTCTTGCTTCTCAGCCTCTGGAATGAAGAACTCCATCTTTGGAATATAGATGGATCTCCTAGAATGGTAGCTAAATACAAAGGTCATAAACGCGCTCGTTACGTCGTCCAATCTTGTTTCGGTGGATTGGATAACGCGTTCATCGCGAGCGGCAGTGAGGACTCACAGGTAAATCTCATCTCTTTCAAGTTGATTGCATTTGCATACACTTGCATTTAGTGTACATAATTCGAACTATTGTTTTGATGTCTTGGTTAAACTTCGCTCTTAGTAAGTGTCGTGTAGAATTGCGTACGTGTTTACGACTTTATGTCGTCCGTAGGTCTATATATGGCATAGGCTATCAGGAGAGCTCATTCTAAAGCTGGCCGGACATACCGGAGCTGTGAACTGTGTGAGCTGGAATCCGGCCAACCCCGGTATGCTGGCGTCGGCGAGCGACGACCGGACTATACGAATCTGGGGACTGGATGAGGTTAACATGAACTACAATGGCAAGCATACTAATGGCGTTCATCGGTGCAATGGGGTAAGTTGAAATTGGAAGAGAAATATGCACCATTCCTCTTATTTCTTCAGTCATTGCTTTTATGTAGATTCTTTTCTTTCAAATGTTTCGATCCCAAACAGTAGTGAATTTGCATTGGATGTTACAATAATCTCTTCCTCTCTCCCCCTCTCCCCCCCTCTCTCTCTCTCTCTCTCTCTCTTACTTTATTGATTTATTGAATGATAAGGGCAACATATACCAACTGCAAAATTATGTAAATTAGTAATCAATCTCCACTCATTATTTTAAAAAAATATACATGGTTGGTGATAATAATGGCAAAATATGAATTCTTCCGTTTTTGTATTCAAAGATTGTTTAAATGCTTTTCAAAATCTATTCTTGAACATTATAATCCATTTGTCTCATTATCGTTCGTCTGTCTATTTTCGATATAAGGATTAAGAAAGTGGATAAAGTTGTGTTAAATAGCGGGGTTCACTAATTTGAAGTGATTGTGGTTCAATTTTTTTTTCCAGAAACAATAAAATAATAGATTAATTCGAAAAAAAATACAAACGAATGTTTTGGTAATTAGACTAACCCAACTACTAACAATTAGTCATTGTCTAGAATATTACGCCAAAGCAAGATATAGTACTCTCTTGTCCTCATGAGATGACATAAGATGAAGGTGCGTGGTTCGGATCGAAACATTATGGGTTCAAATTTCACTGGACACGTTAGTGAGCCTTTCACCCCGTCGTCAAAAAAAAAAACAACTAAGATATAAGATCTCTCTCCGTTCCATTATTTTGTGCTCACTTCCAAAAAAAAGTAAAAATTATGTGGTCCAAAATTAATTATTAAAAAGTCAAACAATTTACACTACATAATATCACTTTTAAAATTTTCTTAGTGAAATCAATTGAACTACAAATAATAGGACGGAGGGAGTATTATTAATTTGCGTGAACAACTTTTTCTTGTCCATCAATAGTGTTAGTCCACTTGCTTCCACATCTCTCCTAATTAACCATTAAATTAAAGTCACCAATTAAAAAGGTTGACACAGACCTTTAACCCTCTTAAAATAAGATTACTATGAGACAAATCCAATGTAAATGTTAGTTTAATTATATTTTAATTATTAATATAATCTCCGATTTCCATAATATGATTTCTCACCATGTGAGGGGAAGGAATCTAGATGCCAATTTTAATGGTGGATCTGATCGAGGGTATTTTGGGAAATTAGGGTTTTTTTATGTAGATTTCTTGATTTCACATACTTTATATTATAGTGATTTATATTGTATTTTCTAAATTTTGTTCAAGATTATAAAGGATTATCCTTTTTGATATTATTACAAAGATTAAATTTCGGATTTTATTTCATTAATTATATGCTCGGTCTATGAGTTTAGGACCATTAATTACAGATTAAAGAGGAATTAAACTTAGTCCAATATAGTCATACTATTGCCTAATTGTCTAAGAGATGTTTTTTACTTAATTAACCAAATCTTCTGTGTTAATTCCCTAAACATCCTCTCTCTCTCTCTCTCTCTCTCTAAACCAAAATACTCTCTCTCTCTCCCTCTGTCCAACTTTACAAAACTTCATTTTCATATTACACAAATTTCAGTTTCAAATCGCCATCACTCCATGCTGCCAACCACCACTACCCCTCCGCCGTCCGATCACCACCACCACCACACGAAGAAATCCAAACTCAAAACCACCATCTACTCCGTCAAGTCCCACATCTCCGGCCACCACTGCGCATGGCTAATCGCCACCATCCTCCTCCAGCTCATCATCCTCTTCTCCCTCAACCGTGTCTCCCCGCCGCCCCCAATCCCCTCCACCACCCGCCGCCGCTTCGAATCCGCCCCCACCGCCCCCCGCCGCCGCGATGAAGCCTGCAAGCACGGCCGCATCTACGTCTACGACCTCCCCCCCCATGCTCAACAAGGACCTCCTCGACAACTGCCACGACCTCGATCCATGGAGCTCCCGCTGCAACGCCGTCTCCAACGGCGGCATCGGCCCTCCGGCCACCGGCCTCGAATCGGTCGTGCCGGATAACCTCTCCGCCGCGTGGTATTGGACCGATATGTACGCCGCGGAGGTAATCTACCACGAGCGGATGAACAACTACAGATGCACGACGTACAACCAGTCCGAAGCGACGGCGTTTTACATCCCCTTCTATGTCGGCCTCGCCGTCGGAAAATACCTCTGGTTCAATTACACATCCAGAGACCGCGATTTCCACGCCGCCGCCATGCTCGATTGGGTCAAAGACCAGCCCCCGTGGCGGATCTCTAACGGGTCAGATCATTTCATCATGTTCGGCCGGTTGACTTGGGACTTCCGGCGACTCACTGACGACGACTCCGACTGGGGCTCCAAATTCATCTACATGCCATTGATGAAAAACGTCCTCCGATTAACCGTCGAGCGGAGCCGGTGGGACGAGCTCGAGATCAGCGTGCCCTACCCGACCGCGTTTCACCCGAGATCCGGATCCGACATCCGCCAGTGGCAGAGACTAATCCGGACCCGGAAAAGATCCAGCTTATTCACCTTCGTCGGGGCGACCCGGAAAAAGATCAAAAACGACTTCCGCGGCGTGCTAATGAGCTACTGCAAGAACGAAACGACGACGTGTCGGGTCGTGGACTGCTCCGTCACCCACTGCTACGACGGGGCCCCGGCGATACTCGATTCCTTTCTCGATTCGGATTTCTGCTTGCAACCCAAGGGAGACGGGTTTACCCGGAGATCCGCTTACGATTGCATGCTGGCCGGTTCCATTCCGGTTTATTTTTGAGTTGGAGTTTTGAGCGCCAATACGAGTGGCATTTACCCAGTGACGCATCAAAGTACTCCGTATTTATCGATCATAACGTCGTTAGGAACGACACGTCGATCATAAAACGTACGTTAGAGAATTTTAGTAGAGAGAAGGTGAGGGAGATGAGAGAGAATATCATAGACTTCTTGCCAAGATTGTTGTACTCCAAATCCAATTCGGATTTGGGAGGTATTAAGGATGCATTTGATGTCGCCATGGAAGGAGTGTTGAAAAAGTTTGAACAACAAAGAAGATGGAGGGGTTGAGGTTAGATTTCATTTTTACATGAATGTTTATGTTATTATTTTATGATTTTTTAATAATTTAATTTGGGGAATAATTATACTTGATATATACAACATGATATACCAAAATGTAATCTTTCAAGAATTTTGGATGAAAGAGAATAGTGGATGAGAGAGAATAGTGTGTTTGTCCATATTGTTTTGAGTGCTTTCTTCTTTATTCTTTTCTTGCTTGGATGGTTGAGGAATCCATTGGAGAGAGAGAGAGAGAGAGATCACTTTCGAGCTTTTATAAGATGATGCTACATTTGTTGAGGAAATTAAAGGGAAGAAATTGCAATTTTGACATAATGTCATTAATTATGATAGTTTATATATTTTAAAAGGTATGCTGCATTTCACAAGCAATATATTACTCAATCCGTTCCCACAAAAAGCTTAATCGAACAGTCCCAAAAAAAAAGTTTAATTAATTTGCTAAAAAATGAAATTGAACAATATATTGAAACAATCCGTAATAAAATACTGAACAAAACAATTTGGATGATTAGGTGATCAAATCGCAATTAAGAAAAACTTATAAGATGCCTAATCTGTGGGGAAAATATTATTTGCACTAGCTATATATATATATATATATATATATATATATATTCTCCGTGTCACATAATTTGTACTCGTATGTCTCATAAATTCAAGATTGGGCTTAAATTAATTACGCTAAAGTCTCGCCTTTGAATGTGTGTGTGGACAGTTGGCTACAATAGTCACGATCCCACTAATGACAATAATAATAATAATAATAATAATAATAATAATAATAATAATAATTAATATTGAAAAGCGAAAGTGAGCCAAAATGGACTTTTAAAATGTGAAAAAAGGACTAAAATAATGACCAAAAAATAAGTTTAGGAAAATTCCAGATCAATAAAATTCAAAAGGGGGAAGACGTGCACGTCATCATCACTGCAATTTATATTAGTTAAAAATCAAGATTAATTTTTAAATTAAAAATTAATTAGAATTTATACAAAATTGATGCCTCGCTTACTTTTACTATACGCGTTTGCACGTGCCCTTCTGCAACTTTCACCCACTCTTGGTATTAAATAATATTTTTCATTATTTGTAAATGATTGATCTATAGTTGATTTAAGGTTCGATCCCATTAAAATTGATTTAAAAATTCATATAATAATATCAATATATATTGTCTCCGTCCCTCTATTAGCAGCTCATTTCTTTTCGATACAGTTATTAAGAAAGTAAATAATAAAGTATGAGAAAATTAATTGATAAAGTAGGAGAAAGAAGATGAATGAGATAATGAAAAAATTAATGATAAATATGAGAAAAACGATAAATGAGATAATAATAAATTAAATTATAAAGTATGAGAGAGAAGATAATAAAAAAAAAAAAAGGTATACAAATTTATTAAATTTGAAATGAGTCATTTTTAACGAGACGCCTCAATTAGAAAAGTGTAAGCATGGACGGAGGGAGTAATTAATACAAAATCAACTCCTCACATCAAACTTCCATATTACATTTCTTTTCACTATCATCAACACATGTCACGTGTATCGAATATCACGCTACCGACCAAACCTCCCGTTTACACAACAAATTAACTATCTCTTCCTAACCTTATGCCTTCCGCCAACATGCGGAGAAGCCGACGCCAAACCGGTCAATTTTTGCTCGGCCAAGTCTTTGCTAAACGCCTTCACCACATCCCGCTTCAGCTCCATGTACCTCAGCCTCTTCATCCGCTGCTCCTCCGGCGTGCCCTTCTCGATCAGCAGAGACCCGAGCCTATCGTCCTCCAACAGCTGGTCCAAAAACTCCGAGCAGTTGGGGAAGAATCTCCGACCGGTCTCCACTACCACCACCAAGAAAGCCTCATTCAGACAAAAGCTAGGTTTACATGATCATACAAACAAGTCTTGGTAATAACCTAAATTTGTACGGACACTTCAAAAATATCAACGTATCGCGTCGGACACGTATCAAACACTTCAATTGCAGTGTCCAATAGATTTATATACACATAACATCTAATTCTAATAAAAAATATACAAACTTAGCTTATTTCGCACTTGATTTTATAATTTTAAATAAATTAGCGCCCGTGTCGTGTCCTAAGTTCGTGCAACCTAAGTAATAACACTAAATGTTTTCAAGATTTCATTCAAGACTAACCGGTTTTCTGAAGGGCCTGCAGCCTAAGATGGAGCCTTCTTACGTGATCAGCTGGGATTTCGTTCAAATCGACTTCCTTAAGGCTCCCGTATACACTGTTTGTAGCTGAGAATCCAGCAAACTCCATTGTTGAATCTGCATGTGCTGTCTGCATTGCTAATCTTGCTTCGTGCGGGAACAAGGAACGCGCCATTGCCACTACAACACACATCACATTTAGCCAAAAATCGCGAATATATAGAGAAGGACCGTTTTCCATTATAGCCAAGTCCACAAGACGAAGAACAAATATAATCAAGTTCATAAAAACAACAGTCTAGTCAAAACGACGAAAATAACCTCGACTTTTTCACTTTTTCGGAAAATGTAAGATTTGACGTAATAGGATAGTGAGAACCCGATAGGGACCAGTCAAACGCCGTTGGTTCTCGACCACCTTTTGACTTTTTTAAAAAGCCGAAGTCGGTGGTCGAACCTAGGACTTTCGACTCTGGAAAAGTAAGGGTATTTTCGTAATCTTGACTATGCTGTGCATGCTTTTATAATCTTGGCTAGAACATGTTATAGCAATATATTTGGCATTAAAGTGTTACCTCTGTTTTCAAGAAGGAGAAGCCTCATAGGGAGATCATCAGCTACCATCATTGAAGACAAAGATATGTTACCGGTTAACGGGCTCCTCCGCGTCTCCCTTTCCAAAACCTCGATGCATAGCTTGTCCCTATTCGTCTCCTCACCGTGCTTCTTCGTCTCGTTGAAGTCCTTAGGGCGTGTCAATCTCTGGCATATAGTGAGGGCGGTCTGCCCATCTCCGGTTGTATCCGACACATTAGCACCGTTGGTCAGCAAGACCACGAGTATCGAAGGATCCTTCCGCCTCGCCGCAAGATGGAGCACCGTGTAGCCACGCGAGTTCCGTAGGTTGACATCGCAGTTTCCGAGGTTTAAAACCTGGGAAATGATCTTAGGGTTGCAGTAAGCGGCCGTGTAGTGAAGGGCACAAGCTGCATCTAAGGAGATGTCGGATTCTTCTAGAAGGAGTTTCACCAATTCGACATCGTCCGAGTCCAATGCTCTGTGGATTCTCTTGATACATTTCGAGTACAGAGGGTCGACTTGGATGGAGTCGTGCTCTTCGTCTTGGTTGGATTTGAGGCGAAGGGATTTCACATCGTTGAGGAGGTCGAGAGGAAGCTCCCTCTCGAGGATGATGTTGTCGAAATCGGACCTTGCTACTCTTTGGAGGCAATGTGAGAGAAGCTGTTCTAATCCACAATGAGATGCTACCATAAGGATCGGCATTACGTCTTCCACATAGGCTTTGTCGACAAAGTTAAGGAGACGACGCTGCAATAGAGAAAAGTAGAAAAACACTACTTCAAACAAAACCTTGTTTCTTCCTTTATACTAACTTTGCCTTCTTGCTAATCGGAAAAAACACACATAAAACACGAGGTTTTCGGAATCAAACGAGTAATTAATCCTACTTATCAAGAAAGAACTTCACAACCATTGCATATGTATTGATTTAAGATTCCAAATCACAATCTTGGCTTTGTTCATTAGCCTAACACAGTTGTAGTATTTTCTCTTACATAAGCAAGTTCACTAGATAGCTTTCAAGAAATAGACTTACAAACAAATGTATGCAGAAGTACTCAAACGGGCCTTTAATCGAAACTTGAAAAGAACGAACCTGAACAACCATCACGAGTTCCTTAATCTGAAACGTAGCAGAAGCGTACATCATCTCCACAGCATAATTGACAGCAGGGCCGCAAGCATCATGAGCACACAAATCATCAACGCAGGTGGATACATCGGTTGGAGATGCCTTCATCTTCCCGGTGTACAAGTAATGCAAAACTATCATAAACGCCTCGTGCCCTATTCTCCCATTTGGGACCAAATCTGTCATCATATACTTAGGCTTGCCTTCCTTGTTCGATCCGTTGTTCTCAGTTTTAAACATTTGGTGGAAAAACTCACTCCTTGCAGCTAAGATGCAGCGGTTTACACCTACGGCTATCCCCTCTACTTCTACTTCCGCATCGCTATAGTCATAATCAGTGTCGACTACTAGCTTCTCTAGACTCGAGCTTAGCCTAGTTAAACTTAGTAACTCGGGGCTAATCCCTACTTCGGAGGAGGAAGATACATTGTGGGTGGTGGAGCCGTTTGAGAGGTACGAAGACGAGGCGAAACTCAAGGAAGATGACAGATCATTGCCATTTTCCATAGCTAGAACTAGAACTATACAAACCAAGAAGCTAAAACCCTAACCAACAACACTCTTAACAGCCTAGTAAAACATTGTCTGAAAGAAGAATCATTCACTACCAAGATAATTCTTGCAAAATGACATTGACTTTTTAAACAACAAGTGGGAATTATCATAGAATCATAATTCACCTCCTATTATACAATCCCAAATCATTTTGCCCATCCAAAATCTGAGACCCATATCTAATTCATGAACCAATTTCTGAAGAACTGATTATACCTTCTTGAAACCCTAAGCAGCTCAATTTCTGAAGTCAACTCCCCTTTTCTTGACAATCTCAGATTAAAAACTCCAAACCCAATAACCAAAACGGCAAGAAAAAAATTCAATCTGTGGAGATTGAGCCTAGTAACAAATACCCTTTCTCCAAATTATAATTCTGAGCATCAAAGATTGCAGCTTTTTCTTCAAGAGAGAAGCCCAGTTCAAGAAACTGTAATCAGAGCTACAAAAACAAAAACCCACAACTGATTTGCAAGAAATAGTCATCTAAAATTAAGAACAGCATGAGAAAAGAAGAGCAGAAAATCAATTTTCCAACTTACCGGAGCTTGTGATTGGGGAGAGTTGACTCGACCCTGGACTGATTCTTTCAAATTAACTTGCTGGAGACTGAAAGATGCAGCATGCAAAAATCAATATTCTATCTACCATTTCAGAGTTTAATTTAATAATATTAAAACATAATTTTAATCTTGAAATATTAAGGTTCAGACAAAATCACATAAAGGCTTGTTGTAGATCTTGTCAGATTTCATGTACTCACTCTGTTGGATTTGTGTATTTTCCCATTTTTGGGTGAGTCCAATGAATGGCAACGTGGAAATTCCATTTGCCTTTCTTGGGTTGGTCTAAATTAATTTTAATTTTTTGTTATGATCGATTTAATAAATAATAAATGAGGCTCGTTGTTAATATTATTTTACGTTTTTTTAATAATTAATTAATACTATAAACACTCTTCAAAAATGATTTTGCTATAGTAAAAATGTTATATTAATTGATTTATTTTTTGTTTTTGCCCATTCTTCATGCGAAGCTATGCATTTGAATATAAATAATACAACTATGAAATCATTAATTATTTCTTGAGATATGTTCAAAGTGTAAAATGTAATGCATGACGTAGAGATATAATATTATGTTACTATATTATAAGTTTGTGTCGTTGTATGTGACTGTGTGCGGTGACCGGTTACCGGTCGGAGGTGTGATTTTGATTGCTCATATATTATATAGACAAAAGAAAGTATAATTCGGTCGTATAAGTTCGATTGCTACATTCGTCGCTCCATTTCTCCTATAACATGTCATCAATCTTTCAATTGAATCAACCGTAAAAACATCATAATTTTGTTCGCATATTCGTCCTCCCGTTTGCCACTTTTTTTTTAATTTTTAAACTATAAATCAACCTCGATTTTTCTACTGAAGGAAGTAAGTTCATCAAATAAACGTATGTACTTCGATGTGGCTACGAGGGAGCCATGTCAACAGGTAGAGAATGTGAGCTAAAAGGAGGACAGATATGCACGCGAGATTAGGACTTAAGTTTATATAATTCAATTAAAAAATACATGACCAATTTGAATATTTTGAAAAAAATGAAAGATTAACGTAATTGGTTACTCTAAAAAATAAATAAATAAATAACATTAGCGGGAAGTCGGTCATCAAAATTACTTTCACAATGAAAAAACAAAGACTAAATTTACTAAATTCTTTGTGGTAAACATGAAATGCTTCAAGCACTGCCCTTCTCCACCTCTCTGCGCTTCTTCTTCACTTTCTCCTCCCTCCATCTATTCACAAGCAACAATCACACAGCAAGGAAGCGCGTTTTCGCGCCTCCCGAAAACACGCTCTTCTTCAGTCCCTCTTGAGCGTCTTCATCATCCCCTTGAATATCTTGCCGAACCAAACCAGGTTCATCACGGAGAGCACGGCCGGGATTACGCGCATCATCACCACGCCTGTCCCGTGCATCTTCTCCACCTATTTCCCACACGATTAGAATAAATTGTACGTGCGCTCGACAATTTTTGACAATCTCATTGCTATGTTCGTGTTGTTATCAGAGGTTTTTCGAGAGTTAACTGATCATGATACGTCTCGACGTGCCAAAATAAGTATATGAACAGAAGAATTCTTGCAACCTGCTCATACAGTGATTAGAAACACGAATCTCATAAGAAAAACGTCGGTAATAGAAGCTTAGGAGGCTGTAAGTGAAGTACTCCCTCCGTTCCATTACTATCGTCCAGTTTTCCTTTTCGGGTCATCTCAATAATATCGTCATATTTCATTAATGGCAAAAAAAACTCTACATTAAAAAATGAGGTGGACCCCTCATTACTCACTATCCATCTCACGTTCTTATACACTTTCTCTCTCCAAATTTTTTTCTTTCGCACGATTCCGTTCCGCTACGAACTCAGAAAATTATGATTTTTAACTTTTTGTGAACTTTAAATTATTTCATTATTTACAACATAAAAAAAAAACAATTGTTTCAATTATGCCTTAATAAAATTTGGATATATTTCACTCCTTCCCACCAACCATTCATCGAAAATTGTGTTGATTTTTTAACAATTAAAACATATGAAATATACAACTAAATCAATTTTCTTAGTGTCCGTACCGAAAAGAAACTAGACGATATTAAGGGGACAGAGGGAGTAGTATATTTATGAGTAGACTTACAAGCCATGCAAGGAATATGACAACTCCATTTATGGTGTAAGCCTTGGACCTCTTCATTCCAGCTGCATCCAGATACCTATTTACAACGGGGTGAGAAATTGAACACGAAACGACACATTAGACAATCGGTTCAACTTACCATCGAAGATTGATGGAAGGAGTAGTTGCCTCGGATATGAACACCATGTACACGTAAATCTGCGCTTCGCCCGTGAGCATAGCGTAGGTAACACTACCCAAGGAGATAAGATGATGAATTACCTAAAAAGTCATGGACAAAACCAATTCAAGAATGTTGATAAGAAATACTCCCTCTGTCCCATTCATCTAGTCTCATTCCAAAAATGGCAAATTTTCTACACAAATCATTCTCTTATTGTGGGATCCACACATTCACTCACAACTGACAACTCTCCTTAATATACGTGCTGAAAAGAAATGAGACGAGCTAAATGGGACGGATGGAGTGTTATAAAGAATGTAAGTGAAGTACTTGGTTATTGAAGAGATTGTGCTTACATACTCCATACCGCCTAAGGAAGGATAACACCATAGAATCATGCCAAGATCCGAAAGAAAATAGCCAACGGAGACCTATATATGAATGATGAATGCAAGAGATTAATGTGATTTTCATGTGATGTGAGACATTTAGCATTGCTAAAGAGTATTCTAGTGTATGCAATTAGTTTTCTAGCTTGATTTTCGTCTTTTCTCTTTTGCAAGAACAAAAATAGAGTTGAGGGACAAATAATACTCACTCCCAAAGCAGATACGGATAACGTTGAACTTCTAAGAGTAACCGGACTGTGCTGGTTATCCGAGAAAAGATCCGACCATAACACGAAGTATAACGCCATGGTTGTAATGTATACGGCGTGAAGTGTGGACATGATTCTACACCAGATACATACTTTTAGTTTTAAGATAGATATGGTTGCTTAAGTTCAAGGGGTCGATTGGGGAACGAACACACTCACCGGTTGCTCCATTCAATTTGATGAGCCTTTGTAAGGATTGGATAGCTTTTGAAGTAAAGAGGACTAATAAGCTGGCTAAGATCATACACCTGCACATTAATGAATGTTAGATGGATTGGAATCATGATGGAAAGAGTTGGAGCAAATGAATATGTTTTCATACCGTCTTGCAAGCAAAAACTCCGAAGATTATAGAGGTGTAGACGACGAAAAGATCAGCGGAGACATAGTCCTTGAGAAGTAGATCAACTTGGTTTAGGTAAGATTTGGCCAACATAATAGTTCCTTCTGTAGATAGCATCACAGCATATTCCTCCCCCTCCCTTATCTTCTAATTGTCCGTCTTAGATTCGTATCACCTGCATTTCGTATAGTTGTTGAACCCACATAGAAGAAAATCAAGAAATAAGTTCATCTATCTATGCTCAAAAAGCAGATTCATTGACTACTTCATGCATGCTCCACTTGGCTCGGGGACATAGCTCAGTTGGAAGAGCGCCGCTCTTGCAATTGGATCATGCAGTAATGATAGTATCTTGTACTTGAACGGGTAATGGGGTAGATCAGAAGTAACACATATATAGCTTAGTCGATTCTTCGAGTACAAACTTCCATGAAACGGTAATGCTTCTTCTCAAGCACACATCATGTTAATCAATCCCAAAACAAGCATCAAGAAGACTTCTTACTATACCATTGCTTTAAATTAAAGAACAAGTAATCTAACCCTACCAATAACATAATCCCAAACACTATAGCCTATTATAGAAAGAATCATTGAAGTATCCGGATACAAACAAGATCGTAAACGCTTCGAAAAATGGCGATAAACATCGAAATTCCTTCTGGCCTAATGGTGAGAATTTAGCCATCTCAATCAACATCTTATTACAACATATCCTAATATGTTCAATCAAACATTCTTACACACCATAAATATAAATAAAGCCTCTCCTGTCCTCTTGGGAGGGCGTAGTGGTGAAGGTGGGTGGCCCTGGACCGATAGGCTATCGGTCCTGGGTTCAAATTCCACTGCAACCACTATGTATTGCCTATCACCTATGGTTAGCCTAGGGTGGTTAAACTCTCATGTGTGGTTTGCAGGCTATTGCACAGAAGTGGGTTTACCCAGTGCGCACTTCGGTAGTGGCTGCGGGTTATCCTCGTCATAAAAAAAAAAAAAAAAAAAAGCCTCTCCCTCCCAAGCATTACATCCCTTTTCCAAACTCCCAAACACCATTGAATTAATATCACCAACCAATTTAACCACCCAAGGAAAGGGATTAATACATCAACCAAATTAATTATTTCAAGAAATTCATATAAAGTAGTAGGAGTTTACAAACATTTTGAAACAAGAAACTCACGAATCCAATAAATGAAAAGTAATACCCAGAAAGGGAATTAAGAGCCCAGAAAACAGAAGTACCTGGAAATTCGAAAATTGAAGAAGGTGGCATAAGAAATCATGAAAAAGAAAAATGTAATGATAAGATAAGGCAGCGGCGTGAATGATAAGATAAGGCAGCGGCGTGAATGGTGGTGACGTATTTTGTGTTCGTATCCGTCTTCGCGGGCACGATTGTGTCTTTCTCTACTCAATGCGATTTCTAGGCGTTGGTTGCTTTGCTTCCACAAAATCAAGGAAAAAAAGCGAGGAATATTCATGTCCGCATTTATTGATATTCCTTTCCTGGAAACGAGGAGGAAGAAATAATAGCAGGTGTATTTGTTTCCAATAGATTTCTTTCCCATTTAAGTATATGTTAATTTGTTAAGTACGTTACCTTTAAAATCTATTATTCCAATCATATTATGTTATCCCTTATGTTTTTCTATCAAAATTATTTATTTCTCGGATCAGTGTAAATAATCATCAAGTTGATAAAAAAATAAGATAATAGTGTTGTTTATTTTTCTTCTTAAAGTCAAAATTTAATTGAAGCTCATCTCTTACTTTTCCTTATTGCATATTGTTTTCTCGAATTCCACCATAAAATTATGAAGAATCATACACGCAGTATGTGCTTCCTTGCGCAAAATTGGTTCCAAAGTAAATGTTTTTTCTTAGTTGTTTATGTTTAAAGTTACTTAAAGTTGTTGTTGAGCAAAAAGTTTTTAGTGTTTGGAATAATAGGAAAAAAAAACTTAATTTTAGAAGCAAACGGTTTTGCAAACACTCTCATAAGTTGTTTTTCGGTTTTTTTTATGCTTTTAAAAAGCATCATCTGACCAACTTATGAGTTTCTGCTTATTATGGCTCAGAGTGGAGGGCCTCGAACACTGCCAGGGCAGGGGCATCCATGTTCGAGAAGAAGGGGTTGCAGAATCACACAAAGGTGTGGGCAATTGTGAATGCTCTGAAGAACAATGGAGTTAAGCTGATTCTTGAGGACGACGAGAACGTTGCTTCAAGCACCAACAAAGAGATGATTTAACGAATCAAAGGTAACCTTGTTTATAGACTAGAATTTCTACTAATGTGTAATGGAAACTCTTGCTAGTTAGTATCTAGCATTGAGACTTGCAAATGGTGTTACAACATATGATTATAGAAAATAATAGTAGTTAGTTTTTTTGTTTTTTTTTTTTTTTGTGTTATAATGAGGAAAAGGAGTTAGTTTTTTTTTTTTTTTTGGAAAAGTGAGAATTCTAAATTTTTTTTAATTTAATTAACAGAAATTCGATAGATAGAAACTTAGTATTTTGGCAGCACAATAATTATTTTGATACAGATAAAAATAAATTAATGAAATTAAAGTTATTTCATTGGCCTAATTATCGATTATAATATTTTAGCTTGTATGAATCATTATTGGTTTGATACTAATAATGGGAGTCGTTTTGGTATGTTAAAAATACGATTGCATAATCATCGCAAAAAACTTATTTCTACTTGTATCATACTCCCTCTGTCCCGTCCGACATGGCTTAATAGGTTTGGGGCACGGTTATTAAGAATAGTGGGTAGTTGTGTGTAAAGTGGTATAAAGTGGTGGGACCCATTAGAATTTATTAGAGTATTATTTTAGTTAGTGGCCAAGTCAAGTGGGACAATGAAAAAGAGGAAAGAAGCTATGTCAGGTGGGACGGAGGGAGTATAAGTTAATTGTAAAGAAATATGAGAAAAAGTAAATGGGGTTTCACAAAAATTCAGTCAATTAAAGTTAAGATGGCAATGAGAAAAGATTTTGAGGTGGATCCTATTTTTTTAATATTTTTTATGCATAAATATAAAGTAAATAATAATTTAATTGAATCGAATATCAAAATTTCAAATACTATTGTTTGATTATCTATGATCCTTTCATCCTATATCAAATTATATATACCTTTATTTATTGCATAATGTAAAATACTTACTCTGTCTCGCTATTATCGTCTCACTTGTTTCCGGTACGGAGATTAAGAAAGTTTGTTTAAGTATATATTTTATGAGTTTTAGTTATATTAATAAATGAATACATTTTTCGAGGAGTCGTTGGTGGGAAGAAATGATAATTCAACCAAACTTTTGCAAGGCATAGTAGAGGCAATCAATTTATGAAAGTTTTCAAAAAGTTAAAAATCATAATTTTCCGAGTTCGGGGCAGAATGGAATCGTGTGAGAGAGAGATTTTTGGAGAGAGAAAATACTCCCTCCGTCCCATTTAACATGACACGTTTCTTTTCATCATGGGAATTAAGAAAATGGATGATAAAATATGAGAGATGAATAAATAATAAAGTAAGAAAGAGAAAATAAATGAGTTTGTGAAAGAGTAAATGATAACGTAAGATAATAAAGGATAAATAATAAGTTAATGACACGTGTGACTATAATAGAGATTAAAAACTCTATTTAATTTGTTTCCCTCTCTATTCGAATTTCAAAACGTAATGGAGCCATCAGCACAGTGACAGTCCACCTCTCTCTGTCTCTCCCTTTCGCCCTCTCTCTCTCTAGGATGATTTGGTTGAATTCCAGATAATTCAATTCAGTAGATTTCATTCCATTTATAGAGACGCACATGATTCCGCTATCGATTTCAGCACGCGTTATGGCTTAAACTTTCCTCCTCGAAGAGGAAAACGTAGAGCGAGCAGAGGGGTAGGGCTTGTCGCAAGGATGAGATACTTTTTCGGATGTTTCCGTGTGAAAGACGCCGCCGCTGATGTCGCGACACCTTCGGTAAAATTTGAATTCGACGGTATTGTTTGCTTTCTAGCTCCGTGGTGATGTAATTCGAATTTGTTTATTTCGTTCTTCAAATTTTGGTCTCTAAATAGCGGGAGCCTGTTGCGCCTCGCAGTAAGCATGCGCTGTCGTCGCTGTTCCAGTGTGATGGTAATTCCTCATTCTGTATTTTTTATTTTTGAATTTGGATTGAAATGAATCTTCATTTACTTCTTCTGTATTGCTGTTTTAATTGATTGAGTACGTTTTGGATTTTTACACGAGTAAAAGATGAGTCGCTTCGAGAAGGAAATGAAGGTCAGAATCGGCTGCCTGGAGAAATCGACGTTAGAGAGCTCAAGGATGAGGTATCTGGATTTTGATGTTACAGTCTAGGATCAGGAGAGTAATTTGCATTTATATATTGATTCATGTTTTGCATAGATTTAGTTTTTACTGAAGCTCCAGTTGAATTTCGTCTTGAAATTGTTAGGTTGTTTGCTTAAATTGAATGATTTTGAAAACTTTAGGCGATGCATTTGCTGTTCTGCAGAATAAGTTTTCCGAATCTTATGAAACTTCACTCGAAACTCCTCTTAAGATTCGAAAAGCCTTGGAGAAATGGGAGGACTTATCATCTGAGCATGGAGCAAAAAAATCTCTGAAGTTCGATTCATGGCTTCCCAATGCATCAATGGATGAGCAACTTGATGAATTTTCAACAACTGTCAAACATTGCGAAGAACGCGTTGCTGGATCAGGTTCTTTCCTGGACTCTCCGAGCAGGTAAACCTCACTTGAACCGCTGCCTCTGATAGATTTAGATTCATAAAATTCTTTTCATTTGACATTTAATGAGTTTGCAACTTACTCACAATTGCGATGTTCTTGTTAGCTGCATGACTGATGGACATAATGGAGTAATATCCAGCAGCTCAGTCCAAAGAAGTGATAGTAAGAATGCAGTTACACCTTTGATAATGCATGGTAGTGAAGTTCTTTCGGAGCAAAGGAAAAACGAGTCTTTTAGTCTTCGCTGTGCATCAGAGAGGTCGGTCATCTCATCAATCTCTTCAGAGCAATCGGGAACAGCTCAAACTCGAAGTAGAGCAAGTCCATCACCATATCCAAACCCTGAGAAGTTATCTGAGGAAGAATTGGAGGATGAAGACTCTGCGTCCAATCAACAACGCGAATCAGTTAAGCTGAATGATCAGGATGAGTTGAAGCCAACCCCAGAGTTGAATCTTTCAGTGAGGCAAGAGATGAATGATGAAGGAAGCTTAACTTCTTGGTTCAAACCAATTTCAGCCAAGAAAGATGGTAGTAGTAACAAACAATTTACTTCCATTTCTAGCCAAAACAAGAAGCCTCCTGCGGATAGGCCTATTCTGGGAATGGTTGCAGCCCATTGGAACGACGATGAGGCGCCTAATGTTCCGCCTAAATGGTGGGACGGGAATGGGATTCCAAATTCTACTAACAAGTACAAAGAGGTACTGTGGTTAGTTACTTCTATTCGCGATCTCCTCTCTGTTTCGTTTATATCGATTAACCTTCACTGTGTCATGCTACTTTCGCCTCACAGGATCAGAAAGTTAGTTGGCATGCAACACCATTTGAGGAGAGACTGGAAAAGGCATTGTCTCAAGAATCTCTGATTTCTCAGAAGTATGTTATGCCGATTGTTGGTTTTAATTATAAGCAAATACACATTGCATCTGTTGTATGAAAAAAGATGCAACTTTCCAGCCTCAAAACTCTTCCATTGAAGCCTGACACGGCTGGCTACATGACTAACCACAAAACTGTTACATTTTGCAGGCCTTCTACGAACACAACACCTTCATTCGGGTTTAATGAATCCGAAGAATCGGATACTGCCATGTCACATTTTCAATCTTCACCGCGACTCAAATCCCTTGTTTCATTCCGATGAAACCCCCTATACCCTTATGCTGTGAGTTGATCATTGTTTGCTGTTGATATGTTTCTTCATGAAACCATTGGTGGTGGGTTGGTGTGAGCAAGTTTTTCCAGAACATAATGAGCTGAAATGTTTGCTGTCATTGTGTATATAAAAGCAATGTGGCTTTCTCTTTGAGTTTTGATCGTGGCTTGGATCTGGAGTCTGTCTTGATTGGAAAATATTGTATATGTGATTTTTGCCTATAGATTTTACAATTTGTCTTTCAAGTGGACTTGGGATTTGATTATCTGTTTTTGGTTGAAGAAAAGTAATGGAATTTAAATTATTGATTTACATTTGATGAACCTTAAGAGTTCACAATTAAATTATACTCCTTCCGTTCTGTAATAAACGGCTTAAAACTTTTTGGCACGATAATTGAGAAAGTAGATGATAAAGTATTAGTGTGTTGGATGATAAAATAGGAGAGAGAAGATGAATGAAAAAGAAATGGTAAAGTAAGAGGAAAATTATTTATTTTTTGACAAATTGGGTCCATTCCACTTTTAGTGGGACGTCCCACTCGAAAAAATGAAGTACAAATAGCGGAACTGAGGGAGAAACTTTCAATCAACAAGATGGAGTTTTATAATATTGAAATTCTAGTTAAAGTAGATTAATATATAACTTTATTGTCAAAATAATAAGACTTTTATCTCATGGATATAATAAAGATATTGAACGTTTGATTCGAGTTTGAAATTGAGTTTAAATTCAGATTTTATTACTCTCTCCGTCATAGCCGACTTGTTTTGTTTAGTTTTTGGCACATATATTTTGGTAATTGGGTGGTTGTGTGTAGAGAAGTAGGTAATTGTAGGTAGAAAATGAGAGTTTGTGTAATAATTATTTTCCTTTTTAGGAAACAAGACAAGTCTGGTGGAACGGCCCGAAAAGGGATACAAGACAAGTCGGGTGAGACGGAGGGAGTATCATTTTTTGTGTGTATGTATCTTCCAAATTATGATTGAATACTTGGTTTTGACTAAACAAATAATTTAATTTAACTTTTATTGAGCTACAATTTTTTGGAACACAATCTAAGATATATTTTCAAATTTTTTATCTTTGTTATTTTGCAAAAATAATTGCGAATAAATATCAAATGGCTTGGATTAATTGAATAACTTAAAAACATATTGGGCCAGAGTATTAATACGGCCCAACAGTTTTGCAAGAGGCCCATAAATATGTAGAGCGATGTTTGGAGAATCAAATTTCAGCACCCCAATTCCCCAATTCAATCAAATTAGGGTTTCCGCCATTGGAGAATTGAGGCAACTTCTTATTCGGTAAGCATTTCTTCCCGTCACACTTTGATTTGCTTGGGCATTGCGGCGCAACCACGTTTCTTCATCGATTTGGTTATTAATTTTCCATGTTGCTCTTTTTCCTCTTTTGTGCATTTATTTATTGCTTAAATCAGTCTGTTTGTGTAATCTGTATGTGAAGCAGTGTTTATGCAGTGATAACTAGTTGAACTGGAGCAAAATGCAGCAAGTTGATCAAGTGAAGGAGAGGCCTGCCCCTCTGAGTATAGGAGAAGTGGTAAATGTTCTGATACCTGGATGTTGTTTTTTTTGCTTGGAAAATCTATTTTTTTGTTTAGAAGAACATTTGATGAATTTTCACCGAGTAGAGAGTGTGAAATATGTTTCCTTGTAGCTTTGTTTCTGTATTCATTATTGGTGAATGGACTTAATTTAATACTTTCTCCTTTTGTCAGAAATTTTCCCAAGCTGAGGATATACGGTTGGAGACTACACGTGCAAGATGTATTCAGCATTGCATTTTTATTCTATTTGTATTATATTACTAGTATCTTTATGATCATTGTGTGACCAAACCTATCCTTTGGTTGTCAGTTTCAAATGTCCTTAAAAGGCATGCAGAATTAACAGAGCGACTTTCTAGGTATAAATCATTCCCTACTCTTGCTTCTGTGCCAGAATGTATGGTGCATATCAGTTTAGAAAAAAATGATCACTGTTGTAACAATATATCTTGTTGATATCACTGTATTATGTTAAACATATTGAACTGAATATTATAAACTTGAAAACATGCTTGTCGGATTTCTATTTGTAATTCTTAATTGATACATATATGCTATAGTTATTGAAGACGCTCCTGAGTAGCCTTATTGCCTTCGAGCCTTAGAGACACAAGGTTTTAATGAGGTGCATGCCTCAGGGTTAAAGCATAAAACAGTATTTTCTAGATTCCTGCATGCTTGTCTGTCTACCAATTATGAAGCTGAATATTTTTCTCTCAAGTGTTGTTTGCATATTAATTTCATTCTATATACTTGGATATTACTACTGGTCCTAAAGTGGTTAAATTCCTCAGGGATTCTGACAAATCAGTTTTTGAGCGTTTGCAAAGAGAATTTGAAGCTGCACATGCTTCTCAAACTCAAGGTAGTTATATATGATAGTTTCTTGATAAGATTTATGTTTCTTCATAGATATTTCTACTTATTTAATGGACTCTGAAGTCTTTCTACTGCATTATATGGATTCTAGATAGCAAATTGTTCCATTTAATGTGTCCAATATTTTTTTACTCTGTGATATGTGTCCTACAATTTTAGATGTTTAGAATTTCTTTCTTATTCATGATGAATGTCTTTAAATTGTTGGCTGATATGTTCTATGGAACACGTGGAGTGTTAAATCATTTTCCAGCGTCAAAATATCACTGTCTGTGAAGTTGGAAACAAACCAGTTTAATTTTGTAACCAGTATACTAGGAATAGTGCATATTGTTCTGTAATCCATGAATATTATATAACAAGAGTTGACCTCCCCTCTCTCCCGTTTTTTGATGAAACAAACCAGTTTTAGTATATAGATCTCATTTTAAATAACATGCTCTGGATATTGCTACCATATTCACAACTCAATCCCATGACCTAATCCTAAAAGGAAGAAGCAATATGCTTGAAAATTGTGTCAGATAGTAAGATTGGAATGATTTTTATATGGGATTTTTGTGGAAGGACATTCTTCCTATCATATACGTATCCTTTTTTTAGTTTATAGATACATATGAATATTTTTGTAGGGGATTGGTGTATTATTTACTTTCTTCATTTTCACGTATCTCTCAGTTGTTTTATTTTACCCATTCTAATGTGATATTTATTTTCTTGAAGAAATATGTTTGGATGGTGAACAATGGAATGATGGGTTGTTGGCTACAATAAGAGAGCGGGTATGATTTTATTAACTTTTTTAGTATGGCATTTGTATAGTTCTTTCTGTTCCCCTACTTGTGGGCTATTGAGGTCTAGTTATGTGTATATGCTAAAAAAACAGTTAGATGTGTTATTGTGCTATATGATTTCCGTATTCTTATCAGAGTTGGCATTTTAGATCCCTGTATGGTGGGGGTTGGGGGTAAAAAAGAAAGACAGTGCTTTACTTCATCCATTTTCTTTTCCTATACCTGAATCCTAATAAACCCTTTCAACTCCCGATGAACCTAACATTGGACCTCTTAAATTGGAATCATTGCAGGTGAATTACTAGGTTGAACCAACATGTTATTAATATTTACCTACTGTACTCGTTATTTTTTTCAGGTCCACATGGAGGCAGAGAGAAAGGCAATGCTGTTGCAAGGGGACGCCACTGCAACTTCAAATTTGCCTTTTCATGAAAAAATAACTTACAGAGTTGGGAATAAAGTAAATCATGATTCAGACATGCTATATAATAGCATTGATAGTAAATTGTATGATTGGCTTCTGATGCTGATGTTTTGACTGAGCAGATGATCTGTTGTTTAGATGGACCGAGGATTGGTATCCAATATGAGACCTCATATGCTGGTAATTCACGAATCTTATTAATGTCATTGGCGTAATATCTGTTGATCCCACTGAGGGGCTACTTGTTTCATTATGCGTCTCTTAGCACACTTTTTTAATTTACAAGACTAGTTGTGCACTGATTCTTGGATGACATTTTCTCTCTTCATAAAGACAATCTATGATGCCAAGAATTTTTCATAACGCAACTTTGGACTTTCACACTCACTTCTTAAGCCTTGTAAGTTTATCGTGTCTCTGAATGTATGTTGACAGACATATAGAGAGAGACAGAGAGAACATCCCATGTAAAGTCTGGTCCCTGTGATTTAGGAATGAGGTTTGATGGTGGTCCCAAAACATGGAGTCTCTGCAAAAAAGTTTAGGAAATACTGACGGAACATAATGAAATGTCAAACTCCATACAACAATTCGTGACCCAGAGACCTTTTTAATGAATTTGAAGTTCGATTTTATACGTTAATTTATTAGCGAAAACCCTAATTGTATAGCTTAACTTTTAAACTTCACAGGAGAACCTTGTGAGGTGTTCCATTGTGTTCTTGAAAGCAAGTCATTTCTTGAGAAAATGACAGTTCTTGAGCACACAACACCTTTTTTCTTGCCGATACATGAAGCAGAAAATGAGTATCTCTCTTCAAATGCAATGGTTAGGTTGGCTGCTTTAGTATCTTATTTAATATTATGCTTGTTTGAAATGTTTAACTGGTTTCTATTTGGATAGCAGAAGTTCATAGATTATGTCGGAGACTTGCTGCAGGCCTATGTTGATAGACGAGAGCAGGTATGATACTGAAATGAATATTCTGTAAGGGGTAAATTAGTTCTTCAGTTGTTGATACAACTTGAGGAATCATATCATAGATTTTTATTTTGATTCCTTAATAGTTTCAAGTCAGAGACCTGGATTGAACTGAAAGGGCAACTAATTTTGAATGAGAAATCTTAATTACCCCAACATCCCCACCCAAAAGCAGAAATATGTAACACTATCTCGATCACGTGGCTAATCTGTCTGCATCTGTGGGTTTTGTGAAAAAAAAAATATTTGTGGAGTCGCATCAGTTAGCATCTACAAGTTTGTGTGTTGAGCATGAGACTATAGTCCATTATGCAAGATATATAAGATAACAAACTTTGGTAAGGAAAGAGACGTATTGCTCTTTGAGTCGTAGCCTTTCTTTTTTTTCTGTCGATCTCCTTATTGTCTTGTAATTTTACAAAGTACATGAACGTATGTTCTTTACTACCCTCTATTTCAGGTTCGCCTTATTAAAGAGTTGTATGGAAATCAAATAGGAGAGCTGTACTGTAGTCTTCCATATCATATGATTGAGTTTGTGCTTTCAGATTTTGATTGGTAAGTTCTGTTCTACTTAGAGTTTATCAGATTTCCGTAATCTATTGCTTGTATAATTGCTTAAGTTTTATATTGCTTTCTTTGCATCTTTCTGACAGCAAGGTGACAGTGAGTATTAGGTACCCAGAACTTCTCTCTACGCTTCCATCAACGATCAGCGTCCTCGCTTGGCCTATCCACCAATCTAAGAGACCTCGGACCGCTGTAACACCACCGAACAGAAAGGAACTAATTCCGGCTCGTTTGGTGCACGCTGAGGATGCTCTACGTTCGATGAGTTTACCCGAAGGTTGAACTGACATTTCTTTCTTTTTCAGCATCAGTAAAACATCTCTCTCTCTCTCTCACCTCTCAAATGGTGCATTTGTTTGGTTCTTCTCCCTTCAGCTTTTGCAGAGATTGTCTTGAGCATGCCCCAAGCTCTTAAAGAAGCATTTCCAGATCAGACCGCGTAGCTCCCTTTTCGTACCACAGTATAGGATGCATTTATACTAAAGAATGCTGCATGAGTCGATCAACGAGTGCAAGAGGTATCGCTGTTAATGACCTTGTTGTTTGTAGCGTAAGCCTTGACTCCGTCGCAACCTTCTCGAGCATTTAGGGCTTGTAAATGGCTGGAAACTGATTAGTCTCTATGAGTTCCTTGTATACCTTTAAAAGCATCAGCCTACATTATTCTTTTTTAGGGAAGAAACAGTTGGTTGGATTTCCTTCTATAAATTAGTGTAGAGTTCTTTTAATCTTCTTATTTTGGTATAGCACAGGCTCGTTTGATCCCAAATACGGGTCGGGTTATTGTTCGGGAGCGGGGTAATATAGTCTTTATGCACCATTGTCATTTGTCAATGTGAACATATTTTGCTTTCCTTTTCTCAATGTTCCTAAGCTTCTTACTTCTTGAACTTTAGGTCCCTTGAATTGTGTCTACTTCCATTTACCCGCTTCAAGATTGTCAATTTCGCCCCTCTATTTCGATTGTCGATTTCGCCCCTCTATCTCGAAATTGGATCTGTCCCTGTGATGAAAATAATAATAATAATAAAAAAAAGTTGTAAAACATATAGATGCTTATCTACCTGAAAAATCAGCATGTTCTTGATATCAAACCGTCTGCATAATCAAAAGACCAAATGTTACCATGTACAGTGAAATCGATTCGTGAAGTTTTACGTCTTTATCGCTTCTATTTGCACTCGACGTATATGGAAAGGAGTTAATCCGAATATGCCTAAATTAACAAAGGATGCAGCCAATATGCGAGTAAAAACCTAAGCTAAGAAAATTGGCAACCTCAAGGAAACTGAAGCTCTTGATCCTGTCTGAGATCTCTAAGGCTGATCGGAAGAATCGTGCTCCGGGTGACCACCGTTGACAGGAAAATTAACGACAGGAATATCGACGCTGTGCCCTTCTGCTTCCTGCCCAACCTCTCTAACATCAGCTATCCTATCATCAGTGGTTTCGATATCACTCCATTCACTCTCCCTTATCGAATGGAGATCCGACTCTGCAGGCGGTGATGTCGCCTTTGAGACACTTAGACACGCTTTATCGACGTTCTCCTGTGATGGGTCCACGTGCTTTGTTAGCGGTAACTCACCACCTACGCTGGAACAAGAATCGGTCTGCTGCCTGGCACAAGGAAAAATAGGATTTCAGTTACTAGTCGTAGTACGCTAAAGGAGAGAGGATAGGATTGTGATTAATATCGACATCTACCTTTTGAGTTGCTCTTGTAAGGCATTGATGTATGAAAGTAATTCTTGCTTCTCGTTGGCAGCAGCTGACTGTTTTTCAGTTGATTCCTTGATTCTAGCTTCAGCATCGGCCTCCGTGATTCTGACCCTTTCTTCAGACCGGACAACTGCTCCTTCCATTATCACAGCGCGTTCCCTAGCTTTAGCAAGCTCTGAACGCCACATGTGGGCCTCGTGAATCGCGGAGCCCCTTTCTTGCATCAATTGATCTTTCTCTTTGTTCAGATTCAGAGCCTTTTCTTCCAACTCTCTTATCTATCGAGTATATACGGTATCAATAAAACGAATGGAGTCCAAGGCAGAATATCAGAACTATAATTACCTTCTGTTTATATGACTCAAATTGTTTTTCTGAATCTCTTGTCAGCCGCTCAACCTCCGCACATGCAATTCTCCTTTGCTCATCCATGGTATAGGCAGCAGAGGCCGCACCTTCAGCAGCTTCGGCAGTCTCAGAGAGCTTTTCTGCTAATTCCTTTATGGTTGAATCCCTAGCACGAAGGTCCTTTGCCAAATTTTGCAGCTCTTCATCCTTCACCCTCAGGGTTTCCTGCAAAAGAGAATAATAAAGCGGTATAGAGCATGATAGATGCTAGAATGCCAGATTGATAATGCCTTCATTACCTTCATGACCGTTAAATCATCCATAGGAAGATCAGGCGTTTTATTCAACATAACCCCCAAGGCATTCCTCATTGAAATTTGCATAGCAGCTTCAATTTCTTTAGAGGCTTCCAGGGCTGTCGAATTAGCAGCAGCGACAACAGTGGCAACTGTTCCCAACTTTGTGGATCCATTTCCACTTAAGGTATTTACCGCTTCTTTATGTGCCTTGAGAACCAGTTGAGTTGCGCTGTAGTGCGAACGGTACACAAAAATCTTGAATACAATCCTCACGAATTATGTAGACATAAAGCAAAAATTGCGTTGTGGACTTAGTAAACAAAGTTTTCGAAACACATAGCATTTGCTACTCAATCAATTCTTACATAGTTAAACATAAGAAAATAGCAGAATAAGTTGCAAAAGCTTAAACTTGCTTAGTAATGTTGGAAAGTAGTATCTGCCTCCATCTAGCAATTCTACTAGTCTGACGAGATGTTTATATGTAACTTGAGCTTTGATTGAGCAACTAGATCATGGAAGTTAGTTCTACCCACGCCCTGTTTAACAAGGTATTAGAGTGTGACTCGTTGCTTGAAGGCGGGTTTTAAAAGTGGTATTAGAACCACATCATAATTGTACTAGGCTAAAAAGATGGTATTAACTTCAGCGCCCTCTCCCCTTGACTAGCTTTCAGATACGCGTTCTATATAAGCTTAATTAATAGATAACTTGATCACTCACTGTAGAGTAGAAACCCAAGCTCTGGTAGCAGCAGGAGTCTCTGCACAAAGGAAATAATCCTTTCTCTGTGGTGTCCCAATATCTAAGAATTAAGTTAAGAACTGAAAAGGCCAAGTGCTATCAAGTTTAACAATACGGAATGAAATGAAAAAGGAAGGAAGCAAAGTCTGTATGCACCACCTTAGAGAGACAATCAGCAATCTTTTACCTTCTGTCTCCCCCATAATTAGCAACATAGGTAAAGGGAGAGAAGATAAAGTAAATTAAAAAGTTAATATGGATACAGAAACAACAGCCATCATACTTCGGTAGTCCCCTGAATCAACAGAAAAAAAAAAATGTTAACGTGAATACGTGATTTCCAATAAACAACATAAATATATCTTACTGAAAATATGACTGGAAAGGCCATTTTCCAAAATATCAAACTCAAACAAAAAAGAAGAATCTTACTGGAAATTCACAGGAGAAATTGTAATAGTGCTGTTTGCGTCAAATATTATGGTTCCTTTTACAGTTGGCTCGTTTCTCTTGACCCTGCAGATGCAAACAACAAACCCTTATATAAGAACTGTATATTCTGACATAGAATAACAGTAATGACTGAAAAAGGATAATATTCAGCTTCTTACTTGTATTCCATCTTCCCAGTTGTTGGGTCTAAAGTCACCCACCTCTCATTCCATTTCCTTAGCTGTTTAATACGATACAAGTTTTCAGTGTTATGCAGTTATGTACCATGAAAAGTTGAATAAGCAATGTCGGAACCCATGCGGCAGGAGAGTATATGGAAAGCCCACCGAAATCAACTCGTTTTTTATAAAAATGAAACTCGTAGATTTTGATAGCATGCTTTCAATATTATTATGAAGCCAAGTCTTTCTTTCGCTCTTTTTCTTTGGGGGATGGGGTATTAATTAATAGGTCGGAGAGCAAAAAAAAAAAAAAAAGGGTCATGGTGCGTCATTTTTAGCTCTCATGTTTCAGTTAACAAATAAAAACATCTTTGCACCATTTACCCGCAAAATTTTATTGTTTATCCTTCAGTAGCTAACAAGTTTGTGAATTACTTCTCCTAATTTTCCATAAGAATAAGCTGCCCATAGTCTATCAATGTCAGCATCTTGGAAGAAACAGAAAATCATCGTACTGTATCGAAAAGTTAAAGATTATCCAATGCCGACCGTTCTGGCATTGACTAGTAGTTTCGAGTTAGATGGTTTTTGAGCTGTGCTAGAATTATCAGTGGGTTCTTTCAAGCATGTGTAGAAAGAAATGCAGCTCAAATTAAGAGCTCCTATTAACTCTAATAACAAATTACCGTTTCGGATCGCTTGAGGAGGGGGCCCTGAAGAAGATGCCGGTCGGAGCTGGAGGCGAGCTGTCGCTTGATCTTCTCCAAGCTCGTCTTCGTATCAGCATCTCCCTGCAGAATTCAAATCCTTAAACAATCAATCACACAATTGACCCCTAAATCCAGTTCCAACAGAAAATGAACGAAACCTCTACCTATCGACCGATTAAATCGGCGAATTAAGAACCGATAAAAGCAAGCGCATAGGAAAATATACTTACAAGCGGAGCTCCATTTGAGGTCATGGCGATTTTGATGGAATTATATGCGCGAGAATTGAGGGAATTTTCTGCGTGAATTTAGTGAGGGTTTTTAGCGAAGAAGAAGAGTAATTTTGTATGATCTGCTGGGTAGTTCGTCTGTTCCTTCTTTGGGATTTTATTTTATTTCAAATACTCCCTCCGTCTCAATTATATTATCCACTTCGCTTTTTGTACGATTTTTAAGGAGAATTGTTAGTTGTGAGTAGAGATGTGTAAAGGTGTGGATCCTACAAAAAATTGTGTATAATAATTTGCCAAAAAGGGAAACTGGACATTATATTTGGGACAGCTCAAAATGGAAAACTAGACATTATAATTGGGACAGAGGGAGTATTTTTTTACTACCCAATATTAAATTAAATGTTAATATACACGGTTAGTCAAAAAATCATAAAATAAACTCAATTTTAGTCTTTTATTATATTAAAACACAAATATAGTTATTGTAACCTATTTTTATCTGTAATTAATTTTTTTTGTCTGCTTTCCTTATCTGATTAGACAAGGTCCAATTATTGCAGGGGCGATAGTCATTGGCCACCCTTAGACCCACCCATCGGCCCTCTTTCTTTCGGCTGAGAGAGAACACGTCCACTTATTGCATGGCCGATGGCCATCGGCCCTTCTTCTTTCGGCTGAGAGAGAACACGTTCACTTATTGCATGGCTGATGGCCATCGACCCTCCTTCTTTCGGCCGAGAGAGAACACGTCCACTTATTGCATGATCGATGGTCATCCCACCCATCGGCTCTGGTAATTGCTTGTGCTCTTGCAAGTGGCTTGGCCGATGGACGACCTTCTTCGCCGTTCCCCTTGCCCTCTCGCATTTCAAACGAAAAAAAAATAATGTTGGCACAAATTCCTACAACACAAAGCATTCAATGATCGAAAAAATATGGAGGAAAAAAAATTTAAATACCTAAAATTATATTTTATTTTAGTGTCTATATTTGCTTTTTTATAGGGCTAGTAGTTAAAATGTCTTTTTTTTAATAAAGATATTAATTTTAGTAGAGAATTCTTATAGAGTAAATGGGGGACAACCCGGCCCGTATGCTAAAATCCTTTACATGCCTATTGGGCTTAAATCGGCCCAAACATCAGATGGGCCGAGTTTGGCAATCAACCCGAACAATATTTTGCAGTTTATCGTACATAATAAAGATTGTGATATATATAATATATATGAGGAGGTTCTAATGTGAATAATCTGTTATTGTGTGAACGTATGAACACTGCACTTTAAAGACTAATGTACTGCATTTTAAAGGCAAAGATATCGTGTGAAAGTATGAACACTGCACTTTAAAGACAAACGTACTGCACTTTAAGTGCAGTATATTTACCTTGAAAGTGCAATACGTTTGTCTTTAAAGTGTAGTGTTCACATGTTCACACGATAACAGACTGTTCACATTTGAACCTCCTCCTAGATATATATACTTATTAATTCCTCCATCCGTTAAACTTGTCTCACTTATTTTCGGCATGTATATTAAAAAAAATTATTAGTATGAATAAATGAATGAATCCAAAAAAAGAATGATTAGTTATAAATAGATAAATTACTATTTTATATTATACTATTATATTAGTATATATATAAGTTGAATATGAAAAATATTAGACATCTCAGAATTATCGTAAATATAAATTGGATACGGAAAAATTTGACATGCAATACACACATTATTAGCAAAGTTTATTTATTTATTTATTTATTTTTTTAATTTAAAAATCTCAAAGTCCCGGACAAGTAGCGCCATAGAAGATAGAACGGTCATTTCTCCATTCAAAAACCCTAGACCAAAATCCCCTCACCGGTTTCCGATTCGTTCATCGGCGGAGATGGCGGGCGTTCCCAAGCCGCCGTCTAGCTTCTCCGTCACCCCGCACAAGCTATCCATCTGCATTTTAGTTCAAGTCTACGCGCCGCCTTCTCAAATTTCAATCCCATTCCCGTTCTCATCCGTTTCACAGCACAATCGCTTAGGGATTTTTCTCCTATCACTAACCAAGGTCTGATCCCGTCTCTGGTTTTATCAATGTACTCTTATTTTAACTAGATATCGGGTAATTCAGTTGATTTTGTTTTTGATTAATGTAGGAATGCGGTGGCATTTTCCAGCCTTCGTTGGATGAGTTGATTGCTCAGCTGAAGGAAATTGGTGGCCTGCTTAATCACTGGTTGAGCGACCACTTAACGCGAAGGCTCTCGTCGCTGGCTTCACCTGATGACTTGTTTAATTTCTTTGCTGATTTACGAGGTAATTATTTTTTAGTATGTTTCTAGTTAAAACAGTTTCAATATGATCTTGAATTAGAGGTGCAAACTTTTGATGCATAATGTTCTGAATGCTTATGCAGAGGCTGTATTTTAAGCCTGCTATGTGCTAATTATTGATGCTTGTGTTGTTTCAGGTAGCTATAACAGCTTGGTTTATAGGATGTTTCACGGAAATGAATAACAAAGTACTTATTTAATTTTGTGTTTGTTATTATCAGGGATCCTTGGGGGCTCCGACTCTAATGTTATGGATGATGACCAAATTATGCTGGATCCTAATAGTAGTATCGGCATGTTTATACGGCGTTGCTTGCTTACTTTTAATCAGATGTCCTTCGAGGTAATTTCCTCCTGCTTGTCATATGTGCTTTCATGTAAAGCAACTACATCCACTCCTCTTAGAAGACAAAAGTGAAATGGGTCCAGATTGGCATCCTCCTAGATTCATTTGTGCACACGGGTTAGGAGTAACATTAACACAATGGTGAACTTATGATTCAAAATCTAACTCTGCTACGTGATAGTTTTCTTAAATACACTAGGTTGTTATCAGGTTAACAGATCTCAGCCAAAATAGGATAATTTTTAATGCTTCATGACGTAATAATGTTACAGTTGCATTATGTCATCTTCCATTTGATGGTACTGAATCTGGTCTGTGGAAGTCAACGAGTTCCTTATTAAAGGGAATGCTTGAAGTGGGAATTCATGCTATACTACCGAGCACTACCTTCTGATTATTTTTTGCTTAGAAGCTACAATGGGGTTTTTGCTTCGGAAAGGGATGTATTGAACATTGTTTTCTCTTTCCAGGGTATTTGTCATCTCTTAACAAGTCTAGGGACATATTGCAAGGAATCCTTGTCAGGGTGCCCTCCGTATGAGTTATCACATTTGGACGAATCAACTAGTTATCCAAATGCTCCATCAGAATTTGAGAATATGGAGATGGAAAATTATTACGAGAAAGAAAGTGAAGACTTTGAACAAAGTACGCTGGAGATTGCAAGAACCCCTTTCCACGGACATGCACCAAAGGCTTTTTCTGAGTTTATTGATGGTATTCTTCTGCGCGATCTAAGTTTTTTGATTATGGCTTTGTTATGGATCATGTATGAAAATTTGAATGATAAACACGGTAACACTTGATCTAGCGCTTCTGTTGTCACTGTGGACTCGGCCATATCTATAGCTAGAGTCAATGTGATAACTCCACTATAAACTTAAGCTAAATTACCACCTGATTTCAATACTGCAGCTTTCATGGAGCTATTCTCTTATTAATTTTTCTTACATCATATTATGATAGTTATTGAAAATTTTATCACTAGCACCATTTTGGTGATTCATATGTCAAGTTCACTGCATGTTTCAGATAACACTTCATTCGAAAAATCTGTGTTCAATGATATGAGGTTTGATGCTTTAATTTTAATCAACGTAGATTGTGACATTCCTTCGAGCTCCAGGCTGGAACAAATTGATAATAATGCAGAAGTTAGGCTTGGTGTATTGTCTTCGAGCGATATGCCAAGGGATATTGGCTCTGTTAGTGGGACTTTCCTACATACAAATTGGCAGGTACAAGGTTACCTATCAGAGCAAGCTGATGCTATTGAGAAGTAAGTGATACTTTAACTTAGTCTCTTTTATATTGTTGAAGTTTCTCAAGAAATTGCTGAACATTTGGAGCTAATGAAACTGAATGTATTTTCGCAATTTCATTACGGAACTAATGATTCAAGCATTTCCTGTCTCTCAGATACGGGAGCTCCTTTCCTCTTGATGCTTTTGAGTCCATACTGAAAAGGCTTCAGCAGTTGGCACCTGAACTACATCGAGTGAGTTTTTTGTTTGGAGTTTAGAGTATATAATTTTTATCTTGTTTGCTTAAATGGGAAATTCAAATCAACTGGACTCTTACAATAGTCTTGTGTCATTTTCTGGTTTTAGGTTCACTACTTGCGATATTTAAATAACCTTTATCATGACGACTATCTGGGTGCACTGGAAAACCTTCACCGTTATTTTGATTATAGGTATGAATTGATACATGTTTATCCTCTTGAATTTCCTTTGTGTTTGACTTGGCGTGTCTGCTTTCCTCCAGATTTAATATATACATCACCTAGTTGTCCTTGGTGGCAATATGGATGAAAAGATTACTATTTTTGTTTGGTTCAGATAAGTGGGAGCCAAAAGGAACCTATGATCTACAGAGAGCACGATATTGTGCCCAAGAAATTTCACAATCTTTTCTTCCATATTCATACTTATTTCATTTCCATTGCTCTTTGTCCTCCTTTGCAAACACCAGAAATGCTCTAACGTAACTGAGAATAGTGAGTATTCAAAATCTGGTTTCATTCCTTTGGTATTAGGTTTCTGCAAGTGCCAAACTATTCTAACACCTAGTGTGAGTGAAATTGAGAATTATTTGCATGATAAGTGATCAATAATGTTTATTACCACAAACAATATGGTGAAAACCTCACTTGTCATTCAGGCTTTGCTATAAAAAAATCTACCATGTGTGCACCCAATACCACTTGTGCTATAACAGATCAACTGTGATATGTCACATTTCGTAATCAAGTTAATCAAAATTTCTATTCTTATTAATATAAAGTTTTCCCCAGTCACCTCATGTGAGACATATTCATGATAAAGTGCAGGGACTGAAGGAATTGAATGTGTTCCTCCTCAATCTGGATGCAATGTTTTTGGGAGATATGAGATTGCCTTGTTATGTTTAGGGATGATGCAGTTTCACTTGGGGCACCCGAAGCAAGCTTTGGAAGTAAGTATATGGGATCCTGTCTCATCCACTCAAATCTTCTGCTATTTTCTCTGTACTTCCGTTATCTTTGTTTATATGTGGTTTATCCTTGGGATTGTGAGCATGTTACATATTGCTGTTTCTAATGATTTATGATACCCCCTAGATGACTTAATCTTCTTTTTGTACATTCAGGTACTAACTGAAGCGGTTCGAGTTTCTCAGCAGGTGAATGTCATTTATGATTAGCTCCCCTAAAGTCTTTTGATCTATTACGATTTTCAAGTTGTGATTTTTCTCTTGAACTTTATATAACATTCTTCTGATCTGAATTCGGTCTCAAATGTGCAGTATAGTGATGATAGATGTCTTGCATATACACTGGCTGCTATTTCCAATCTCTTGTCTGAAGTAGGGATCTCAAAGACATCTGGGATTATTGGATCTTCATATTCACCTGTTGCTGGTATGGGGACATCACTATCTGTCCAACAACAATTATATGTGCTCTTACGGAGATCTTTGAAGAGGGCAGAAAGTCTGAAGTCGAAAAGATTGGTGGCTTCTATTCATCTTGAAATTGCAAAGTATGATATGACGGTGAGATTCTTTTATTCTTTTTTGTTTTTAATGTCAGCCTAGAGAGCTTTTATAAATGTTGCTTGGTATTTGTTGTTTTAGTAATTTGACTGAATATGTGATATTTCCAACAACAAACATGCATTGTAATCAAAAGTTATGTGTCGCATTAGTTATGCAGCTATGTAGTAGCAATATACAAGCTGTGGCTTCTTCTTCTTCTTCTCGAGAGGTCTTCATTGTCCATATTATAGTCGATAATAAGATAAAGTAACAAAAATTAAAAGTTTTCCTGTAAATACTTGCAAAAAGAGGATAAAAAAAGTTAAAACTCTCTTTATGCTCCTTTAAGAAAGTCTAGGTGCTTCTGCTGTGCTTCCTTGAAATACTTTGTTTACTAACATGAATTCCTATGCATGGTTTCAAACTCCGTACACTTTGATGAAAGTGGATATAATATGTATCCTGTGACAAAGAACAAGCTGGCCTAATTTTTGGCTATTCCACTGACTTCATTTTTCCATTGTTTGGCCTAATATTGTTTGGAGGGGAATTTGAAATATGGATATAATATTTTTGGCCTAATATTGTTTGGAGGGGAATTTGAAATTGCTATATTTTGATTTGCAGCATGTTCAAAGGCCAATACTTTCATTTGGCCCGAAGGCTTCCACAAAACTTAGAACACATCCTGCCAATGTCTACAAGGTTCTTTTAGTTACATTAGTTCTTAGTAAAAAGTTCAACTGATATTCTTTTAATGTGAGAAGTAACAACCAGCTCTCTTACTGTTGTAATGACTACTGCAGGAATTATGGTTGAGTTCTCGTTTAATAAATGATTTTGGTGATGAAAGTTCCGTAATGACTGTTGATGGTGCAAACTGTACAAAATGGCTGAAAGGTCTAAAAACGCCAGTGGGCTCGCTAATCTTCAGTCAAGAAAATGAAACCGGGAGTAATTCCTCTGCATTCCAGTTTTCTGCACAGCCGAGCTCAATTCCTGGATCTGTTTTACAATTATTAGGGTCTTCTTACTTAGTTCGGGCTAGTTCATGGGAGATGTATGGCAGGTGATCCTTCAGACCTATCTTAGTTCCTGAAGTTAGATTACATTTCTACGTGTCTTATCAATGCTATATTGTTTTGTCCTGTCAATTTTAAATATACATGTAAATATTAATTTTCACTGGATTTTGGAGGGACAAACTTGCCCTCTCACTCTCGCCTGTTGCGGTGAAATGTTTGTTATTCATGAGTGTCGTTGCCTTCATTTGTAATCTGATTCATTTTATCTATTTTGATTTTTCTCATTGTTCTCCATATTTTCCATTCAGTGCTCCTGTAGCTAGAATAAATGCACTGGTTTTTGCAACTTGCTTTGCAGACTCTTCAAGGTAAGTGCAATTTCTTCTGGGATCTTTACCTGCTGATGCATAATATTATTTCTTTTTATCTTCATTTTTGTGCTATTGAACATCATTATCCGTAACTTTGTTTTTTGTTCTTGTACAGTTTATCTGATGCTGCATTAGCATACTCCAAGCTCATCCAACATTTGGCTGTCTATAAAGGATACCAAGGTTGGAAATAGGATGTACCAAGTAGTGTTTCTTTTTCTCTCTGCGAATTGCTCTGAGGTCTTGTAGGAAGAAACTCTCAGCCTTTCTATCTAAAGCAGATATAGCTACGAGCCAATGCTGATGTGATCTGAGACTCACCACCTTTTTTCCACGAGGAAAAAAATGATGAACTATTTGATATCATTCCTAATTATTCCCTTCTGTCTTGTTCCCCTTAAATGCATGTCGGAAGCTTTAATGTGCAATTACCTTCTCTTTTACTTACATCCTACTCTTTGAATGCATTATATAGATGCTTTTGCTGCTCTAAAAATAGCAGAGGGGAAGTTTTCATGTGTTTCAAAGTCCAGAATCCTGCTATTGAAACTACAGTTGCTGCATGAGTGTGCGTTACATAGGTATACCACGTTATAGCAATATTTATGATCCAATAAGTATATACATGAGTTAACTCAATCTTTCTTTGGTAATTTGACACCTCCTTTAGGGGACACTTAAAATTAGCTCAGCAGTTTTGTGATGAACTTGGGGTTTTGGCTTCTTCTGTGACTGGTGTTGACATGGAGCTGAAGACTGAAGCTACTCTCCGGAATGCTCGAACGTTACTTGCTGCGAACCAGTATAGCCAGGTTTTCTATTTTATGCTTCTTCATATGTTTGTATAGCTGGCTCGTGGGTCAGATGATGATGATGGTTTATGCTTCAAGTACACAAGAAGTCTTTAATATGATGGTTATCTATTTTTGTTTTGGGAGTGTTTTATGTTATTGATGCCATTGTCTCCTGCTTTGGATGATAATGCCCTCCCCTTTTTAAATGTTTATGCCTTAATACTTTCGTTTGAGCTTAGATTTGAGCAGTGAACTTAATCCAGCTTCCACTGTTAAGTCAATCGATGCACCTAAGGCCAAGATGGGGTTGATTTTATAAATATTCGTCTCAACTTTAGTTGCATGATTGCTTTTTATTAAACTACAGTGTTGCAAAATAGTATATCTAAATTCCAATACAAGAAATAAGAACATGCAGATGCAGTAAAGGTGGCAATTACTTGAAATAGATAGCTGTCCATTGAGGATTCCTTTTCTTTTCTCTCATAAGAAATGGGTAGATTTAACACAAACTTTGGAGGTTTGCATGATAGGAACTTAATATAAATAGATCTTTGCATTACGAAGAAGGCACGAAAGGATGGTCTTGCTCTTCTGTGTTTCTTGTTTAATTTGGAGGGATAGAGCTTAGGCAGGCTTTTTCACTTGAATTTGTATTTGTATGAATTAGATGCTACCGAGGATTAGGCCTAATTGCTGAACGTCCAAATTTTGGAGGATTTTGGAATTGGAAGAAAATTATTCTCCAATCCTAGCACAACCATATAAATTACCATCCATTGAAAACAAATTTGGAACAATTTTATTAGTGCTTGAATTCTTCTGCTTTGTGATTGACATTTCCTTCAGATTATGTTTTGTTGCCCCCGTGTTTTGGTTGATATAAGCTTTCCAATTTATTTGATAATGCTAGGTCTCAGTGGTTATCTGATGTGAGTTGTTCTTGCAGGCAGCAGCTGTTGCACACAGTCTATTCTGCACGTGTTATAAGTTTAACATGCAAGTAAAAAATGCCACTGTTCTTCTGGTGCTTGCTGAGATACACAAGGTACCTAGAATTGAACCGGTTGTATTCATTTGGTATTTTCTGCAGAATTTCAATTGGTTTTTCGGCTTCTCATGTCATTTTTCTTTGCTAAGATCCATTTTAATACTTTTTTTTCCCACTTCAGAGGTCAGGCAATGCCGTTTTAGGAATTCCTTATGCTTTGGCTAGCCTTTCCTATTGCCAATCATTTAATCTTGATCTCCTACAAGCCTCTGCAACACTAGTATTGGCTGAGTTATGGCTTTCTCTTGGACCAAATCATGCAAAAAAGGCATTGTCCCTTCTACATAGTTGTTTTCCTATGCTTCTTGGTCATGGTGGTTTGGAGCTGCGTTCTCGAGCATTTATTATGGAAGCAAAATGCTATTTAGCTGATCCAAACTTTTCAGGTTTTTAATTGCTATCTGCTCTATTTATTCTCTTCAACCTTCATGTCAGTCAGGGTTTGTCTTGCCTTGAGGCTCGGAATGCAGATATTTTGTGGTAATAACTAGAAGAATGGTTTGAGTTGATGCAACATAGTAGTAATAATGATTTCATTCCATTTCTTTCAATAGTTTCGGATGATCCAGAGATGGTACTAGAACCTCTGATACAAGCTTCTGAAGAACTTCAACTACTGGAGGTTGGTTAATCTCCTGGCTTATTATGTGTCTCTTGTTTTGCAAATTACGAGTTCTAGTGCTTATTTCGCGTACAGCTTTTAAATATGATCCAACTCGAACATGAAACTGGAGAACACTCTTGTCTGTCATTTATTTGTTATTGCTTGAAGTAAACATAATTACATCGCATTTCAAACTGCACAGTATCATGAATTGGCATCCGAGGTTTTCTACTTGATGGCCATTGTATACGACAAGCTCGGGCGACTTGACGACAGGGAAGAAGCTGCATCTTCATTCAGGAAGCACATTACAGCCTTTGAGCATCCAGAAGACACGGACGCTTCTTTCTTCAGTAAGTAGTAATCACATTGCTGCTGTGCGGATATATATATTTTTATATGTGTGTATGAAATAACATATGCTGCATCTGCTTTGCTCATGTCTATCATTGGCCATTATAACGCATTTTATATATCTATATAGTTTCTATGTCTATAATCCTATGTTTTAGGTAGTAGTATTATACTAGGAATGTTTAAGCCACGACAAGATTATATTTATGGACAAGCAGTTGTGGGACATTTGATACAATTGGAACATTAGGAAGAGAGCATGGTCAAGTTTTGCATGTGGACTACAAGTAGTCACGTGTTTCTATAAAACTCATACTCCCTCCGTCCCACTCATCTTGCAACACTTGGGATTGAGTGCAGATTTTAAGATAGTGGGGTAAAGGTGTAAAGTGGTGGTGTAAAGTAAAAGATAATGGGGTCCACTTATTTATGATTATTGTGGTACACTCATTTTTTTTTATTTTAGGAAACGTTGCAAGATGAGTGGGACGGTCCGAAAAGGAAAATGTTGCAAGATGAGTGGGACGGCGGGAATATAATTTATATGTCGTTATTATTGCTGCATCTATTTGATTTACTTAAGTGCACTACTTATCATTTGTTTGATGATATAGTTTGTTGACGTTTGCTATTTTTCCCACTGGTATTTCTTCTTTCTTTTCCTCCATTGGAACTCCCAAGTTTACGTACTAATCTATGTTGCACTGACACTTCAAAAATATCAACGTATCGTGTCGGACACGTGTCAAACACAAGGACACGACACTTCAATTGCAGTGTCCAATAGATATATATATACACATAATATCTAACTCTAATAAAAATATGTACAAAATTAGTTTATTTTACACTTGGCTTTATATTCTTAAATAAATTAGCTCACATGTCGTGTACTAAGTTTTTTAAAAAATATCGTGTCCAATATCCTGTGTCCGTGTCGAGTCGTGTCATGTGTCCCGTATCCGTGCAACCTAGGTACTAGCTCTTGTGACAAAATCAACTCTTCTTTTCAGTTTCCTGCTTATATTGTCAAAAAGCTTTGAGCTTTTCTGCCTATAATCTAAAATCGAACTACTATACTGATGAGTTCGTTTTTCCAGGCCAACCATCTTCATCGAGATAATTCAGAGAGTGGGGTGCATGATGAAAGACGGAGAAGCAAATACTTACCAGAAGGGCGGATGTGGAGGATTCGGAAAGGGTAACTTTTCGGAACTCTTCAAGTCTATCGAAGAGTACGAGAAAATGCTTGAAGCGAAGACACGAACCAAAAGAGCGACGGTGTGAGTGTGCAAAACTGCATAAACAGCAGGTATATACATTTGCAAATGAGTTGGTGAGACGTAGCTTGACTGTGCTTTATATGTGTTAACATGATCAGCTATGTACTCTTTAGTAGAATATGTGGGCAGTTATTGTATACTCCCTCCCTTCAGATCTTTTGACCCATTTTGTGAGGACTACTCAGTGGCCCACCAATCACGCGGTGCCACGTGTGTTTTTACCGATAAACTCACAGTATAATATTAATTACATGGCCCACCAATACACAATACACGCGTGGCACCGCGTGATTGGTGGGCCACTGAGTGGTCCGCCCAATTTTGGGCCAGATGATTCTGAGCGGTCCAAATATATGTCTCTTTCCTTTTTCGTCCGTTCCAAATTTATATGCCTATTAGCAATTTTGTTGTTCCTAACTAAATATTTCACTAACTTTCATGATCTAATTAATATGATAATATAACAAAAGACCATTTTATCCAACTTTCATAATAGCAAATACAATTATGTTATTAACTTTTTAATAATTTACTCTAGTTTATTCATATTTCAATATCAATATTTATCTAACTTTCATATTATTAATTTTTTTCTTAATATGTATGAAGAATCAAATAGTCATATATTTAGGACGGAGGGAGTAATAATTTTATCAAAGAAAATGAAAAATGCTCTGCATTATTCTGCTTTAGCATTAAGTTTGGTTTTTCGTGTTTGTGCTCGTGCTCGTGCTCGTGTTTGTGTCCGGGGATGGTTTATTTTACAGAACAGAGTTTATTAATTGGGAAATACTCTACCCGTCTCAATTATCTTGTCAATTTTTCTAGTTTGGAATGTCGGAAATATATTGTCCACTGAAAAATTATTACATTCAACTTTTTTATGGGATCCACAATTTTTTACTCCCTCCATCTCATTCACTTGCAACATTTTTCTTTTCGGACTGTTTCACTCATCTTGCAACGTTTTTTAAAATAGAAAAAATGAATGGATCACAATCATCCCAAATAAATGGACTTTATTACCTTTTCTTTTACGGCATTACTTTACACCTCTACTCCACTATTTTAAATTCCGCGCTCAATTCCAAATGTTGCAAGATGAATCGGGCGAAGGGAGTACAATTTTATACACAATTAACAACTTTATTTAAAACTTATGCAAAAACCAAAGTAGACAAAATAATTGGAACAGAGGGAGCAATTGTCAATCGTGCAAAAAACAAAGTGGACAAAATAATTGGGATGGGGGGAATAATTGCAACCGTGCAAAAAGCAAAGTTTCACAATAGGGAAATAGGCCCTCCGTCCCTTTTGAAGCAATATATTTTCTTTTATTAATTACTATTATATCACAATTTCACTAATTTTCTTTCTCTTTTTTTATTATTTAAACCTCTTTCATATTTTATCGTCCATTTATTTAATTGATGCGCTGAAAAGAATTATATATTCAAATGAGACAGAAGGAATACCAGTTAATTATTTTAAATTAGTTTTTCTTTTTCATAAATGACTTCGTGAAGTATTGCAATTTATATTTCAGAAAAAATAAAAAAGAATGCAAAATAAACTGAATTAAACAACACAGCTTTGAAGAAATGAAGTGCAGAGCAACATTTAGCAATCGAGATCATTGCCAACAGCAACAAGCAATTTATCGTTAATTAATTTTCTTGATTTTGAAGGGGGAAAGCTGTGTAGATTCCCGTAGATTCTCGAACCTCCCCTAAATTCGGCGCGGGAGGAGGCGATGAGCGGGAATGAGTTTCGATTCTTCTTGTCTTGCGACATTAATCTCCCAGTCACTTTCAAAATCGAGAGATTGGAAGGCAAATTATCTGCTCGTAAACCTTCTGATTCAGGTATCGATTTTTTTTGTTTAATTTTTTAATTTTAGTTTAGTAAAGGGCTACTTTTGATTTTGTGGTTGATACGTAATTTGAACTATTTTTGCAGTTCTTAAAATCCTTAGTGAACATAAAGATGTTATTTTGGTTGATAGTAGATTGAGTTATTGAATTTTGCAATCTTAGTATGAATTATTCAGAGCATGGTGAATTAGGGTTAGTTTAGGGCATATTGAACTGTAATTACTGTTGCAATTTTAGCTGAGGTGCTGATTGATTTCTCAACTGTGGAATGGATTTCTTCAGCCAGTGGTGATGCGAACGGTACGATAGATGACAGTAAACCCGAATTGTACGTTGAGAGCTTGTTGTACATTGATGGAGCCCCCTTTGGGCTCCCCATGAGGACAAGGTTTGATCTTTGGTGTCAGTTTTATGGACTTGCTTTGCCGTGTTGTTTTGGATACTGGATGGTGATTCTTCGTTTGCAAATCTAGGTTGGAATCAGGTGGTCCGTCGTATTGTTGGAACGAACTTATTACGCTGAGTACTAAATACCGTGATTTGACGGCCAATTCGCAGCTTGCTGTTACTGTGAGTATGAAATTCACTTTCCCTTTAAAAGGAAAGGAAGTATTGGAATTGAATGGCTGCAAGTTTGCTCTAATTTAAATCATTTATTAATAATTCCGTAGAAAATGTGAACTCCGTAGGTCTATGACGTTTCATGTGGGAAAAATGAGGAAGTGGTTGGTGGGGCGACCATTCACCTTTTCAACATAAAGAAACAGCTCAAGACTGGGAAGCATAAGCTTAGACTTTGGGCGGGCAAAGAAGCAGATGGCTCTATTAGTACAAATACACCTGGAAAGGTAGTATGTATAATGAATTGGCATTCTGCTGTTTAGAAGGAGTCGACTTACGGTTTGTTTGGTCTTATATTAGGTTCCTAAAGAGGAGAGAGGGGAACAGGAGCGCTTGGAAAAACTAGTGAATAAGTATGAGAGAGGGCAAATCCAAAGAGTTGATTGGCTTGACCGGCTTGCATTCAAATCCATGGAGAGAGTTAAGGAACGCGAGAGCCTGAAAAATGGGAGTTCTCATTTGAATGTCGTCATTGATTTCTGCAGCTTTGAGCACCGAGTTGTTTTCCAGGTACTATTAATGGGCCTATAGTCTTTATGGATCTTGTTAAATTTACTGGATTCCCATTGTTAAAATTTTCTATTCTCAAGTGTTGGTTTACTTGGTCTTTCTTTCTGTTGTGCCTATGTTTAATCCAATGCCTCCACCATCTGCAAGAGAGCAAGACTACTCTTTGTACTAAGACATCAATTTTGCGGTGATTAACTTGGTCGTTTGAAATAATGATTTTGTGTACTGATAGATATCTAGTCCTTGTTCTTAATAATGCACTCCCTCCGTCATGTTTGAGACGACCTGTTTTTTTTCGAAGCGGGAATTAAGAAAGCTGATGATAAAGTATGAGAGAGGATTAGATGATAAAGTAAGAGAGAGAAGATGAGTGAGATAGTGAGAGAGTAGATAATATAAAGTAGGAGAGAGAAAATGAGTGATATAATAAGAGTAGATGATAAAGTAAAGGAGAGAAATGATAAAGTAAGAGATAATATTTTTATTTTTTTGGAAAGTTATTTCCTTTATCGGAAACAGCTCGTTTCAAATTGGACGTCCCGAAAAGAAAAAACGGGTCGTTTCAAATGGGACCGAGGTAGTATCATTTATGATATACAGACTCCATGGGTCTTAGACGTCCTTCACTCCCCGAGGCCCTGAGCTACATCCACTGCCATGCTTATGTTTGTTTCAACTTGTTTAGGTTATCACATTTCGAGTGCATTAGGAACTGAAATTCGACCAGTTGCATCAGATCACCGTAGAATTCAAACTAAATAGTAAATAGTACTTTGGTGTGTAGGAGTCTGGTGCAAACTTCTTGATGCCGTCCCCGATAGCCTCAACAAACGAACTGGTTACAGTTTGGGACCCTGAAGTTGGAAAGATCAACCCCTCTGAGCACAAGCAACTAAAGCTGGCTAGAAGTTTAAATCGTGGCATCATTGACAGAGATCTAAAGCCTAGCAGTACAGAGAGGAAGTAAGTTTTATTAATATGTAACCTTTCCCTTCTTTTCTAGATGTTTACTGCTTTTGTTTATATCCTCATTGTCGTACAGCTTCCTTTGCTGATTATCTTGCTTGATATGTTTAGTTTTCAGAAAAAAATCATTTCAAATCTCCGAAAATATACCACCTATATATGCTAATATATCTTCTTATTTATTAGTTCTATAAATTCCTATCTTCAGAATTAGCATGACATAAATGAGTTTTGGTTCTGAATTGTTTACACCTAATTCGATACACATCCAGTTTTTCCTTATCTATCTGATACCTTATATGTAATACTTCATATATTTAACTTCACAACTGCATAATATATTACGTTAATGCGCAATGTTATGACTTTATGATGCCGTCAAAACTATTTCTTCCTTTTCGCTACTCAGCTAGCCTCTCTGATATTCAATAGGTCCATACAAAGAATATTAAGATATCCACCAACTAGGACTTTGACCGGAGAGGAGAAGCAGCTCCTCTGGAAGTTTCGTTTTTCATTGATGTCCGAGAAAAGAGCGCTGACAAAATTCTTGCGCTGTGTTGAGTGGAGTGATGTTCAGGTAAAATCTTTTAAATCTCAATGCTCTTACTAATCCTAACGGCTTTTGAGTTTTCAACGTATTGGGCATACTATCTAAATTGCTATAATCAACAAACCATTAGTGGAGGATGTATAATTGGAACACATTCAGTCTATTTAATTATTCTTAATGTTAGCATTTATTGGTTGGAAGGCATAATCTAATTTTGCCCGTCCTTATGTTCATCATTTTTACTCATCATTGTAAACAGGAAGCAAAGCAGGCATTAGAACTGATGGGTAAGTGGGTGACAATTGACGTATGCGATGCACTGGAGCTTCTATCTCCAGTCTTTGAGAGCGAAGAGGTTATTTATATAATTATATATTTATTTATACTTAGTTCCATTTCATTTCCTGTTTCAACAGTCTTTCGATTATATATTTAAGTCTGATGTACAAAATTCAGCTTGAATAATTTGGTATATTATGAGAAATATAGCATCCATAAATTAAATCAAGCAGGGAATATTTGTGTTCTACGTTTTTTATAGAGGACGTCGTAAACTAAACAGTGCGTTTAAATTTTATTTTCTCCTCCAGGTCCGTGCATATGCTGTGAGTGTTCTTCAAAGAGCTGATGATGAAGAGCTCCAGTGTTACCTACTTCAGTTGGTTCAAGCACTTCGTTTTGAACGTTCTGACAAGTCTCGCCTTAGTTATTTCCTTGTGGAGCGATGTAAGCTTGATGCCAAAAAGAAATTTTGTTCCCCGGGAATGTTTTAAGGGTTTCTTTATATATTTACATTCATCTAAATCCTCTACTCATTTTACAGCATTGTGCAATATTGACTTGGCTAGCTTTCTCCGATGGTATGTGGCTGTTGAACTCCACGATCCCGTATACGCTAGACGTTTTTACAGCACCTATGAGCTGTTAGAAGAAAGTATGTTAAAGGTGTGGAATCATTTTCTTCTATCTGTTTATACTGATTTGCTGGCCTTTTTCATAAATTAATAAGCTTAAACTGTTCAGTCAAGATTCCTCTTCTTAGCATTACCAGTCGTTTAATACGGATCTGAAGGGGACTAATCCTGTGCTTCCTCTTCTTGATGAATGTATCGACTATTTTGTATTGGCTGAGTTTGTGACGTGTCGTATTCAGCTAGGACCTACTGCAAATGGTGATGAAGATGGTTTTAAGCTTTGGCAGAGTTTGGTGCGTCAGACGGAACTGACTGCGCAGTTGTGTTCTATAATGAGGGATGTGAGAAATGTGAGAGGTGGAACTCAGAAAAAGATTGAGAAGCTTAGGCAGCTCCTATCCGGGCTTCTTAGCGAGCTTACCTACTTCGACGAGGTTCTTGAAAAAAGTGCTAATTTATTATGCCTTAAAAAGCGCGTAACTCGTATCATTATTGTAAGATTTAACTTAAAAATCTATATTTTCAGCCAATACGTTCGCCTCTGGCACCGAGGGTCCTTATAACAGGGATCATACCATCAGAATCATCAATCTTTAAAAGTGCTCTGCACCCTTTGCGGCTGGCGTTTCGAACGTCAACGGGAGGAAGCTGCAAGATCATATTCAAGAAGGGTGATGATCTTAGGCAAGACCAATTGGTAGGTGCTGCTGTTTATATTGTAGTGTATTCATTTCGAATAGAGATTTATCTTCGATTCCATATTTTACGCTTAAAATCAGGTCATTCAAATGGTATCTTTAATGGACCGATTGCTCAAGCTGGAGAATCTCGACCTGCATTTGACTCCGTACAGAGTGTTAGCAACTGGGCATGATGAAGGCATGCTGGAATTCATTCCATCAAAATCTTTAGCCCAGGTTCTTCCCATCCTTCTTAATGTTTAGAGCTTGTATGCTTTTACCGTTGCTTCGAACTTGGTATTAAGCGTTCGGACTATAAATTCACTGAATTCGAAGCATTTTACTGAACTTATGATGCCAAGATGTTATTACCTTTTACCCTTTTTTCAGATTCTATCAGAACATAGGAGCATCACAAGCTACCTGCAGAAATTCTACCCAGATGAAGATGCACCTTTCGGGGTAACGGCGGCCTGCCTCGAAACATTCATAAAAAGCTGTGCTGGCTACTCAGTCATCACATACATATTAGGCATTGGTGACAGGTCATTTCTTGAATTGCCATACCATATACTCCCTCCGTTCCCTTATAAATGGCTCAATTCTTTTCGGCACGGGAATTAAGAGAATAAATAAAGTATGAGAGAGAGGTAGATGATACAAGTATAAGAGAGAAGATAGGTGGGATAATGAGAGTATGAGAGAGAAGATAAGTGAGATAATAAGGGTAGATGATAAAGTAGGAAAGAGAAAATGATGAAGTAAGAGAGATAATAGGAGTAGTAATTATTTGCCAATTTTGGAAAGTAACCATTTTTAGTGGAACGTCTCAATCGGGAAAGATGGCTACGTTTAGTGGAAGGGAGGGAGTAAGTGATAAGTTGCCTCACTATTTCAAGTCCTCTCTTTTCTTGATTTCCATTGAATTAATCTGATCACATATATACTTACTAGGCACCTCGACAATCTGCTGCTGCAAGATGACGGGCGCCTCTTCCACGTAGACTTCGGTTTCATCCTCGGGAGAGACCCAAAACCCTTCCCACCGCCCATGAAACTGTGCAAGGAAATGGTGGAAGCCATGGGGGGAGCAGAGAGTCAGTACTACACAAGATTCAAATCCTACTGCTGTGAAGCATACAACATTCTTAGAAAATCCAGCAACCTCATACTCAATCTCTTCCACTTGATGGCTGGCTCCAACATCCCAGACATCGCCTCTGATCCTGAAAAGGGCATTCTCAAGGTCTATTTTTTTTACTATTAATTACTCACTCCGTCCTATTAAAATAGTCCAGTTTCTTTTTAAGAAAAACAGTTGATGTGTGTAGAACTGTGTAAAGTCAGAGGTGGCCGGTTCCGGTTCCGGAATATCTGGAACCAAAACCGAACCGTGAACCATATAGCGATGGTTCTGGTTCGAACCGGAACCGCCGGTTCCGATTCCGGTTCGCGGTTCCCGTTCTAACCTTTGATTTTTTTATGATGGATTGGTGACGTGGCGTGATCTAAGTTGTTGAATTTTAAAATTTTAATTTTTTGAACCGCCGGTTCCGGTTTCGGTTCCGAGGAACCGCCGGTTCTGCCAGTTCTACGATTACAAAAACTTGGAACCGGAACCGGACCGTGGAATCTTGGTAGCCCGTTTCGGTTTCGATTATTTTGGCCAGCACTATGTAAAGTTGTGGGTTCCTAAATTTTTTTTTTTGTAATAATTGCTAGAAAAGAAACTTCATAACTTTAATGGGACAGTCTGAAAAAGTATACCGAACTATTTTAATGGGACGGATGGAGTAAATTTTTTTTTTTTTACACCATTCAGGCAAGATTGGATTTTGATTTGATTGGTTTGTTTGCAGCTTCAAGAGAAGTTTCGTTTGGATTTGGATGATGAGGAGTCGATACACTTCTTTCAAGATCTGATCAATGAGAGTGTGAGTGCACTTTTCCCACAAATGGTTGAAACCATTCATAGATGGGCTCAATATTGGCGTTAATCGTAAAATTCTTACCTACACCAGGTCTAATGGACCTTATGATTCAGAATGAAAGTTGATTTAAAGAATGTATTTAGATATAGTTTTTTATTATTTTTTGTTTTAATATTGTCCTTTGTGTCAAAATCTAAGCCACATGGTCTAGTTCTAGGTATGAAAAATCCATGTTAATCTTTGTATTTGAATCTTGTATATATATATATGTAGATATGTGTGAAATTACTGTTTTGTCCAAAGTTGAAAAGAGCCGAATGTTTGAGGTATGTGGGAGATGGAGATCTAAATGAATGATTGCAAACCAGAATAGTAGTAGTTGTTTTATTACATTATGGAGTCATAACTAATTAACTATAGTCTATAGTGAAATGACAATTATGGCCTGTCGGTGCATCTCTGGTGCGCATTCTAGCAATTGCCACTAGTCAATACTACCTCTGCATGGACGTGGCGGCGGATCTGGATTGCGCCGGGTGCGTATTTCCGCCGTTGACAAATACGGAGCCTCGTCTAGGCCTTGTTTGGATGCAACATTTTCGAATTTTGGTAGCTGGAAATTGAAATACTTATTATGATAGTGTTTGGAACAATTTAAATAAGTTCAGATTTTCACAACTGAAGTATTTTTTTTATGTTTAAAATATATGTTTCTATTTTTTGTTAAGTTAAAATAACTCAGAAGAAGTGGGACATGATACATAAATGCTTTTTAAAGCAGAAACATGAAAAACGAAAAAACAACTTATAAGAATGTTTGCATTACGGAAGTGTTTTTTAAAAGCAAAAGTAAAAAAAAAATAAAAAATGAAAATTAGCTTATGAGAATATTTGTAGTACTGTTTTTTAAAAATTAAATTATTTTTTTAGTATTGTAATCTCTAACAATTTTCGTTAAAAGAAATTTTAAGCAAATTTAAGCATAAATAACTAAAAACTGCTTATAAAAGTTATTCCGGTAGTGTTTGGAAGAGCTTTTATAAGTAGCTTTTAGTAGCTTATGCTTAAAGTTGTTTAAAGTTGTTAAGCAAAAGTAGTTAGTGTTTGCAATATTAGAAAAAAAACCGCTTAATTTTAGAAAAAACAGTTTTGCAAACACTCTTGTAAGCTGCTTTTTAGTTTTTTTTTACTTCTGCTTTTAAAAAGCACCCCTAAACCAGCTTATGGGTTTCTGCTTATTCTGACTTATTTTAAGTTTCAGAAAAGCAGAAGCTTCCATTCCAAACATTAAAAAAAATGCTTCTGCAGTGAAAAAGCTCATAAGCAGCTTATTTAAGCTATTCCAAACACTACCTCCAAATACTGCATGTTTAGTTAATTAATTAAGCTCCTGATTTAACTCTTCTAATGATTATCTTACCTTAATTTAATATTTTTTTTACAAAGCTTCTCATTTTACTCTCATCATAAATAAATTTTCCAATTTCTTTATTTGTTATTCACTGATTAATGATTATGAAAAATTTGACACGAAATTGGGAATTTAAATCGGCATTTTTTAATAACCAAACAAGGCACTACACAAAATCTTAAACAATCACCCCGGCGCATTTTAGCAGTTAGTGTTGTAGTTCACCATCATCATTTTCTCTTTCCAAGATTCTGAAGTACTCTAGCTCACACTCTCTCTCTCTCATCAAGCAACCGAAGCTAACAATGCTTGTGAGCTGATCCTTCTCTACTCTCTCTACACTACAGAGCTGAATACCGGTTGCCCTACTTCAAGCAGATCCGGTCGCCCTCAGGTTTTTCTCGTTCCTTCTACTGATAACTTCGACGTTGACCCAGTTTTTGCTCGATTTGAAGCTGCGCTTTTCAGTTCTCTTGTTTAATTTTGTTATTTTTTTCCTTTTTTACAGTTTGAGGTAGAACGAAAATGATGAATCGGCCCTTATTTGTGCTTTCTCAAAATGGGACTTTCCGAGCTGAAAACCTAGGAGCTAATGCGTTATCCTTGATTAAGAATCTCTGCTTCACTCTATTTGTTGTTGTCGTTTTGGTTTTCACTATAATTGCCGCAACTTACCAGCCGGAAGATCCTCTATTTCACCCTTCATCGAAGATCACGACTTTCCTCACATCCAATTCGAACGCCACTTTTAAATCCGATATTGGTGTTGTTAAGACCGGGGAGGACTTCGTCGCCTCGAATCAGACCGCATTTGCTACGTTCATTAACATAACTGATGTTGACTCCATGGTTGGAACCACCTTCCCTGAGCAGCCTCAAGAGGAGGCCCTCCCTGAGACAACTGAATGTAGGCTCGACGATCCGATCAACTGTCGCGATCCGGATGTTTTCCATCTCTTGATGAAGTCCGCCATTGAGAAGTTTCAAGACATTCATTTCTACCGGTTTGGGAAGCCGGTTGCAGGGGACAATGCTAGCTCTTGCCACATGGCGTGGCGGTTTAGGCCTAAAGAAGGGAAGGCAGCTGCTTTTTACAAGGATTATAGGAGCTTTGCGCTTGAGAGATCTGATAATTGTACTCTTAGTGTGGCTGGGATTGGGGAATATCATTCGGGTGGGAACGCTAGGAAGAGAAGGGGGAAAGGAAGGGGGAGGAATAGGGAGAAGGATAAGGAGGTGTTTGAGAAGGTGCCAGCTAAGGTGGATGAAAATCCGATTGCCCTACCGGAGGTGGGGGAAACCGTGGATGATGCTCTCCCTGCAGTTGAATCGGAGGGTTCGTTTAGTCATGGTAAGTACTTGATATATTCGGGTGGTGGCGATAGGTGCAAGAGTATGAACCAGTATCTATGGAGCTTCATGTGTATGTTAGGCGAGGCACAGTATTTGAACCGAACGCTTGTTATGGATTTGAGCATGTGTTTGTCTAAGATGTACACTTCTTCCGGCCAAGATGAAGAAGGTAAAGATTTTAGATTCTACTTCGACTTCGAGCACTTGCTGGATTCAGCATCTGTTCTAGATCAAACCCAGTTTTGGTCAGATTGGAGCAAGTGGCAGAAAAAGGATGGGTTGAATCTTCATCTCGTGGAGGATTTTAAGGTCACTCCCATGAAGTTAGCCGATGTTAAGGATACCGTGATCATGAGGAAGTTCGGGTCCGTAGAGCCTGATAACTACTGGTACAGAGTTTGTGAAGGCGATGCAGAATCTGTCGTTGAAAGGCCTTGGAGAATGATATGGAAGTCCAGAAGGTTGTTGGATATCGCCTCCGCTATTTCATCCAGAATGAATTGGGATTTTGATGCTGTCCATATTGAAAGAGGGGAGAAGGCTGCCAACAAGGAGCAATGGCCTAATCTTGATAGAGACACTTCTCCAGAAGCCCTTCTGTCAGCTTTGAAATACAAAGTTGAAGATGGAAGAAACCTTTATATTGCAACGAACGAGCAAGACACGTCCTTCTTTGATCCTCTGAAGGACAAATACTCCACACACTTTCTTGATGAATACAAAGATTTATGGAACTCTGAGAGTGATTGGTATACTGAGACGACTAAGCTCAACAATGGGAATCCGGTGGAGTTCGATGGCTACATGAGGATATCCGTCGACACGGAGGTGTTCTTGAGGGGGAAGAAGCAGATTGAGACTTTTAATGATCTCACAAAGGACTGCAAAGATGGAGTCAATACCTGCACATCTGCTACCTAAAATCACATAATAAAAGGTCCACTCTTGATTCATACTACTTTGGGACAATCAACAATGCCTTCTTGTGTTGCTTTCTAGGGTTTTTCCTTTGAAGGGACACAGATAGAGATTTGTTTCATCTGTTGGTGTTTCTTCATACAGAACTTGTTGCTTATTTATATTGTTTTCTTGATTTGCTTTTAGTTATTTTGATCCCTTTCCTTAATCTTTGGTTGGTGTATGAAATTGAGTTTTGTTGATCATCTATCATACTTCTTGATTTCATTACGGAGTACACGCCCCTTCACGTATAGGTCGGTATTCAACATGAATAATGAAAATCTGATGCAGTAATTTTTATGGCGTGACAAACCAAGATTTCCGGGATGGGATCACTAGTTCAATAAATCCCATGTCTGATTTAAAATTGTATTAAAAAAATGCTCTCTTATAATTATTTATTAAATCTTTTTTTCAATCTTATCCTTTTAATTTATAATTTCTCAATACAAAACTACGTCGTTTTGAATCAGACATCAAAGTTACACAAAGAAAATGCAATCTCTTGTGCTTATCCATTATCTTGTCATAAATAGCAATTAGTGATATTAGAACCATTTTTTGTGGCTAGAAATCTGGAATTCCTATAGAAACCTCAAGAATATAAATTTGAAAAATTCAGGAAAAAAAAATCACATCTTCATCAATGCCAACATTTTTCTTATTTTCCTCTTAAAGAAGAAAACAAAATCCATTCAAGATTGGGACAACCTTTGCACCTCATTGATTTGTAATCCTTCCCAGGTAATAATACATATGCATTCTTGTTTATATTTCTTCATATTTTCAAGATTTGAGATAGGCCCCTCTCATGATTGTTGTTTCTCAAATTCGAGAATTAAAAGATCATATGTTCGAATCTCAATTCGTCCTAGGTTATTCTATCAAGCCAAGAATGGCAGAAGAATCCATGACAGGCAAAAAGATGGAGAAACCAACCACCACTGTCTCAGCCTCTATCCCTTCCCAGCCCATGGCCCTCACAAAGGCCAGGAGTCTCAAAAACAACTGCTTGTGCTCTCCAACCACACACGTCGGTTCGTTCAGGTGTCGGTATCATAGAACCGGGGACCTCACGCGGAACAGCATGTCCGTTGGCTCCAAGCTCTCGGACCTTGGAGCCGATGACTCCAAGGTTCCGGTGCTGGGAGCCAAGACGAACACATGACCAGCCCGAGGCTCCTAGTTGTGGAAGCTTGTATACCTGCATATTCATGAATAGATTCTTGATGTATTATGTATGATGTATCAACCCTGCAGCATATAGAGCTGCCTAGTTATGCTAATGAAATGATGATGATTTTTATAACATGGCCACAATGAGTTGAACTTCATAACATATACAGTGTAGCATATAAGGCTGACCCGTCGCTACAAGAGGACGCGGAATACTGGCAGCTTAGAGCTTTTTTCTTGATTCTATACATGCTAATGTGCAACTACTCACATAGGGCAAGTTTCTTCGTCGCCTTCTTGAGGGATCATGTGGTTCCGACAAAGTGGGCACGTCGTGTTCCAGTAGTTGAGCCACTTCTCGAGGCAGGGCTTGTGGAAGACATGGCCGCAGGGGAGGTGGTTGATCTCTGAGTTGGGTTCGAATTCGGTTAGGCAGATGGGGCATTCTTGCTTCGGGTGTTTGGATATGAGGACGGATTCGTATTGCATGGATGGCGTGCGGCTTCTGAACTCCTCCATGTACGAGTCCGAGGGGCTTCTGCAGCATTCGGATGGGTTTGAGGGCTCGGTGGTGAATTCTTCCCACGATGAAACGTCGATGCCTATCACGTGGAGGATGGAGCGGAAGATCTCCTTGAAGATGGAGATTGAGATGGCTGTGTTGGCTAGGATTACACAGAGGACTCCAGCATCTGCTGGAGTTGGGTAAGATGATATAGCCATTTTCAGCCCGGACCTAAGTAAAACCCGAGTTTCGGATTAGCCAACACGAAACGAAACTTATCCCCTCGGCCTAGATTATACAGTCAGTTCTGAGAAGCAAATGCAATCACAAGAAGTGAACTAAGCAATCATGTTCGTACGGACAAACAGAAGCCAACCGAGTTTGATAGATCGAACAAATCAATCTATAATAGCTTACAAGTTGTGTTTGAAATGTCAAAATCCATCATCATCATCATCATCATCAAGGCCAGGATACCATGTTCATGCTCAAAGGTAGCAGGTGCAAGAAAACAAAACTAATCTGATGCATTATTACAAGCTTACAATTATACATAAACAAGACTTCTAGAATCCAAATGTTAAGTCATTTCTTTTTCTTGGTCTAAATGCCATCTAAAATTGAAGCCACAAGACACAATCATCAAACATTATTCTTTAACTTCATTGACAAGATTGTAAGAGAAAGCTAAAGGAACAAGCTTTACCCATGATATAGATTGTAATGAACCATCTAAAATCATATAATCTGATTCAATATCATTAAACAGAACACAACCACAAGATTAAACTAAACCTTAACACCTAAACATCAAAGAAGAAGAAGAAGAAAAAAAAAAAAAAAAAGGCCAAAAAAAAGAAAAAGGCCTCTTAAGAAGGAAATATCCACATAAAGTTAGCATCTTGAAACACCCAAAAAGATTCCTCTAATTCCATAAATAAAACCAACCAAGTTTCCAAGATAATACAATCAAAGACATCCCAAAATCCCACAAATAAAAAATTGTTTTGACTATCAAACACCACAGCAAGAAACCATGGATATACTTACAGCTGGAGAAGGTGAGCTAAAGAAAGTTATCTTCTTGTCCCAAAACTCTGCGGAGAAAGGAAACTTCTTGTCCTGTGCAAGCAAGATGAGTTGGGGGTTTGAAGATGGCAGCTAAATATTAATAAGTCTTTCTTTAAAGATTGCTCCTAATTTATACTGCTGATGAAAGAGCTGCTGACCCCACCACCAATTATCACTTTCCCCTCACTTCTCCCATGTTACCTTGTCACTACTTTATTTTCTCTCACCAGGTGGAATTGAGGAGAGAGAGAGATTGAGCTCAATCTAAGCTTTTTATATTGCATAATGTTGGGAGTGTTTCCACCCACCGTTTGCATCTGAAGTATCTTATCTTTTATTCTCAAAAAAAAAAAAATATATATATATATATATAGAGGAGGGTTCAATTAACACCCTTAGAATAAGAAATAAGAACATTTCTCAATTATGAAAATTGACGGTCCAGATTTTTTTTTATTTTTTTTCAACGAAATGCACTGTTAAGTAATAAAAATTTGTACAAAGGGTATTAAGGTAAAGTTATTTTACTTAAATAATCAAACTCTAAGCTAAATTGTTCATATTCATTGTTTCAATTTCTTTGATTTAGTATCTCCTCAGCACTCATGATTGGCTCCACATTCCTTCTCATAGATCCAACGAAACCACTACAACCCAATACTATTTTTTGTGCAGTATAAGCGCATAAATTGCTGAGCAAAATTGGTATGTTTTAATTGGCGAATGTATAGATTTTTCCTAAATCTGATTTCATTAGATTGGGTATTGTGTTTTCTGAAACACAAATCTGAACGTTTTGGTTTGTAAGAACACACATTTCTCAAACCATTAGTATGAGATTTGTAATAGATTATAGGTTTGAATGATGATTATATAGATTTTCCCCGAATCTGATTTCATTCGATTTGGTATTGTGTTTTTTCCCCTTCTTTATGTTGTTCAAATATGAACGTTTTTGTTTGTAAAAACGCACCTTTCTCTGATTTGTTTTTTTTTTTTTTTTGCTTTGAGGAAAGTAGGGAAAGGTAAGGCGTACGCAATAGGTATTGTTTGGTCCAGTGTACCGCTAGCAAGCTTGACTTCATGAAGATATTTTCATTGAGAAGGGGAAGTGCTTCCTTCCGTTCGGAGCTACTTCGAATTTGGATGTGTGTTGCTGGTTATTTTAATTTAGAAATACACAATTTGCACATTTTTTGGAAAAAAAATGCACAATTAGAGGAAATAATATGCACAATTAATTAGAAAAAATATGCATACTTATGGGGGGAAAATGCACAATTACTGGAAAAAAATGCACAATTAATAGGAAAAACATGCACAATTAATGAGAAATGAAGAAAAGATAAAACTATTAACGAAAAATTGGGACGAGACTTATATCTGGGATGAGACATAATGAAACTATGCACAATCAACCATTGTTCTCCTAAAAAACTAGGACAAAAATTAGTGATATTAAAACGTGGAAGAGAATTAACAAAAATGGCGGTTACAATAAAAGGAAAGAAAATTAAAGAAAAATTGATAGATTGTGCAATATTATAAAAATAACCTTAGTGCAAACTTTTTGCCTTAAAGGTGCATTTCGGAATTTTAAGTGATGACAAAATCTGGAGCGTCCTATAACTCGATCCAACGGTAATGTGATGTTCTTAGTTCTCACTATAAAGTCTGATCTTTTATATATATATATATATATGAATAGTTTCCGTATGTACAATCTTTATCGTGTGTGAATATTATATTTTGAAGACAAATATATTATATTTATATTTGTTAGATTAAAAAAACACTCTTAAATGCAGTTTGATAGTTTGAAAGTGTCATACTTAAAATATAGTATTATTATCTATAAAATATAATATATTTATCTTTAAAGTGCATGTTTATATTAAACCTTCTCCAATGTATATATATTATTTTTTTAAATAAATATTTAACATACAATTATAAATATATATATATATATATATATATATATAATTTGTCGTTAAGTGCAGTATGTGCAGTATATTTACCTTGAAAGTGCAATACGTTTATCTTTAAAGTGCAGTGTTCACACGTTCACACGATAAGGGTTGTTCACACGAGAACCACTCCATATATACATACTTATTTTATAGACAACCACACTTAATATTTTCAAAATATTTCATTCATTGTATGTAAAATATTTTATGGGTATCATGTGGTTTTCTTGATTGTGCCTCCATAGTCAAATCTATTATTTTGTCAAGAATCTACTTGTACAATGTACCAAATCCATAAACCAAGACCAGAATCCTAACATGTACTAATTCTAATAATTTTCACGTACACGCTGCATCTCAATCAACAATAATTGAAAATTGAAATTTGGCGTATCACTCACGTAATAATAATAATAATAAACACACAATTTAAATGATTAGTTAGTGGGCAATTAAGTAGAAAATGATTTGTTTATATATCATTTTCTAAATGATATATAAACATGGATTAGATAGAAAATATCTTGATACTCCACAATTTTAAATACCAACTTTCCTTCCTTGTATCCAGTGGCATATCTAGGATTACGAGGGATGGGGGCGAAACTAAAAAATTCAATAGAGAAGAAGATGAAGTGTACATTTGGAGAACAAAATACAAAATTTCTTAAAAATTACATATATAAAATCACGTTTCGACACGAGTTCGGGGGGGCGCCGCCGCTGGGCGCCCCTTGGATCCGCCACTGCTTGTGGCCATGTGTGATTTCCATGTGTGGATTGGAAGCTTATAAACATGCTAAAGATTTGGTGTGTCACATGCACTTTTTGTAGTTAACCCATAATTGCATTTAAAACTTGGGTTACTAAATTTTAATTGAATTAGACAGCATGATTTACTCATTTAAGATTCTATGATCAATCAAATAATGATGCCCACACGATATTATATTCAATAAATGTAAATTAATGCATTGCCCATAATTATAAATGGGGATTATTTGGACCATAAGCACTCGAATCACGAAGTTATTATAAAAATCATTTTTTTAATTATTTTGAAGAGATTGGCAAGAGTGAGTAGCAGCACAATCTTTGGTAAGATTTCCTCAACAATTAATAATTAGGTTTTTAATAAAGTTGGTGTCTTGATACACGAAATGTTGGTACATGTGGTCAAAAGGGGATGATCAAGGGAGAGAGAAAATAATACTAATAAAACAAAAGAATTGATTAATATGATAACAATTTAATATCAATAAATAGTGGTTATAATTTGAATAAACTTATATTTGAAATTAAATTGAGATTGTTGAGGGTAAGAGCAAGAAAGAGCTAAAGTCAAATACCTAATGGGCTTAACAAAGCCCAATATAACTTAAATGGGTTATTTGACCCAAACCCAGTAAGATCACAAATAATATAAGCCCAATAGTGTAAGCCCTAGCTAGCTTGTATCTGGATCCTAATTTCTTGACCCGTTAGATGATCTGATGTAGGCTTTTTGAATATTGGTATATTCGTTTTCACATTAGTAAATATTAACTTTCTCTTACATATTACTCCATCCGTCACATTCATATTGTTTTATAAGTTTCATCACGAAATTAAGAAAATTTACTTTTGTGTTTAAATAATGCGAACTCATATGTTTTTTTTTTGTGATTTGTAATGTTATTTTATTTTCTTGTACGAAAAGAAAACATTATTAGTGGAATAGCTCAACAAAGTAGACAAGACAATATGAATGGAAAAGAGATACTTCATCCGTCCCATTATTAATATCCACTTTCTTTTGGGCACATAAGTTAAGAAACTTTATTTAGATATATTTCTTCTGTCTCACAATTAATGTCCCTTATCTTTCCGGCACGGGACTTAAGAAGAGTGGTTGGTTGTGAGTAAAAGTGATAGGGCACTTAAAAAATAGTGGTTGATTGTGTGTAATAATTTGCTATTTTAAAAAAGGGGACATTATTTGTGGGACATCCCGAAAAGGAAAGAGGGACATAATTTGTGGGACGAAGAGAGTATATTTTATGAATTTTAATTGTATTAATAAATTAACACAATTTTTAAGAAAATAGTTGGTGGGAAGGAATGATAATTCATCCAAATTTTATTAAGACATAGTTGAAGCATTTGATTTTTTTTTAATGTTGTAATTAAAGAAATAATGAAAAAAATTCAAAAAGTTAAAAATCAAAATTTTATGAGTTCGGTTCGGAACAGAATCGTGTAAGAGAGAAACTTTTAGAGAGAGATAATATAATAATATGATGTGGGTAGTGAGTAATGAGGCCCCAACTCATATGGGGGGTGGGTAATGAATAATATTGTCATTTAGGAAAAGTGAACATAATTTGGGACATCCATTTTGATTATAGTGGATATTAATAATGAGACGGAGGGAGTAATATTTATTTCTCTCTACAATTTTAATTTAATTAATGTATTAAAAGTCTTCACTAGAGTAATTTCAAAACATACAGTTAAATTTCGATAAAGTAATATTCGATATATAATAATTTTGTTTAGATAATATTAGTTTCTTTCGATTTATATATGAATCAATATACTAAAATAATATTCAATAATATAATAATTTTATTAAAAGAATATTTTTTTTTCAATTTCAAAATTATTACTTTACGAGGTTTAACTGTATTTTTTTAAATTTTAGAAATATTAGTAGATTATCATGAAAAAATAATTAAATAAATGATTCTTATTAACGGGGAAATGATAAGTATTAAAAATTGTGAGAATATCTTTTTCATGAAAAGGACAGGGGCCGTCTCTCTCACCCGCTTTCTTCTTCAACTACACTTTCTCTCTCCTGCACTTTTTATAACTTTTCCTAATATTTTATTCAAACAACTCAACTCCAAAAATCCCAATCTTCTGTAGCTGGAGAGAGAGAGAGTGAATTCATTCCGGAAAGGTCAGATCCTTATATTTTTCTGTGCTTTGAGATTCAAAGCTGCAGAAAAGCTCTTCTACCTTTTTCATCTTCCATGTGATAGAACTGATTGTTGGATGCCTTTTTGCTGATAATTTAGCTGTGGAAATTAACGAACCATTCTTCTATGAAATTTCCTTTTCTCTTGCTAGTTTTTTCTTATATTTCTTCCAATTTTGTGTACGGTTGAATATATTTGAGCAATTAGACAGTGAAATTGGAGAATTTTAGCTCAGAGTTGTATAGTTTGTTTTGTCTTTATTCTGTTCCCGATTTTGAGTATCTTTAGTTTTGGTTGGTATATGTTGATATCCAGCTGAGATTATAGGAAGAGTTTGCCTTTGAGCTTTTGGATTACTGAATTTTGTATCTTCTTCAACGGAAAATAAAATTAAAAATACTACAATCCTGCGTTGTAATTTCTGATGATTATAGTTGGTCAAAAGGTATATTTTAGTTTGCTGAATAAACAGATTATCCTAATCTGAAGAACAGAAAGAAGTAAAAGTGATGTGTCTACTGCTACAACTAAAAACTAATTGCAAAATTATTGTGATTTTTGGACTATTAAACTCTATAGATTGACTCTCTTTTCTTGTCTGGATCTTGCTTCTAACATGCTGTAATCAGAAGCATTATTTTCGCTTTTCTTCCTTTTTAAATTGAAAAAAGATGGAAATGTACTCTGCTTTAATTGTTTAGCATCTCTATTTCTATTTTCTCGAAATGGATTATGGCTTTATGCATGTTGTTGAAGAACTTGTTCGTGTAATTCTTACGCAATAAGGTAGGATGTCTCTGCATACTCAAGGGCGTTTGTCCTGCTCCGATTTAGGGATAATAGTCTCGTTATCGATTACTTGTCGAGGACTGTTTCACTTTGTTGTCACCAATCTTGGGTGTTGGTATTTGTAAATCATGCATGTGTGCCTTACTCTTTGGATGCTGCATGAATCAAATGCCTTGCAGATTATTGTAGTAACCAACATCCTTCTAATACCAATTCCTTTTAGTGCAGATAGTGTTGTTTATCTTGTCTTTGAGAAAACTACAACACTTTCCGAAGATAACTTTACAAAGATTTCTCTGATTACCTGGAGTCGAATAGTTGATTTATTGGAAATCGGAATCATGGGTTATCTCTGTGATTTCTGTGGGGAGCAAAGATCCATAGTCTACTGCCGGTCCGATGCCGCTAGTTTATGTTTGACTTGTGACTGCACTATACATTCTGCAAATGCCCTCTCAAGGCGTCACCCGAGGACACTTGTTTGTGAAAGATGCAATTCTCAGCCAGCTTTTGTTCGATGTGTCGAGGAGAAGATATCCCTTTGCCAGAATTGTGATTGGATGGGACATGCTGGTTCGAATATAAGTCCTGCACTGGCTGCACATAAGAGACAAGCTGTTAACTGTTACTCTGGCTGCCCTTCAGCTTTAGAACTTTCTGCAGTTTGGCCTTTTCTAAGTTCTCCTTCGGTTGGAGATTCCATACACGAGCAGGAAATAGGTTCATTGAGTATTACGGATAGCAGGGGAATAGATTGCCAAGATCCCCAGGAAAAAGCTAATGAGTTGTTATTGGGCGAAGCTAGTGGCCAGCATAATGTGGACTTGGATAAATCAGCAGTTTGGATGGAGTCATTAACACCACTTCTCGATCCCAGCATGCTGACTGTGGATCAGCCGACTGCATCTTCTAGCTCTGCCATGTCCAAGGTATCATGACCAAATACGTGAATAATGACAGAATCTTTTCATTCTTGTATGAGCCTGACATTGCTAAGGTGTTGTGAGTTGTCAAGACTTACTACTGCATTCTCTTATCTGGCTTAGTAGTCTGAGACTGTTGTCGAACTTCAGAATCCAATTTGTCCCGTCTTTATGATAATTCAACTACTAGCTAAAATTTGTGAATACTCAACAAATAGGAAAAAAATGGGTAATTTGAAACATGAGAAGTGTTATATCTGACTTTTCCCCTGCTTCGCTAAACTGCATCTGCTAATGCTGGTTATAATGGATACAATTGTAATATACAACAACTTGATTGCGTCAAAATCTTCTTTACATTTGCTAAGAAATGGCTGTAAGATTAGATGAGGCTGTTTTATCATGGAATAATTAGTTGTAGAAATAATTAAAGTGAGGCTATCCAAAGAAGTGAAGTTGTAATGTTGTATTTCTAATGTGCTGATGCTTTTCTGGGTCTTCTCCTTGCTTTGCAGGTTCTCTCATCAGGAGGAAAAAGACATGTCTTGTGTGAAGATGGTGAGTTTTATGATAATCTCGATATGGATGAGATTGAGTTGGATATTGAAAACTATGAAGAACTTTTTGGTATGGCCCTTGACAATCCGAAGAATATTTTTGGCAACGACGGGGTATTTGGGACAAAAGATATGTCCACATCCAACTGTCGAGGTGCCTCTGCTGCAGAGGGAGGGGTGAATGTGATACAACCAGCTTGCAGCAATGCAGCATCTGCAGATTCTGTTATCAGCTGCAAAACTGAACCAAACTTATGTTTTGCAAGGCAGGCATACTCGGGCCTCTCGTTTTCTGGTCTTACGGGGGAAAATGGCGCTGGAGATTTTCAAGATTGTGGGATTTCATCAATGGTGATAGCAGGAGACCCGCCATGGTATCCTCCGGGTCCTGAAAGTTCCGTGCCTTACACTAGCCGGACTAATGCTGTCATGCGGTACAAAGAGAAGAAGAAGGCCCGGAAGTAAGATTTTTTCATCGAACTCATTATGAACTGTTCATCTTTCCTTCCGCTATACATGTTTTGACAATTTGAAGGGCATACTGACAGATTTGAGAAGAAAGTGAGGTATGAATCTCGCAAGGCAAGAGCGGATGTAAGGAGGCGTGTGAAGGGACGGTTTGTCAAGACTGGTGAGGCTTATGACTATGACCCACTGAGCCCAAGCAAGAGCTATTGAGTACTGAATTTGGAGATCCTTAATGGATGAAGCCTTCCACGCACCGACTATGATTTAATGGCTACGAGCATATAAAGCTGGATGAATCATTCTGATTCCTTCCTCTAGTCCCGTGTTCATTATGGAAGAAGACATGAATTCCCATCTACACTACATGCTAGTCTTCTTTCTCAAGGTACGCAACTTTCTTTCTATCGACAGTTCTTCACCGCTGCGTCCGACTGGCTGTGATTTACATGAGAAGATGCTATAAGAAATCATTGTCCAGTCCTTGTTATGGAGTTAGAGTTGTAGTATTAACACAAAGGCTGGAATTTGTTGATTTTGTATGACCTAATTTGTTAATTATTTGTACATGTAGCAGGAGCCTAGAGAGGGCTTAAGATACTTTTAGTTTGTAGGCTTGTTGAGGATTTTTTCCATAATTCTAAGGTAATGTTTGAAATTAAAGACTTGTGTTTGATAAGAATAGTATATCGTTATTGCACACTAGATCAACCATTTACGTAGAAGTGAAAATACCAATTAAGCTGCATGCGGTCGGTTACATCATTTTGTATTCACATTTTTGGAATTGGGTCTTAGTATTCACTTTTCTATTGAATATACACTTTCATTTATGTTGAGATATTTATGAAGGGGTAATGACCAAATAAAATACGAACTTTTTCAATTTTGCAATTTTAACACAAATTTATAAAGTTGACGAATTAAAAGAACAAAATTTCAATTTCTTATAATTCGAGATACACTCCATTTTGCCAATTTTTTTCGGCCGCCGGAAAGCTGAGGTGGATGTCGATGTGGACAATACCAAAAGAAAACGCGAAGAAGGTGAAGATGAGTTTCTGTTGAAAGTCGTATCCAGTTCTTTATCTTTTTTATAAGTGTTTCAATTAGTTGGTTTGTATTGTGAATTTTCTGAAATCGTATTTATATTATCCAAAAAATACGTCGTTCGACTTTAATGATCTGACAAAATGATCAAGCTTGGCAACCATGCATACAAAGCAGCGCCGTTCTCGTATTTTCCTACCGTCGAAAAAAATTTAGAGATCGGAGCGCGTCTTAAATTGCAAAAAATTAAAACTTTGTATTTTAATTCACCAAATTTACAAATTCGTGTAAAAAATTATAAAATTAAAAAAACTCGTATTTTATTTTTTCATTACCCCATTTATAAACCTGACTTTTAACATACAAAAAAGTGTGAATATACTAAAATTTTGGTTTTGGTGAAAGGGGCCTTGGGCCTAATACCCAACTCTCGTTATTGGGCCTACGATCAAAGCCCACAATGCCAATATTGTACTCCACTACTACTTCTTTCCCTCCATTTTCTCTAAGAATTACGTTCAGAATAGCGCAGTCTCGGCCAACCATTGACAAGTTCTCGGCTTCTCGCTCGAGCTAACCGATTGTGCAGAGATGGCGATTGAGTGCCTTGTTCTCGGTAATTAATTTTTATTATCTTCGAAAGATTTCGAAGAATGAAAAACGCTTAGGGCTTACTCTTCGTTTTGAACGGATTGCGCAGGCGCGGGGCAAGAGGTGGGGAAGAGCTGCGTGGTTGTGACCGTAAATGGGAAGCGAATCATGTTCGATTGCGGGATGCACATGGGTTACACCGACCGTCGCGCCTATCCGGATTTCTCCTTAATTTCGGACACCGGCGACTTCACCGCTGCACTCTCGTGCGTCGTCATCTCTCACTTGCACTTGGACCATATTGGGGCTCTTCCGTATTTTACTGAAGTTCTGGGATACGACGGTCCCATATACATGACGGTAGCATTTCCATCATCCTCGTGTTTTGTCACTTTTATGTATGCCTTGTTTGATTAGGTTTTGCTTCTATAGTATCCAACAAAAGCCTTGGCTCCACTTTTACTTGAGGATTATCGGAAAGTGTTGGTCGATAGAAGAGGGGAGGAAGAGCTTTTTACTTCTGACCATATTGCTGAATGTTTGAAGAAAGGTATTACAATTTTGATCAACCATCTTTTATCTTTTTTGTCCTTGTGTGTTGTGTTCTTATATTGAGTATTTAGATGCCGTTGTATTGATTTCAGTCTCCAGACACATGCTGCTTGATTGTATGAGCATTTCTATCGGTTTGTTGTTTATTTATTGTAGTAATATGCAAATGTATCCAAACTTACTATGAAAAACACAAATATAGCCATTTGTTATAACTATATACAATAATAGCCAAATAGGTTTACTTTTGTGGCATAAATTTGTATTTTTCTTGTTAGATCAAGAAACAGTTAAAAGTGGACGAGAGGGGGAGGGTATGAATCAAAGGCCGATGGTAAGAGAATGTGATCTTAGGAACTACCATCGGCTCAGAGAATGATGTGTTTCTGACGAAAAGGTGATCAAATGGCTATTTTGTGTATATGATTTTAAGGGCTATATTTTTGTTATTTATAAGGGTTTGGGCTATAGGAGCAAATGCCTCTCATTTATTTATCTTATTGTTCTGATTTGCTTGTGCTGTTGTCTGTGCATAATAGTCACTGCAGTGGATGTAAAACAGACTGTTCAGGTTGATAAAGACCTCCAGATCCGGGCCTACTACGCAGGGCATGTAAGGGCTATCCTTCAACACGTGCTACTAAAATCTCTTACGCACTTATCGTATACATAATCTAATGTTGTAATGGTGAATACTCTGCCGTTTTGTTGAGATGTTTTGATATGGAAAGAGTTACCTAATATTTTGAGCTTAGACTGCTTAGTAGATACTTTGAGTTAAACCAATCCAAATTATTGAAAATTGTGTCTTAATTGATATGTTCTTTACACTTTGAGGGCCGTGAAGTACCAAATGCTGTATCAAACAACTCCATACATGTTTCTCAGGTTATTGGGGCCGTGATGTTTTATGCCAAAGCGGGTGATGCTGCCTTGGTGTATACAGGTGACTATAACATGGTGCCTGATAGACATCTTGGAGCCGCTCAAATTGACCGATTGCAACTAGACCTAGTTATAACTGAGTAAGAAAACTCTATACCCCAGTAAATGCTCGCTAACTTGAAATACGAGGCCTGCATGTTCTAGAAGAAATATCAACTTGAAGTAATGGGCTGAATTAGAAGTTTTATACATAATTAGATGATGTGCTAACTTCAAAAGGCTACATGAAATAAGTGGGGCTAACATATCGATATTATATCCTTTTCTGTTTCTTGCCATATTGCTGCATGCTTCATCCGACACATAGCCACAGTTGGGTAATCTATTTGTATCTTTTCTGCTTATGAATATGCTAATTTTATTTTCTGTTACCAGGTCAACTTATGCAACAACATACCGCGATTCAAAATATGTTCGACAGAGGGAATTTCTAAAAGCAGTACGGATTTTTAGTCTGTTGACTTATGTTAATCTGATATGCTTTATGATTTTTTTTTTACACCTTTGTATGTCCTTACATATCCTTTATCTTCATCCAAATAAATTGTGATTTGCTAGCTGTGTCTTTCTATGGATTTTGGTTGGTACACTTCTACTTATTTAATTTAATAATTTAATCTGAACTCCTGTTTCAAGTTGTCAAAGTTGAGTATCGTAAACATTCACTTAGGCTCTGCATCTAATACTGAGTAGCATTCACCAAAAAAATAAAAAAATGTACAGGATGGTTGATTGTCTTGCCGTTGTATACGTCACGGACCTTCCTCTTGAATCTCGCTTCTACTGTGATGTTAATGTTTCCTGTGTATATTTAAATGTGTTTCAGTTCACATGTAATTGATTCTTCTTGCAGGTTCACAAATGTGTTGCTGGTGGAGGAAAGGTTCTAATTCCTGCATTTGCCCTTGGGAGGGCTCAGGTCTTCATTTTTCACATTACATGATTTAGATTTATCATTTATCCATGGAATTAATTGCCATGCATTCCTGATAAGTTGTTCTTCAGGAGCTGTGTATGTTATTAGATGATTATTGGGAGAGGATGAATCTTAAGGTGCCAATATACTTCTCTGCAGGTAACCCTCTCTGCTATTATCTTTTCATAAAATTTGCTCCAGAGTGGCATAGCTTGACCATTTCGCAGTGAACTCCAATTTGGTCACATACTGTTCATTTTTTCTCAGGTTTGACCATACAAGCAAATCTGTATTATAAAACTCTCATCAACTGGACCAGCCAAAAGGTCAAAGATACTTATGCTAAACACAATCCATTTGACTTCAAAAATGGTAAGGCTGCCCAAACTCTGGGTTTTCAAGAATTGGCATGGGTTTCTTATCAAATTATGACCATCCGTGCTGTCTTTTTTAATCCGCTTGTATATATAATATATCTATGTAAATAGGCTTACTGAACCTAGACCAAAAATGTGAAATGTTGCAGTCTTTAATTTTGATCGCTCCTTGATAAATGCTCCGGGACCTTGTGTTCTTTTTGCTACACCTGGAATGATCAGTGGTGGTTTCTCTCTTGAAGTTTTCAAGCAGTGGGCTCCATATGAAGAGAATCTTGTCACAATGCCAGGGTATGCTGTAATCTTGTTGTTTCTATATTTCTTTGCTTCCTTCGAAAATGAAAAATCGTAGGCTCTTTGAAGGGCTATGCATAAACTGAATCAAAAGATGACAAAAAAGGTTTTATTTATATTCTTCCAACATTTATTGCCTTGAGCTTCATCCATTTTATTTTATGTACATGCACATGCTTAGCAGTAGATTGAATTATATCCGTTCAAGTTGCTCTAGTGGGCTTGAGGCTTCTTCTTGCTTCATAAAATAGCTGTCAATGTTGGACTTATTGAGCATATTAACTATTAAGTAAAGCTAAAGTATAAATATAATATGAATTGGTTGTCTTACTTGAAGTGCTAAGCTGAATCATAAATATCACAATCTTTTGTCTGCTCTTCTACTTATTTTGTTATGTTTTCAACTTTGATCTCAATCTTCCGGGTGTTTCCATCAGATATTGTGTAGCTGGGACTATAGGACAGAAGGTGATGTCAGCCAAGATACCGACAAAAATTAATCTTGACGATGGTGTCCAACTTGATGTGCGCTGCCAGGTTCTTACTCTACTCTCACGACTTTTTTCATCTCCCATAGCCCAAAAGACAACCCTCTGCAACTATTTGTATATTTGCTCGATTCCTTAGGGCTTATTTGTTTTGCATAGAGGTGGATCTTATTTATATTTGGCCTTCCCCTCCCTTGTGCAGATTCATCAACTGTCTTTTAGTCCCCATACCGATGCCAAGGGAATCATGGACCTTGTAAAGTTTCTATCACCCAAGCATGTGATGCTTGTACATGGTGAAAAGCCTAGTATGGCTGCACTTAGAGAAAGAATCCAGTCTGAATTAGAAATTGAATGTTCTTATCCGGCAAATAATGAAATTTTCAAAGTTCTTTCAACCAATCACATAGAAGTTGGCGCCTCTGATGCATTTCTACAGAGTTCCCTATGCCCCAATTTCAAGTTTTCAAGAACGAATGTTGAACAAGGTTTTGGTTCGGATGATGCCCACAAGAGAACAATGCCTATATTGCAGGTATATGATGACCGATTGTCTCAGGGCGTACTAGCCCAGCACCGCAACCAGAACCTTAGAATTGTATGTCAAGATGAACTCACGAACGTGCTAGGAGTAGAAGATCATGAAGTGAAGTTTGCTCATTGTTGTTCGGTACATGTTACTGATTCAAAACTTAGCAATGCATCAGCATCTTTGCTACGCCTATTATTTGGAAAGCTTTCGATGGAGTTCTCTAATTGTGTTTTGCATGACCGCGAAGAACGCGTTCAGCTTGGGTCGTTTGTCGCCTCTTTTTGCTCATGGGAAGAATGTCCTAATAGAGGTGATGTTGGTTTCCGCCACATGCCCCAGGCTGTGCATTTTTGCTGCACATGGTCAATGGCTGATGAGGAGCTTGCTTGGAAAGTTATTTCAGTAATAAAGAACTTGAAGCTGCTAGATGCTTAGCAGGTAAGTCGGAGTATGTATGTGGTTTTACTTTTATGTAAGAAGTTCTTGATTCTTGATTCATGATGATGGTAACTCGAAGTTGTGGCAACAGTGACATTAAGATTATGGGATTTTCGTCCCGAGATGAACCATGTGGTCATGGTGAAAGCACATAAAGGGAGTTTTATAGTTCAGGTGGGAGTGTCAGCAGATGTGTTGTCGAGGGGGAGGCTCCATGCAACGCTTTGTAGTGTTTTGTCGACCCCCCAAGATGGCAAATCTAAGTAGGGAGGCTTTTGTTGTGTTCTTACAGCCGGCATGGAACAAAACATTTTCACTTAAAGACTACCCTGCTGAATCAGATTCTTGTGTATTGAGGAAACATAAATGGTTTCGCTCAAACATTTCGTGCCGCTATCTTCACCCTTAAGGGATGGGATGACATTTGCTGTGTTCTCGAAGGAAACTACAAAGCAATACTATGGTGGTAATGGTTCGCAGCCTAACAGATAGGTACCTCTCTTTCTCCCTACCCATCGTATTCCTTTCGGTTATTGTAGCTCGATTCGTTATGACAGCATCTAGTTTTATCATAACTTTTCATCGCTACTGCCATCATATATGTTTAATTGTACCATTAGTTTTCAAGAACACAACAGCTAGTACTTTGCCCTTACTGATGTCCATGTTTTTCTTATGAAGAGAAAGCCGTGGGAAAAGAATGAGAGTTATTATACATTTGTGTTTCATTTGTTTTGTGTGCTCATTATCATTTATTGAACTGAATACCGAGGAATCTTTGGAGTGTTCACAAGACATGATTCAGAAAAAGAACACTGCCATGCCATCAGACACTCATCTGCTCAAAAGTTCTGCATAATCATCTCTTATCGAGTACATTAAAGTGTCAATTATAATTATAAAACGTGTCATTTTAATCAAGTAATTACACATAAAATATGAAGCATAATAATAAAAAATGTTACTTAAAATGTCAATCGTAATAAATTAAATTGTCAATTGTCTCGATGGAGAGTGTTAGATTATATAAAAAATATTCTATATTTAAAAAGAATTATTATTTTGGCGATTGTTTCACAAATTATTTAAAGGGAGAAAAAAATTATTATTTGGCATCGAATTACAAAATTTTTAAAGGGGTTAACTTTTAAAATTTTTACAGACTTTCCAAAATATATATTTTAGTATTCGATTTGCTAATTTCTTAAGGAGCTAAACTTTAAAGGGAACCTGTAAAATTTTGGGAGACTTTGCACAATTTTTATTTACTTAAAAAAATTATTATTTTGACATTCAAATTGTAAATTCTTTAAAGGTGTGAACCTTTAAAATTTGGATATTTTGTACAATTCTTTATACATGAAAAAAAATTATTCTTTCCGTCCCATTGAAAGTGTTTTATTTCCTTTTTGAGATGTCCCATAAGAAAGTGTTATGTTTTTAAAAAAAACAAACAATGTGTGGACCAAAATTAATAACCCAAAAGTCAAACAAAACACACCACACAATACAAGTTTCTTAATCTCCAAGTGTCATAAAAATGAGACACTTTCTATAGGACGGAGGGAATATTATTTTAGCATTTGAATTGCAAATTTCTTAAAGAGGTAACACCTCTAAAAATTTGGGAGGGTTTGCACAATTTTTCTAACTTGAAAAAAAAATTATTTTTACATTCGAATTGAATTTTTTTTAATACATGGAGAAAAATCACGATTTTTGCATTCGAATTACAAATTTTTTTAGAGGGGTTAACATTTAAAAATTATAGAAACTTTGCAAAATTTTCAATACTTAAAATTTTTTTACTCCCTCAGTCCTAATTATAATGTTCACTTTGTTTTTTACACGATTTTTAAGAAGAGTTGTTAGTTGTGAGTAGATGTGTGTAAATGTGTGGGTCCTACTAAAAAGTTGTGTAATAATTTTCTAAAAAGGAAAACTGGACATTATATTTGGGACAGTCTGAAATGGAAAATTGAACATTATAATTGAGACGGAGGGAGTATTATTTTTGCATTCAAATTGCTAATTTTTTAAAGAGGTTAACCTGACAAAATTTGGAGATTTTGTCCATTTTTTTTGCATTGAAAACAATTACTCCCTCCGTCCCACATGAAACGTCTTATATTATATTTTGGATTTTCCCACACAAATGTCCTATTTCTTAAAAAAGAAATTAATTTATCTCACAAAAATTCACTTTTTTGTGGGCCCATTCACACCACTCTCTTTCCTAACACACTAAAGTCCACTGCAAATTACCGTACCAAAAAGAAATAGGACGTTTCATTCGGGACGGAGGGAGTATTATTTTTGCATTCGAATTGCAATTTTTTTAAAGGGGTTAACCTTTAAAATTTTTTGAGACTTTGCACAAATTTTGTATACTTAAAAAAATTATTATTTTTGCATTCGAATTGCTAATGTTTTAAAGAGGTTAACATTGCAAAATTAGGTGATTTTGCCCAATTGTTAAAGATGAAAAACAATTATTATTTTGACATTTGAAATGCAAATTTCTTTAAAATTTTTGAGATTTTGTAATATTTTCATACAAAAAAAAAAAGAAAAGGACTCCCTCCGTCCAGCCCGACTTGTCTTGTATTCCTTTCAAGGTTATCTCACCTGACTTGTCTTGTTTCCTAAAAAGGAAAATAATTACTACACAAACTCTCACTTTTTCTTTGTGTGACCTACCTTTCGACACACAACCACCCACTCACGAAAATATCCATGCCGAAAAAAAAAAAAAAAGTCGGCTATGACGGAAGGAGTATTAAATTCGCATTCGAATTGCAAAATTTTAAAGGAGTTAACATTTAAAATTTTGAAGATTTTGAATAATTTTTTATACATGAAAAAAAATTATGATTTTGGCATTCGAATCGCAGATTCATTAAATGGGTTAACCTTTAAAAATTTTAGAGACTTTGCAAAGAATTTTCTCTAGCTCAAAAAAATTATTATTTTTGAAAATTTTTTAAGCATGGAAAATTATTATTATTTTGGCATTCGAGTAGCAATTTTTTTAAAGGGGGTTAACCTTTAAAAATTATAGAGACTTTGCACAATTTTTCTGTACTTAAAAATGATTATTATTTTGGCAAATTGTAAAATTTTTAAAGGGGTTAACATTTAAAAATTCTAGAGACATTGCACAATTTTTCTATACTTAGAAAGAATTAATATTTTGGCATTCGTGTCACTATTTTTTTTAAAGGGGTTAACCTATAAAAAATTTAAAATTTTGTACAATATTGGCTATACAAGAAAAAAAAAGATATTATTTTGGTATTCAAATTGCAAATATTTTAAAGGTGTTAACCTTTAAAAATTTTAGATAATGTGCACAATTTTTCTATATTTAAAAAGAATTAGTTATGGCATTCGAATTACAATTTTTTGTAACAGGGTTAACATTTAAAAATTCTAGATACTTTCTATACTTAAAAAGAATTAATATTTTGGCATTTGAATCGCAAATTCTCTTAATGGGGTTCTTTAGTAATTTGAAAATTTTGTTCAATTTTGGCTACAAGAAAAAAAAGATTATATTTTGGCATTCGATTTGCAAATTTTTTAAACGGGCAACCTTTAAAAATTTTAGAGACTTTGCACAACTTTTCTATACTTAAAAAGAATTAATATTTTGGCATTCGAATCAAATTTTTTTTAAAAGGGTCACCTTTAAAAATTTGGAAATTTTGTACAATTTTGGCTACAAGAATATAAATCATTATATTGCCTTTGTAATTGCGAATTTTTTAAAGAAATTAGCCTTTAAAAATTGTAGAGACTTTGCAAAAAATTTCTAAACTTAAAAGGAATTATTATTTTAGTATTCGAATTTCAAATTCTTTAAAGAGTTAACTTTTAAAAAATTTTAGAGAATTTGCAAAATTTTTCTATACTTAAAAAAAACTATTATTTAGCCATTCAAATTTCAAATTTTATAAAGGGGTAAACCTTTTAAAAATTTGGAGATTTTGTACAATTTTTTATAGAAGAAACAAATTATTATTATGGACGTCGAATTGCAAATCTTTTAAAGGGGTTAACCTTTAAAAATAACTAGAGACTTTGCAAAAATTTTCTATACTTATATTATTTTGGCATTCGAATCGCAATTTTTTTAAAGGGGTTAACCTTTAAAAATCTTGAAATTTGTTACAATTTTGGCTACAATTTTTTTTTATTATCTTTGATTTCGAATTGCAAATTGTTTAATGGGATAACCTTTAAAAATTCTAGAGACTTTGCACAATTTTTCTATACTTAAAAAGAATGATTATTTTGGCATTGGAATCGCAATTTTTTTAAAGGAGTTAAACTTTAAAAATTCGGAAATTTTGTACAATTTTGGCTACAAAAAAATATATATATAATTTTGGTATCCGAATTGCAAATTATTAAAAGCGGTGAACATTTAAAAATTCTAGATACATTTGCTCAATTTTTCTATACTTAAAAAGAATTAAAATTATGGCATTCGAATCACAACTTTTTAAAGGGGTTAACCTTTAAAAAATCTAGATACTTTGCAAATTTTTTTCTATACTTAAAAAGATTCAATATTTTGGTATTTGAATAGCAAATTTTTTTAAAGGGGTTAACCTTTAAAAATTTGGAGATTTTATACAATTTTGGGTACAAGAAAAAATATGATTATTTTTGCATTCGAATTGCAAATATTTTAAAGACTCTAACCTTTAAAAATTCTAGATACTTCGTACAAGCTTTCTATACTTAAAAAGAATTATTATTTAGACATTCAAATTGCAATTTTTTTTAGGGGTTAACCTTTAAAATTTCTTGATATTCTGCGTAACATGTCTATACTTAAAAAAAATTATTCTTTGGCATTCGAATCAAAAAAATTTTTAAAGGGGTAATCTTTAAAAATTCTAGATACTTTACACAATTTTTCTTTACTTAAAAAGAATTAATATTATGTCATTCAAATAGCAATTTTTTTAAAGGGCACCTTTAAAAATTCTAGATACTTAGCATAATTTTTCTATACTTAAAAAGAATTATCTTTTTGGCATTCGAATTGCAATTTTTTTTAAAGGTGTTAAACCTATAAAAATTTAGAAATTTTGTACAATTTTGGCAATAAGAAAAAAAATTCTTATTTTGGTATCCAAATTGCAAATTATTTTATGGGGTTAGCCTTTAAAAATTCTAGATACCTTTGCCCAATTTTTCTATACTTAAAAAGAATTATGGCATTCGAATCACAATTTTTTTTTATAGAGGTTAACATTTAAAAATTCTAGATACTTTGTATAATTTCAAAAAAAAATTAACACTTTCCAAATTTTTAACCATTAAAAATTTGGAAATTTTATACAATTTTGCACATATCTCCCTCGTTACTTTAAATGTGCAACGTCTTTAGATAAGTGATTTTATAATTCTAAAATAAAAACAATTGTACTATATAATAGAATGCTTAAAAAGAAAACTTAAAATACAATTTAACGATAAAGAGATGTCCAAAATCTGGAGAGTTTGCATTCAAAAATTGTTATCTCTAACATCAAAAAATTATAATTTTTGCAGTCAATTTTATAATATTTTAAAGGGGTTGAACTTTAAAAATTTGGAGAGTTTGCTCAATTTTTTACATATGAAAAAAATTATTTTGCATTCAATTTGATAATATTTGCATTCATTTTTTTAACCTTTAAAAATTTAAAGATTTTGCTCAATTTTTTTATATATGAAAAAATTATTATTTTAGCATTCGAATTGCAAATATTTTAAAGGGGTTAACCTTTAAGAATTCTAAAGACGTTGCACATTTTTTCTAACTTGAAAAAAAATCTATTATTTTTGCATTCGATTTGCTAATTTTTTAAAGGGGTTAAACCTTTAAAAATTTCGAGAGTTTGGTCAATTTTTTATATATGAAAAAAAATTATTTTAGCATTCGAATTGCAAATATTTTAAAGGAACCTCTAAGAATTCTAAAGACTTTGCACATTTTTTGTAACTTGAAAAAAATATATATTATTTTTGTATTCGATTTGCTAATTTTTTAAAGGGGTTAAACTTTAAAAATTTTGAGAGTTTGCTCAATTTTTTATATATGAAAAAAATTATTATTTTAGCATTCGAATTGCAAATATTTTAAAGGGGTTAACCTTTAAGAATGCTAAAGACGTTGCACATTTTTTCTAAGTTGAAAAAAATATATTATTTTTACATTCGATATGCTAATTTTTTAAAGGGGTTAACCTATAAAAATTTTGAGAGTTTACTCAATTTTTTATATATGAAAAAAATAATTATTTTAGTATTCGAAATGCAAATATTTTAAAGGGGAAAACCTTTAAAATTTCTAGAGACTTTGCATATAATTTCTAACTTCAAAAAAAATTATGATTTTGCATTCGATGTGATAATTTTTTAAAGGGTTAACCTTTAAAAATTTGGAGATTTTGCTCAATTTATTTATATTATAATTTTTTTTAGCATTCGAATTGCAAATATTTTAAAGTGGTTAACTTTAATAATTCTAGAGACTTTGTACATTTTTTCTAACTTGAAAAAAAAATATTATTTGTGCATCCGATTTGCTAAATTTTATAAAGGGGTTAACCTTTAATGGGGTTAACCTTTATAAAATTATTATTTTAGCATTCGAATTGCAAATATTTTAATGGGGTTAACCTTTAAGAATTCTAAAGACATTGCACATTTTTTCAAACTTGAAAAAAAAATATTATTTGTGCTTCCGATTTGCTAATTTTTTAAAGGGTTAACCTTTAAAAATTTTGAGAGTGCACACAATTATTTTATATAAGAAAAATAATTATTATTTTAGCATTCGAATTACAAATATTTTAAAGGGGTTAACCTTTAAAAATGATAAAGACGTTGCATATTTTTTAAAAATTGAAAAAAATATATTATTTTTTCAATTCGATTTGATAATTTTTTAAAGGTGTTAACTTTTAAAAATTTTGAGATTTTGTTCAATTTTATATATATAAAAAAATTATTATTTTAGCATTCGAATTGCAAATATTTTAAAAGGGTTAACCTTTAATAATTCTAGAGACTTTGCACATTTTTTCTAACTTCAAAAAAAATTTATTTTTGCTTTCGATTTGATAATTTTTTAAAGGGGTTAACCTTTAAAAATTCTAGAGACATTAAATGGTTTTCTAACTTCAAAAAAAAAATCTTATTTTTGCATTTGATTCGATAATTTTTTAAAGGGGTTGACCTTAAAAAATTTGGAGATTTTGCACAATTTTTAATATATGAAAGTTTTTTTTAGCATTCGAATTGCAAATATTATAAAGGGCACCTTTAAGAATTCTAAAGACCTTGCACATTTTTTCTAACTTGAAAAAAATATATTATTTTTGCATTCGATTTGCTATTTTTTTAAAGGAGTTAACCTTTAAAAATTTTGAGAGTTTCATCAATTTTTTATATATGAAAAATTTTTTTTTTAGCAATCGACTTGCAAATATTTTAAAGGGGTTAACCTTTTAATAATTCTAGAGACTTTGCACATTTTTTCTAACTTAAAAAAAAATTTTTTCTTTCCATTTGATAATTTTTTAAAGGGGTTAACCTATAAAAATTTGGAGTTTTAGCTCCATTTTTGTAGATATGAAAAAAATTATTATTTTAGCTTTGAATTGCAAATATTTTAAAGGGGTTAACCTTTAAGAATTCTAAAGATGTTGCTCATTTTTTCTAACTTGAAAAAAAATATATTAATTGTGCATTCGATTTGCTAATTTTTTTAAAGGTGTTAACCTTTAAAAATTTGGAGATTTGCTATATTTTTTTATATATAAAAAATTATTGTTTTAGCATTCAAAAGAGATTTGCTAATTTTTTAAAGGGACACCTTTCAAAATTTGGAGATTTTGCTCTACTTTTTTATATACGAAAAAATTTATTGTTTTAGCATTCGAATTGCAAATATTTTAAAGGGGTTAACCTTTAAGAATTCTAAAGACGTTACACATTTTTTCTAAATTGAAAAAAAATTTATAATTTTTGCATTTGATTTGCTAATTTTTTGAAGGGGTTAGTGTTAACCTTTAAAAATTTTGAGAGTTCGCTCAATTTTTAATATATGAAAAAAATTATTATTTTAGCATTCAAATTGAAATTTTTTAAAGGGGTTAACTTTTAAGAATTCTAAAGACGTTGCACATTTTTTCTAACTTGAAAAAAATATATTATTTTTGCATTCGATTTGCTATTTTTTTAAAGGGGTTAAACCTTTAAGAATTCTAAAGACGTTGCACATTTTTTCTAACTTGAAAATAAAAGTATTACTTTTGCATTCGATTTGCTAATATTTTAAAGGGGTTAACCTTTCAAATTTGGAGATTTTGCTCTATTTTTTTATATTTGAAAATATTTATTATTTTAGCATTCGAATTGCAAATATTTTAAAGGGGGTTAACCTTTAAGAATTCTAAAGACGTTGCACATTTTTTCTAACTTGAAAAAAATATAATTTTTTCTTACACCTTTAAAAATTTTGAGAGGTTTGCTCAATTTTTTATATATGAAAAAAATTATTATTTTACTATTCGAATTGCAAGTATTTTTAGGGGGTAAACCTTTAAAATTTCTAGAGACTTTGCATATATTTTCTAACTTCAAAAAAAAATATTATTTTTACATTCGATGTGATAATTTTTTAAAGGGTTAACACCTTTAAAAATTTGGAGATTTTGCTCAATTTTTTAATATAGTAAATTGTTTTTTAGCATTCAAATTACAAATTTTTTAAAGGGGTTAACCTTTAAGAAATCTAAAGACGTTGCACATTTTTTCTAAGTTGAAAAAAAATATGTTACTTTTGCATTCGATTTGCTAATATTTTGCTCAATTTTTTATATATGAAAAAAATATATTATTTTAGCATTCAAATTGCAAATATTTTAAAGGGGTTAACCTTTAAGAATACTAAAGACGTTGCACATTTTTCTAAATTGAAAAAAAATATTTTATTTTTGCATTCGATTTGCTAATTTATTAAATGGGTTAACCTTTAAAAATTTTGAGAGTTTGCTCAATTTTTTATATATGAAAAAAATATACTCCCTCCGTTCCACTCCATTAGTCCACTTTCTTTTCGGCACGGAGATTAAGAAAGTTGTTTGTTGTGTGTAAAGTAGTATAAAGTAGTGGAGTCCATTAGAATATATAAGAGTGTTATTTTAAGTTAAAAAGGAAAGTGGACTAATGGAGTGGAACATCCCGAAAATGAATATTGGACTAATGGAGTGGAACGGAGGGAGTATTATTTTAGCATTCGAATTGCAAATATTTTAAAGGGTTTAAACTTTAAGAATTCTAAAGATGTTTCTCATTTTTTCTAACTTGAAAAAAAATATATCATTTTTGCATTCGATTTGCTAATTTTTTAAAGTGGTTAACCTTTAAAAATTTTGAGAGTTTGCACAATTTTTTATATATGAAAAAATTTATTGTTTTAGCATTCGAATTGCAAATATTTTAAAGGGGTTAACCTTTAAGAATGCTAAAGACGTTACAAATTTTTTTAAAATTGAAAAAAAACATATTTATTTTTGCATTCGATTTGCTAATATTTTAAAGGGGGTTAACCTTTAAAAATTTTGAGAGTTTGCACAATTTTTTACATATGAAAAAAATTATTATTGTAGCATTCTAATTGCAAATATTTTAAAGGGGTTAACCTTTAAGAATTCATAAGACGTTGCACATTTTTTCAAACTTGAAAAAAAAATATTATTTTTGTATTCGATTTGCTAATTTTTTAAAAGGGGTAACTCCTTTAAAAATTTGGAGATTTTGCTCAATTTTTTATATATGAAAAAAATTATTATTTTAGCATTCGAATTGCAAATATTTTAAAGGGGTTAATATTTAAGAATTCTAAATACCTTGAAGATTTTATCTATCTTGAAAAAAAATATATTATTTTTGCATTCGATTTGCTAATTTTTTAAAGGTGTATATTTTCTAACCTTTAAAATTTTTGAGAGTTTGCTCAATTTTTTATATATGTAAAAAAATATTATTTTAGCATTCGAATTGCAAATATTTTAAAGGGGTTAACCTTTAAGAATTCTAGAGACGTTGCACATTTTTTCTAACTTGAAAAGAAATATATTACTTTTGCATTCGATTTGCTAATATTTTAAAGGGGGTTAACTTTAAAAATTTGGAGACTTTGCTCTATTTTTTTATATAGTAAATTTATTATTTTAGCTTTGAGTTGCAAATATTTTAAAGGTATTAACCTTTAAGAATTCTAAAGACGTTGAAGATTTTATCTAACTTGAAAGAAAATATATTCTTTTTGCATTCGACTAGCACATATTTTAAAGGGGTTAACCTTTAATAACTCTAGAGACTTTGCACATTTTTCTAACTTCAAAAAAAAAAAAAAAATTTGCTTTCGATTTGATAATTTTTTAAAGGGGGTTAGTTAACCTTTAAAAATTTGAGTTTTTGCTCAATTTTTCATATATGAAAAAAATTATTATTTTAGATTTGAATTGAAAATATTTTAAAGGGATTAACCTTTAAGAATTCTAAAGAATTTGCTCATTTTTTCTAACTTGAAAAAAAATATATTATTTTTGCATTCGATTTGCTAATTGTTTAAAGGGGTTAACCTTTAAAATTTTTGAGAGTTTGCTCATTTTTTTATAGATGAAAAAAATTATTATTTTAGCATTCGAATTGCAAATTTTTTAAAGGGGTTAACCTTTAAGAATTCTAAAGACGTTGCACATTTTTTCTAACTTGAAAAAAAATATTTTATTTTTGCATTCGATTTGCTAATTTTTTAAAAGGGGGACCTTTTTTAAAAATTTGGAGATTTTGCTCAATTTTTTATAAATGAAAAAAAATTATTATTTTAGCATTCCAATTGAATTTTTTTAAAGGGGTTAACTTTTAAGAATTCTAAAGAAGTTGCACATTTTTTCTAACTTGAAAAAAAAAATTACTTTTGCATTCTAACTTTTACCACCTTTAAAAATTTGGAGATTTTGCACTATTTTTTTATATATGAAAAAAATTATTATTTTAGCTTTCGAATTGCAAATATTTTAAAGGGGTTAACCTTTAAGAATTCTAAAGACGTTGCACATTTTTTCTAACTTGAAAAAAAATATATTATTTTAGCATTCGAATTGCAAATATTTTAAAGGGGTTAACCTTTAAAAATTCTAAAGACGTTGCACATTTTTTCTAACTTGAAAAAAAATATATTACTTTTGCATTCGATTTGCTAATTTTTTAAAGGGGTTAACCTTTAAAAATTTTGAGAGTTTGCACAATTTTTTATATATGAGAAAAATTATTATTTTAGCTTTCGAATTGCAAATATTTTAAAGGGGTTAACATTTAAGAATGCTACAGACGTTGCATATTTTTTTTAAATTGAAAAAAATATATTTCTTTTTCATTCGATTTGCTAATATTTTAAAGGGGGGGTTAACCTTTAAAAATTTTGAGAGTTTGCACAATTTTTTACATATGAAAAAAATTATTATTTTAGCATTCGAATTGCAAATATTTTAAAGGGGTTAACCTTTAAGAATTCATAAGACGTTGCACATTTTTTCAAACTTGAAAAAAAAATATTATTTTTGCATTCGATTTGCTAATTTTTTAAAAGGGTAACTCCTTTAAAAATTTGGAGATTTTGCTCAATTTTTTATATATGAAAAAAATTATTATTTTAGCATTCGAATTGCAAATATTTTAAAGGGGTTAATATTTAAGAATTCTAAAGACCTTGAAGATTTTATCTATCTTGAAAAAAAATATATTATTTTTGCATTCGATTTGCTAATTTTTTAAAGGGTAACACCTTTAAAATTTTTGAGAGTTTGCTCAATTTTTTATATATGTAAAAAAATATTATTTTAGCATTCGAATTGCAAATATTTTAAAGGGGTTAACCTTTAAGAATTCTAAAGACGTTGCACATTTTTTCTAACTTGAAAAAAAATATATTACTTTTGCATTCGATTTGCTAATATTTTAAAGGGGTTAACTTTAAAAATTTGGAGACTTTGCTCTATTTTTTTATATAGTAAATTTATTATTTTAGCTTTGAGTTGCAAATATTTTAAAGGTATTAACCTTTAAGAATTCTAAAGACGTTGAAGATTTTATCTAACTTGAAAGAAAATATATTCTTTTTGCATTCGACTAGCACATATTTTAAAGGGGTTAACCTTTAATAACTCTAGAGACTTTGCACATTTTTTCTAACTTCAAAAAAAAAAAAATTGCTTTCGATTTGATAATTTTTTAAAGGGGGTTAGTTAACCTTTAAAAATTTGAGTTTTTGCTCAATTTTTCATTATGAAAAAAAATATTATTTTAGATTTGAATTGAAAATATTTTAAAGGGATTAACCTTTAAGAATTCAAAAGAATTTGCTCATTTTTTCTAACTTGAAAAAAAATAAATTATTTTTGCATTCGATTTGTTAATTGTTTAAAGGGGTTAACCTTTAAAATTTTTGAGAGTTTGCACATTTTTTTATAGATGAAAAAAATTACTACCTCCGTCCCTTTCTTTTTCCTTAAATGGCGTCCGTATTATTGCGTTTCCTTTTTTGGAAATACTACCTATCATCTCTCTCCTACTTTCCATTTATCTCTCCTACTTTTTCTTACTTTATCATTTTCTCTTCTTCTTTTTCATCTTCTCTCTCTTACTTTATCATCTACTCTCTTCATCTTCTTTCCTACTTTATCATTTACCCATATCTCAATATTAATCATCTTTTTTTTTAATTTCCCGTGAAATGCGTTAAATAATGGGCGGAGTATTATTTTAGCATTCGAATTGCAAATTTTTTTAAAGGGGTTAACCTTTAAGAATTCTAAAGACGTTGCACATTTTATCTAACTTGAAAAAAAATATTTTATTTTTGCATTCGATTTGCTAATTTTTTAAAGGGGGGACCTTTAAAAATTTGGAGATTTTGCTCAATTTTTTATAAATGAAAAAAATAATTATTTTAGCATTCCAATTGAAATTTTTTTAAAGGGGTTAACTTTTAAGAATTCTAAAGAAATTGCACATTTTTTCTAACTTGAAAAAAAAAATTACTTTTGCATTCGATTTCTAACTTAAAGGTTACCACCTTTTAAAAATTTGGAGATTTTGCACTATTTTTTTATATATGAAAAAAATTATTATTTTAGCTTTCGAATTGCAAATATTTTAAAGGGGTTAACCTTTAAGAATTCTAAAGACGTTGCACATTTTTTCTAACTTGAAAAAAAATATTATTTTAGCATTCGAATTGCAAATATTTTAAAGGGGTTAATCTTTAAAAATTCTAAAGACGTTGCACATTTTTCTAACTTGAAAAAAAATATATTACTTTTGCATTCGATTTGCTAATTTTTTTAAAGGGGTTAACCTTTAAAAATTTTGAGAGTTTGCACAATTTTTTATATATGAGAAAAATTATTATTTTAGCATTCGAATTGCAAATATTTTAAAGGGGTTAACATTTAAGAATGCTACAGACGTTGCATATTTTTTTTAAATTGAAAAAAAATATATTTCTTTTGCATTAGATTTGCTAATATTTTAAAGGGGTTAACCTTTAAAAATTTGGACATTTTGCTCTATTTTTTTATATATGAAAAAAATTATGGTTTTAGGATTCGAATTGTAAATATTTTAAAGGGGTTAACCTTTAATAAATCTAAAGACATTGCAAATTTTTTCTAACTTGAAAAAAAATATATTATTTTTGCATTTGATTTGCTAATTTTTAAAGGGGTTAACGTTTATAAATTTTGAGAGTTTGCACAATTTTTTATATATGAAAAAAATTATTATTTTACCATTCGAATTGCAAATATTTTAAAGGGGTTAACCTTTAAGAATTCTAAAGACGTTGCACATTTTTTCTAACTTGAAAAAAAGTATATTAGCATTCGATTTTCAAATATTTTGAAGTGGTTAACCTTTAAAAATTTGGAGATTTTTCTCTATTTTTTTATATATGAAAAATTTTATTGTTTTAGCATTCGAATTGCAAATATTTTAAAGGGGTTAACCTTTAAGAATTCTAAAGATGTTGCACATTTTTTCTAACTTGAAAATAAATATATTACTTTTTGTATTCGATTTGCTAATTTTTTAAAGGTGTTAACCTTTAAAAATTTTGAGAGTTCGCACAATTTTTTATATATGAAAGTTAGTATTTTAGCTTTGAATTGCAAATATTTTAAAGGGTTAACCTTTAAGAATTCTAAAGACGTTGCATATTTTTTCTAACTTGAAAAAAAATATATTAGTTATGCATTCGATTTGCTAATTTTTTTAAAGGGTTAACCTTTAAAAATTTTGAGAGTTTGCTCAATTTTTTATATATGAAAAAAAATTATTATTTTAGTATTCGAATTGTAAATATTTTAAAGGGGTTAACCTTTAAGAATTTTAAAGACGTTGCACATTTTTTCTAACTTGAAAAAATATATAATTTTTTTGCATTCGATTTACTAATTTTTTAAAGGGGTTAACCTTTAAAAATTTTGTGAGTTTGCTCAATTTTTCTATATATGAAAAAAATTATTATTTTAGCATTCGAATTGAAAATATTTTAAAGGGGTTAACCTTTAAAAATTCTAAAGACGTGGCACATTTTTTCTAACTTCAAGAATAAATATATTGTTTTCGGATTCGATTTTCTAATTTTTTAAAGGGGTTAACTTTTAAAAATTTGGAGATTTTGCTCAATTTTTTATATAGTAAATTTTTTTTATTATAGCTTTCGAATTGAAAATCTTTTAAAAGGGTTAACCTTTAAAAATTCTATAGACTTTACATATTTTTTCTAACTTCTAAAAAAATTATTTTTTTCATTCGATTTGATAATTTTTTAAAGGGGTTAACCATTAAAAATTTGGAGATATTGCTCAATTTTTTATATAGTAAAAAATTAATATTTTAGTATTCGAATTGCAAATATTTTAATGGGGTAAACCTTTAAAATTTCTAGAGACTTTGCATATATTTTCTTTCTTCAAAAAAAATTATTGTTTTTACATTAGATGTGATATTTTTTTATAGGGGTTAACCGTTAAAAATTTGGAGATTTTGCTCAATTTTTTATATACTAATTTTGTTTTAGCATTCGAATTGTAAATATTTTTAAGGGGTTAACCTTTAATAATTCTAGAGACTTTGCACATTTTTTCTAACTTAAAAAAAATATTATTTTGCATTCGATTTAATAATTTTTTAAAGGGGTTAACCTTTAAGAATGCTAAAGTCGTTGCCTTTTTTTTTTAAATTGAAAAAAAACATAATATTTTTGCATTCGATTTGCTAATTTATTAAAGGGGTTAACCTTTGCACATTTTGCTAGAGACTTTAAACCTTTTTTCTAACTTCAAAAAAAATTCTTATATTTGCAATCGATTTGCTAATTTTTAAAGGGATCCTTTAAAAATTCTTGAGACTTTAAACGTTTTTTCTAACTTCAAAAGAAAATTCTTATTTTTGCATTTGATTTGATAATTTTTTAAAGGGGTTGGTTAACCTTTAAAAATTTGGAGATTTTGTTCAATTTTTTATATATGAAAAAAATTATTATTTTAGCTTTGAATAGCAAATATTTTAAAGGGGTTGCACATTTTGTCTAACTTGAAAAAAAATATATTATTTTTGCATTCGATTTGCTAATTTTTTAAAGGGGTTAACCTTAGAAATTTCTTCAGACTTTGCATATATTTTCTAACATCAAAATGCTTTTTTTATTTTTGCATTCGATGTGATAATTTTTTAAAGGGGTTAAATTTTAAAAATTTTGAGATTTTGCTCAATTTTTTATATTGTAATTTTTTTTAGCATTCGAATTGCAAAATATTTTAAAGTGGTTAACTTTAATAATTCTAGAGACTTTGCACATTTTTTCTAACTACTAAAAAAAAATCTTTGCTTTCGATTTGATAATTTTTTAAAGTGGTTATCCTTTAAAAATTTGGAGATTTTGCTCAATTTTTATATATGAAAAAAAATTATTATTTTAGCTTTGAATTGCATATATTTTAAAGGGGTTAACCTTTAAGAATTCTAAAGACATTGCACATTTTTTCTAACTTGAAAAAAAATATATCATTTTTTCATTCGATTTGTTTATTTTTTAAAAGGGTTAACCTTTAAAAATTTTGAGAGTTTGCACAATTTTTTATATATTAAAAAAATTATTATTTTAGCATTCGAATTGCAAATATTTTAAAGGTGTTAACCTTTAAGAATGCTAAATGGCGTTGCATATTTTTTTAAAATTGAAAGAAAATATATTATTTTTGCATTCGATTTGCTAATTTTTTAAAGGTGTTAACTTTTAAAAATTTGGAGATACTTTGCACAATCTTTCTATACTTAAAAAAAATTAATTTTTTTGCATTTGAATCGCAAATTTTTTTAAAGGGATTAACCTTTAAAATTTTGAAAATTTTGTACAATTTTTGCTACAAGAAAAAGATTATTATTATAACAATTAAATTGCAAATTTTTTAAAGGGGTTAACTTTAAAACATTCTAGATATTTTGCAAAAAAATTCTATACTTAAAAAGAATTAATATTTTGGCATTCAAATCGTAATTTTTTTTAAAGCGTTATCCTTTAAAATTTGGAAATTTTGTACAATATTAGCGACAAAAAGAGAAAATTTATTATCTTGGCATTAGAATCAATTTTTTTAAAGGGGGTTAACCTTTAAAAATTTTGAGATTTTGTAAATTTTGGCGACAAGAAAAAAATATTACTTTGGTATTCGAATCGCAATTTTTTGCAAAGGGGTAATCTTTAAAAATTCTTGGATACTTTACACAATTTTTCTTTACTTAAATAGAATTAATATTATGTCATTCGAATAACAATTTTTTTTAAAGGGGTTAACCTTTAAAAATTCTCGATACTTTACACATTTTTTCTTTACTTAAAAAGAATTAATATTATTTCATTCGAATAGCAATTCTTTTTAAAGGGGTTAACCCTTAAAATTTCTAGATACTTAGCAAATTTTTTCTATACTTAAAATGAATTATCATTTTGACATTCAAATCGCAATTTTGTTTAAAGGTGTAACCTTTAAAAATTTAGAAATTTTGTACAATTTTGGCTACAAGAAAAAAAATTATTATTTTGGTATCCTAATTGCAAATTATTTTAAGGGGTTAACCTTTAAAGATTCTAGATACTTTTGCCCAATTTTTCTATACTTAAAAAGAACTAATATTATGGCATTCGAATCGCAATTTCTTTTAAAGAGGTTAACATTTAAAAATTCTAGATACTTTGCACAATTTCCAAAAAGAATTAATAATTTTCAAATTTTTAACCATTAAAAATTTGGAAATTTATTACAGTTTTGGCTACAAGAAAAAAATTATTATTTTGGCATTCAAATTGCAAATATTTTAAAGGTGTTAACCTTTAAAAATTCTAGATATTTTGCACAATTTTTCTATACTTAAAAATAATAATTATTTTTGCATTGGAATTGCAAATTTTTTTAAGGAGATTAACCTTTAATAATTTAGAAATTTTGTACTATTTTCGCTACATAAAATAGTAATAATAATTTTGTTTTCAAAATATATTTTTTTAAAGGGGTTAACCTTTAAAAATTTTGGAGACTTTGCACAACTTTTATAATTTGAAAAAAAAATTATTATTTTTGCATTCGAATTGTAAATTTTTTAATGGATTAACCTTTAAAAATTCTAGAGACTTTGCATTATTTTTCTATACTTGAAAATAAATTATTATATTGGCATTCGAATTGCAAATTTTTTTAAAGTTGTTAAGCTTTAAAAATTCTAGAGAATTTGCACAATTTTTCTATACTTAAAAAAATTCGGATACAAAAATATTTATTTTTACATTCGAATTAAATATTTTAAACCTTTAAAATTTTTGAGATTTTGCACAATTCTTTTGTCTTGGAAAAAATAATTTCTTCGTCATCCTCCCGGCCATACTCCGTAATCCGCTCGAACAGTTAGCTAAACCCAAACCCAAATCCACCATGCAATCCTCCAGATCGTACGGAGCTCGCGCAGCCCCCGTTATCGGATACTCTTCTTCACTGCGCTCGAAGAAGCGAACGGAACTCATCTCACTAGCAAACCTCACCCTGCGACTCTGCTTTTTAGCTACCGTGCCGGAGGTTTCACCCGCCATATTGCGCCGGTTGTCGTCGTCGTTTCTTTGCTCCTTGGAATCCATATAAAAACTAACTCTAAATTTCGATTTGTATTTAATTAATTAATATGGAAGCATGAAAATTATAATTAGTGGCTAATGAGTTTATATAAAGTCACTAATCCAAATCCTAATAGATAAAGATAAATCTAATACTATAAATCCTAATTAAACTCAAAATATAAATTTATTTAGGGTTTTAATTAGAGCTAGGCTTTTTGTAAAATCCAATTTCACTTTTTTTGGTGGAATGGTAACGACTTTATATATTATTTGAATAATACTAGAGGAAGGGTAACTTTTGGAAATTGCACTTTCCACCTCCGTAGTTGTGGAAATAGCAAATACGGCTTCTATATTGATGATTGATTAATACAGTTAAACCTCGATAAAATAATAATCTTGGGACCGATAAAAAATATTCATTTAACGAGGTTTTTACTTTATCGAATATTATTTTAGTGCATTGACTTATATCGGGACCGGAAGAAATTATTATCTAATCGAAATTATTACTTTATCGAATATTACTTTATCGAGGTTTAACTGTAATGATGCAATTAGAGAAAGATCAATTAGATTTTAAAACTGATTTGTTATGGGTTTTAGGAATATAATAACGCAAATCTCGCACGTACAAAAGTAGGGGTAGTAACTCGTAACGTAAGTTATCTCATCACTAAAAAACTCGCAAACACTATTCGAATTAAGCGTGTACCGAATAGAACATAGTTTATATACTCATCATTTGTTAAGTCTCACTCACGTTTTAATTTGATAAACACCAACTATTAAAATAATTAAGTGATAAGATCCTAGTAAATAAAATAAATAAAATTTTAATAAATAACCAATATTTGACTTTGTTAAATAAATTACATACTAATAACACGAAAAGCATTCGGTGCCTTAACGAATCATCCAAACTCCGATCTCCAAGCACCATAGATGCTTTGGGAATAACGACTTCTACTTGCCAAGCAACCTCTTATACATGCATTATATATTTAAAATAATTAAATCTATATCTATTAGCTAAAAAAGTACCCCTATGTTCCATTAGTAGTTTCTGATTTAATGGAGATTAAGAAAATGATATTCGGTAGTGTATGTTGTTCGACTTTTGGTAATTAATTGTGGCTATATATATATATTCCTTGCTCTATTTAGAAAAAAAAAGACGTAAATAACGGAATACCCACTTAAGATCTACAAGACACTACTAATGGGACCGAAAAAGTATTTAATTATATATATCATATCAATATATATATTGGAAATCAAAACTTAGGGATCCAATACTAGACCAAAATATATATACCCGATTTATAAAATACAACATGAATAAAAGATTAAAAGAATGTACTAAAATCTTATTAATAAATAAAACGTATAATACTTTTTTTTTTAAATAATAAAAATGAATAGTTAATTGATGAAATGGTGTATTGATCGGATCATGAGCCCCAAATCATGGAAGGAGTGATAAAAGAAGAGCATACTTGATCTTTAAGAAACCTTCTGCATGTTGTAAATCCCCATGCAGAAATAAAATACAATAAAACGGAGAGAATATTACTGTGATGCAGCAAAGAATCATATCTTTTCCATCACCATTTGCAAACTTTGCAGTTGCATTAGTGAAGTAATGAATAATATATTTCCTTTTTTTTTAATAATAAAATCGAACTAAACTTCACGTAAGGTTGGGTAGGATAATGATCGGGTTTATATACGTTGTTTAGTGGGAAGGGAAAAGGTTGAAGATGTGGCCTTCAAGGAAGTTGCATTGGTCTTCTTACCTTTCAATCTCCCCTTCCGTATTGGCCTTCGTACTCTTAACCCCTTTGCTTCTCATCTCTCTCATTGCTTGCAATTTGGCACCTCAAAAATCTATTATCTCCTCCTTCTCATGGAAGTCTCTAGGGTTTCTAAACTCGTTCGAGTCCAAATATCACAACAACAACAACAACAACAACAACGCTTCGGATGCAATAGTTTTGAGAGGATCACAAGCGCATTCCGGACTACGAGTGAGTTTTTTACTTTTTCGTATTCATATTCGTATTCGATCAAACTAAGGTTGTTTTACTTTGAAAAACGAGCAGAGAAGAGGGGAGTCGTTGGTACTAAAACACGAGTTATCGAGTGCAGAAACGCGAGGATTCGTGAGCAACGGGCTACGTAGAAGGTACAACAGATTAGAGAAGATCGAAGCCGTTTTAGCCAAAGCACGATTTTCGATTCGAGAAGCTTCTAGAAATGCTAGCTTTGCCTCGTCATCTAAAGAACAAAATCCTGACGAAGACTATGTGCCGCACGGCCCTATCTACCGCAAAGCAAGCGCGTTTTACAGGTTCATTTCTGCTTGACGATCAAACTTATTTAGTCTCTGTTTGGAAGAGCTTATGAACAACTTATTTGAGCTTATTTTAAAAAATAAGCGACGCGTTTTAGAAAACTTAAATAAGTCCGACTTATTTTCATAAACTGATATTAATACCTAATACCACGATAACTTATTTAAATTGTTTTTTCCAAACAGGGCCTGAATTAAGTAACAATGTAAAACCCTAATCTTATCTCAACTACGCGCAGGAGCTACACGGAGATGGAGAAGGTGTTCAAGATCTACGTATACGAGGAAGGAGAAGTTCCGATCTTCCACAACGGGCCGTGTATGAACATATACTCAACGGAGGGGAGATTCATTCAAGAGATCGAAAAAGGGAGTCGATTTCAAACCAAGGATCCGGAAGAAGCTCATGTCTACTTCATGCCTTTCAGTGTGGTGGTGATGGTTCAGTATTTGTACGAGCCTGGCGCTTTGGATATGGACGCCATTGGCAATACTATTGCTGATTATGTCCACATCATCTCCCACAAGCATCCCTTTTGGAATCGGAGCCTCGGCGCCGATCATTTCATGCTTTCTTGCCATGACTGGGTCAGCTATGCGTGATCATGTCTTATAACTTTTTCTATAAAATTTAAATTATAATAAATTCATTAGATAAATAAATGGCTTTATTGATAAATTCTATTAAAAACAAATGGTAAAAATGATGAATTTAATTGATGTGTTGGGTGTAACTCTTTCTGGATCATATATGCAGGGTCCGTATACGAGCTCTTACGACCCGCTCCTGTTCAATAACTCGATCCGAGTGTTGTGCAACGCCAACACTTCTGAAGGCTTCAACCCTCTCAAGGATGTCTCCTTGCCGGAAATCAATCTGAAGACTGGCGATCTCTCCGGTCTTCTGGGCGGGCCACCGCCGCAACAACGGTCGATTCTCGCCTTCTTCGCCGGCGGTTTGCACGGCGACATAAGGCACCTTTTGCTAGACTACTGGGAGGAGAAGGGCGATGAAGATGTACGCGTTTATCGGAAGCTACCGGAGAATCTCTCGTACGAGACAATGCTGAGGAGTAGTAAGTTCTGCTTGTGCCCGAGCGGGTACGAGGTCGCGAGTCCGAGGGTGGTGGAGGCGATATACTCGGAGTGTGTGCCGGTGCTGATCTCCGACGGCTACGTGGCGCCGTTCAGCGATGTATTGAACTGGAAGAAGTTTTCGGTCGTGGTGGCGGTGGAGGAGATACCCAAGATTAAGGAGATCTTGATGGGGATTTCGGCGGCGAAGTATTTGAAGCTGCAGCGGAATGTGAAGGCGGTGCAGAGGCATTTTGTTGTGAATGAGACGCCGAAGAGATTTGATTTGTTTCATATGATTTTGCATTCTGTCTGGCTTAGGAGATTGAACTTGAAACTGCATGCTTCTATGTAGTCCCTTTCGATTTGGAGAAAAATCCGGAATTCTTTAATTCGAGTTCACTCGTACTGTCATGTAGGCTTTAAGAAACCCGACTTTTGTGTGCAAATGATGTGAGCTTCCGTGAATTTTTGTGATTTGTAGCATTATAGAAATGAACAGTATCGGTGGAACAATCCAATATAGTATTTTCCCTCTATCTCGCTATGAGTGTCTCATTTGATTTCAACACGGAGATTAAGAAATTTTGTTATAGTGTATATTTTATAAGTTTTAATTGTATTAAAAAATTGACAGTTTTTACGTGTGGTTGGTGGGAAAAAATGAAAATTATCCAAATTCCCTCAAAGCTAAGTAAAAGGTAATTGATTTTTTTTTCTATAATTTTTTAATATTGTAATTGAAGAAATTATATAAATTTTTTAAGAAGTTAAAAATCAAAAATTTTCTAAGTTAGGGACGGAGCATAATCGCGTGTGAGATGGATTTTTTTAAGAGATAATTGAGTATAAGAATGTGGTGTTGAGTAGTGAGTAAAGGGGATCAACTTTATTTTGTTTATGAGTAATTTTTATCATTTAAGAAATATGACAGTAATAGCGAAATAATCCAATTAAAAAAGTATGACACTAATAATGAGATAGAAGGAGTACGAGATAGTATGAATGGAACTAGAGAATAGTAAACTATATAGAGCTCTTTTTAAAAAAAAAAAAAAATTAATGAGCTTAGTCAAATATCAAGAATGAAAAAAGGGTCATAGTTGTACAGCAAGATTATTTGACTTCTGTTTAAAATAATAAACTTGAAGAGACTAAAATGAATTTTATTAGGGACGGAGTTAGAATTTAGAATTTACGTAGAGACTACAATTAATAAGTAGTTCTATTTTACCGAAGTTTATAATTAAAAGTTAGGAGATAGCTTGCCGTATACAAATTGAAGCCAAATACACTTTCCGTGCAATTTATGAATTAATTAACTAAGGAGGGTGAATTTATTCTATATTTAAACGGTGTTTCTGATTTTGAAAAAATTGTAGTGGTAAATATATATAGCAAAAATACCAATTGAAGAATAAATTCAATAAAAAGTTTTTTATTCATCACGAATAAAGAGAAAATAGTAGGTATATAAAATGAAACCGATTAATTATTTATAAGCTATAACTATCTCGTAATTCTTATCAACCAAGTCGTTGAGAATAAACGAACCGGAATGTATAACTTCATTAGAAAAGAAACTCTTTTAGAATTCTTAAAAATAAAATACTCCCTTCATTTCTGTCGACTTGTCTTCTTTCTTTTTCGGCACGGATATTAAGATGAGTGAGTGATTGTGTGTAAAAAGTAGGCTCCTCAAAAAAAAGTGGGAGTTTGTGTAGTAATTATTTTCTGTTTTAAGAAATAAGACAAGTTAAATAGGACAACTCAAAAAGGAAAACAAAACAAGTCGAACGGGACTGAGGGACTACTATGTTTTTCATTTTTTCGTTCGAGATTTTCAAATAAAACCTCTTATTTGTATCAAGATCCAAATTTAAGTTGTGATCCGATCCACCAATTCATTACAACTATTGATTCCAAATGTTTTATTTCTCTCTTCATTTTCTTTTTCCATGGAATCATATTTCTTCATTTGACGGGCAATCGAAATTCATCGTCCAGACACGGCCTAACTTTTCAATTAAGAATTATGGTTGTTTTCTGACTCGTTCGTGACTTTTATTTTATTTATTTGAGTTGAATTCTGATTGGCCCACAGAAGATAAAAGTAGTTGGATAACTAATTGGAGATAATATCATAATCAATTAAATATATATTCTCCTACCGTACAAGAAATAGATAGCTCATATTTAATCAAATTAGACTATAATTCTTCTTTGTATTTATTTTTTATATTTTTGAGCCAAATATTATTAATATGTTGATTCTTCACCACTAATTTATTTCATGTTTTGAAAATACAAATATTTAGAAAACTAAGCTTTATGGATCATTTAGTTTGCATGGATTCTGTTTTAGAAAAGCATTAACTTACCTACTAATAATATATTTGCATAATTATATTTTTTTAACAACTTTACTTTTCCCGACAATCAAACGAGCCTCTATATGTTATTTTTTTAGTTAAAAAATTCAAGGAGTAATAACTTAATTACCTACTAATTAGTAATAAAGTATTGATGATGCAAATATAACGTGGGGACTAGTAAAATCTATTTGAAGTTAATTGAAGAGTCAACTATTGATGGCTGATTAACATGTGGGAAATTGATCACTATAATTTCATATGGGAATTTTTTTCAAGGTTTGCACAAGAGAACTATTCCAAACAAGTTATATTACAAATATTTCAATATAAGTAAAACTAAAACATAAAATTTCTTAATTTATCTTAAAGTCATTGGACTTTTTAGCGGGGATATTTGAAGTTAATTGAAGAGTCAACTATTGATGGCTGATTAACATGTGGGAAATTGGTCACTATAATTTCATATGGGAATTTTTTTCAAGGTTTGCACAAGAGAACTATTCCAAACAAGTTATATTACAAATATTTCAATTAAGTACTACGTCTGTTTCAATAAACATGGCTTGTATTTTTTTGTGGCTGTCTCATTATTGTTATCTTATTTTTTTAAAAATAAAGAATTTGTGGAATACAATCATTTAAATAAGGTTTTTCACCACTTTAACACATCTCCACTAACTTTCTTAATTTTCGAGTCGAAAACAAACAAGCCATGTCATACTCCCTCCATCCCATTAATAATATTTTGTTTCTTTTTCGGGGTGTCTAACTCATCTTGTCTCCTACAAAAATGATAAGAAATGAGTGGATCACAATTATCTAAACAAATGGACTCCATTTTTTTATACTTTTACATTATTATTTTAAATTTTTACACCCACTATCTTAAACTCCGCATTAAAACCCAACAAGACATTATCAATAGGATGGAGGGAGTAGATGTTGTGTAGTGATAATTGATTAATACAAGATCAACTATAAATCTACCATTTATACAGAAATGAGAATATCAACTACATTACATATTATCGATAGAGATAATTGATGGAATGGAGAGGGGGAGGGAAAGAAAATTGAAGTCCGGGAATGAGAAAACCAAATCAAACGGCTCCCCATTCATGAAAAACGCTTCGCATTCCAAATTAAAAATAATATTCCATCCGTCCCGAATATATATGTCTATTTAACTTTTCACACATATTAAGAAAAAAATTAATGATATGAAAGTTAAATAAATGTTAATATTGAAATATGAGTAAATTAAAGTAAATTACTAAAAAGTTAATAACATAATTGTATTTGCTATTATAAAAGTTGGATAAAATGATCTTTTTATATATTATCATATTAATTAGATTTCTAGAAATTAGTGAAATATTTAATTAGACACAAAAAAATTGTTAATAAACATATAAATTTGAGACAGACGGAAATGAAAAGGAGAGATACAGTTAATATATATGTCGATAAAATAATAATTCGCTAAAGTAATACAGTTAAACTTCAATAAAATAATAATCTCGCTAAGATAATAATTTCTTTCGGTCCCAATATGAGTCAATGCACTAAAATAATATTCGATAAAATTAATAACCTCGTTAAATGAATATTTTTTTCGATCCCAAGATTACTACTTTGTTGATGTTTAACTATAGTAATAATAATAATTGTTATTGAGTCAATTGTTGTGAAAATCCCGAGTCCCATTAGTTATTACCATAAAAAAATGGGAAATTCTTGCAGCATTCTTATGTGAAACCGCGTCGAAGGTGGCATTGGGCAGCTGAAAAAGTCGCAACATTCAAAGTCGCAACATTTGAATCAAATTTCTTCACCACTCACAAACTGCCCCCTCTATTTTCTTCTTCTTCTTCTTCTTCAAATTCTTCCTGCATTTCTCTCATTTTCACTTCCTCCACAGTTTTTCTTCAAGTGGGTAGTGGATTAAGGAAGCCGTAAAGCCGCAGGAAGGAAAAAGATTGAATCTTGAGCATGCGTTCTTGATTTCTTGACAAATTCAGAATTTTCAAGATTGTATTTTTTTTTTCACTTCTTTTGTTTGTGGGCTTTCTCTCTCATGGTGTCAAAGTGTTTTTTAGTAGTGGGATACTTGTATTTATTCATCCATGGCTTCTCATCAGCTAATGGAGGCGGGATTCAGAGCCTTACAAATCTGAATTCCAACTCCTCCGGTTTGACCGCCATGGAAATGCCCACCTTCAATGCCGCCGCATCTGATTCCGACTGCTCCTTCTCCAACTCAATTCCACACAAAATCTTGCCTCGAGATGAAGTTCTCGATGCTGCCGAGGTCGAGGACTTTAAGGTCAGACCAACCGTGGTGCTGAACATGAAGCACAGACACACCGGAAACAAGCCGGCAGACTGCGTCGCCGAGTCGACGGCGAAGGATTTGACTCGGATTCAGACTTTTCACGCGAGGATAGTCGAGATGAAGAACCAAAACGCCGCTTCCCGCCTCAAGAAAGACACTTACAACCCACCTCCGGCCGCCGCCTCCGCCTCCGCCTCCGCCGGCCAGCTGGTGGCGACCCTCGAGTCCGGAGTTAGCCTCGGCTCGGGAGAATACTTCATGGATGTATTTGTCGGTACACCTCCTAAACACTTCTCATTGATTCTTGATACCGGCAGTGATCTCAATTGGATTCAATGTGTTCCTTGCTATGATTGTTTCGAGCAAACCGGGCCGTATTATGATCCGAACGAGTCGATTTCGTATAAGAATGTAGGATGTAATGACCCTCGTTGTCATCTTGTTTCATCCCCTGAGCCCCCACAGCCTTGCAAGGCTGAGAATCAGAGCTGTCCGTACTACTATTGGTACGGCGATAGCTCCAACACTACCGGTGATTTTGCCCTAGAGACGTTTACGGTTAACTTAACTTCATCCGATGGGAGATCGGAGTTTAAGAAGGTGGAGAATGTCATGTTTGGTTGTGGCCATTGGAATAGAGGGCTGTTTCATGGCGCTGCTGGCTTGTTAGGCTTAGGAAGAGGGCCTTTGTCCTTCTCTTCTCAGCTGCAGTCTCTGTACGGACAGTCCTTCTCTTACTGCCTTGTTGATAGGAATAGTAATGCTAGTGTTTCTAGCAAGCTGATCTTCGGTGAGGATAAGAATCTGCTTAATCACCCTCTCTTGAACTTCACTAGACTTCTTGCTGGGAAAGAGAATCCGGTGGATACGTTCTACTATGTCCAGATTAGGTCTATTGTTGTTGGAGGGGAGGTGTTGGAGATTCCACCGGAGACGTGGGAGCTCTCACCGGAAGGTGGTGGTGGGACGATTATTGACTCGGGGACTACGCTAAGCTACTTTGCTGATCCGGCTTACAAGATCATTAAAGAGGCCTTTGTGGAGAAGATGAAGGGCTATCCGGTTGTGGAGGATTTTCCGATTCTTGATCCTTGTTATAATGTATCCGGTGTGGAGAAACCGGAGCTGCCCTCTTTCGGGATTGTGTTTGGTGATGGGGCGGTGTGGAACTTCCCGGTTGAGAACTACTTCATTAGGCTTGATCCGGATGAGGTGGTTTGCTTGGCGATTCTCGGGACACCGCGGTCTGGTTTGTCGATCATTGGGAACTATCAGCAGCAGAATTTTCATATCTTGTATGATACTAAGCAGGGGAGGCTTGGATTTGCACCAACAAAGTGTGCTGAGATGTAGGCTTGGTTGTTGTATAGTTTGGGGTGGTTGGTGGGAAACTGTAAACATGCAGGGTTGGAGGGTGAAGAGGCTTTTACTTATACAAGAGATTTGAAGCTGTTTTTAGGCTTAGATGATTCATCATATATTGATTTATAACATAAATTCTATTATGTTTTATGTTTGTAGTGCTTTTTGGCTGGCATTTACAGTTAAACCTCGTGAAAGTAATAGTCTTGGATCTTAAATAAATATTCGTTTAACGAGATTATTACTTTATGGAAGAAATTATAATCTAAACGAGATTATTACTTTATCGAGATTTAACTGTATATGCTGATTTTGATTCAAAAAGTATGAACTTTATTCATTTATTAGACAAAGGGACAGCAAGAATGAATATGGTTAATCAAGAAAGAGATGCAAATTCTACTTTTTGTTAAGAAACATGAAATGGAATGAGAAATCATCACTCTGTGATGGATTGCAGAGCGGGCTCCCATGCAAATCCAATTCGGGCCCTTCTCTTCTTCTCATTCTTCTGTGGTTTGGCCTTTGAAGATCTCCCTTTTGAATCGTTTACTGGTTTATTCCCACTCTTTCTATCAGAAGAGTGGGAAGCCTTAACCGGGCCGTCTTTCTGATTGGCCGTTTCGAGGCCAAGAAACCTCACATGCAGGTTTCGGGCCTTGACTTTTAACCCGGGCTTTACCAGAATCCCGCTGAAGGAGGAGGATAAGCTCCTATCCTTGTTCTTGGAAGCACTCTCGGTCGATGAGAAGCCCGGGCTTGGTGCACCGGGCTTCCTGATCCGGCGCCTGAGTTTGTCGACTGTCCGACGAGGCACGACGTAGTATTTCTGGCCCGGGATCAAGATTTCGTCGGGTCGGACTACGGAGTCCCACGGCCGGCGGAAGATTTCGGGCCGGGCCAGAACGAAAGAAGGGTGGTGCTTTTGGATGATCTTAGCTGCAGGAGCAGCCATGTAGTAGCGCTCTACATGGCCTCCTGCATGGACGATCTTCAAGGCCCGGGATTTCCTCTCTCCCGGGCCGACCGGAGAAGCCGTGGAGACGTCGTTAGACTTCCTGTTGCCGAAGATCTTGCTTAGCATTGTTGTTCAAGGTTGAGAATTAGTTAGGGCGTACGGATTAATGAGGTTTAAGTAGTGTTGGTCTACAACGATGACTCCAAGAAATTAGTGTAGTTTGAATAGCCGGTCGCAATGGGGGAAGCCAAGGTTGTTATTTCCTCGGTATGTATGGATGTGTTTTTTGTACTTTTGTTTGTGTTTTTGTGTTACAAGCCAAGGTTAATGCTTGGTCCAATAATCTACACTAAATATGCATTGCTATTTGGTCAAATAAAAGTTTACTCCACCGTCCTATTATTCATGTCCACTACGTCGAAATAGATGTTTCATTATTTATATTCACTACCTAAAACAGAAACGGAAATAAATTACACCATTTTCAACCTCCTAAACTCAACTTTTCAACCTTCAGGACGCAATACTTGTTACTTTGCACTCAATACCTTAATTTTCGTGCTCATTTCAAAGTGAACATGAATAATACGGGGGGTGTTATTTTAAGCTCAGCACAGAGTTGAATAAGAATATAGCATAGGCCATCTAATTGTGACAACTGCCAAGTTTTCTTATGTCAACTGCAAACTAAATTTAAAATACAGTTAAACCTCGATAAAGTAATATTCGATAAAGTAATAATCTGACTAAGATAATAATTTCTTCTTGTCCCGATATGGGTCAATGCACTAAAATAATGTTCGATAAAGTAATAACCTCGTAAAATGAATATTTTTTCTCGGTCCTAAGGTTATTACTTTATCGAAGTTTAACTGTAAGGGAAACCATATGTTGCTTCACCACTTCACCAACATGATAAATTAAAACTAATCAAACCTGATAAATCTGCAAAATCCTAAGCAACAGTTGGCAACAGAAATCACAATGAAGAACCATATCTGCAAAAAAAATTAAAAGACAAAAACAGAGAGAGAAAGAGAGTAGAAGAATATTTAGCCAATGTAAACATCAAATTCCCTCCCCATATAAATATAACAAGGCCAGTTACAACAGTTGAGAAAATACAACTCCCTTGCTACTCGAAAAATTCTCACTTTACAGATAAGACCAAGGAACTGAAAGGCGGAGCAGAATAAAGAGAAACACCTAGTAAGTAGTACTTCACATCAGAAGCCGCCTCTAATTTTCAAACTATAGGAAATATGAAGACAAAAAAAAGCCAAAAGAATTGAAATCTCTACCACCAAGGAAGCTAAAACCTATAGGTACTGAGAGGACGGATTACCGAGTCAAAACCATCTACCAGAAGCAAGAAAGAGATGGTTCTGACCTCAATTAACTTAAAGAGCAGAGTATTTATCAGTCAAAGGAAGAGGGAAGACCACAAAATATATTGGCCAATTTCATTGGCGACTTCTGCTAATTTACACTCAGTTCTGGCATCTGTGTTTCTGGTCTTACTGTTCAATCAGAGCTTGTTGGAAATCTCATTTAAGTAAGCAATAGGGAATTCAGTTGTCACCTCCTCCTGAAGATAGAATCATATCTCATTTCTCAGTAGTTACTTGGCCAGTTAAGTTGCGGATGTTGTTGCTGTTGCTGGTAAACATTGCCTGTTGGTCCCACCATATCAGCGGGATTTGTAATGCCTTGAGATTGTTGCAATAGATGGTGGTGAACATTTGGTGCTGCTACTGCCTGTGCAGGGTGGTAAATCCCGGTGAAGGTTCCATGGCCCGTCTGGGTTGGGGCAAAAGCCACCTGACCTTGAGGAAGATTGTAGAAAGAACTTGCCTGCAAAGTAGAAACATCTCGACCAGGGGTAGTAAACCATACACCAGAACCTTCATTCTGCTACAAATATAGACAACAGCATGGGATTAGTAATTCTTCCAAATAACATCAAGGAGAAGATACAAAACAGAGGACAGATGAAGCCTGTCTAACTAAGAAGTATGAATGGTCTAAATAAAACAATAATGTTCATAATTTTAAGCTATATCAACGTGCATAATGTTCATAACTTGAGGCAGACAGATTAAAAAACTATTAAATCAATGGCAATGATGTAATCAGAGAAGTAGAACTAATAAACCCAGTGTGGAGTCTAAAAGTTTGTACACTATATTAGAGAAACCCCAAAATAAATTAGCTACCATTTGGGATTTCATAATTCGCAAATGCTCTTTATATGGCAAGATGATTACATAGATGACACTGAGAATCAATATAGTTCTAAAATTCTAGCTGATCCGATGGCAATACCAAGAACAACACCTCTCCATGAATATAAGGTATAGTCTAAAAAATACGAAGTCTAATATATGGAAGAAGAGTACCTGTTGACCACTACCATAGACATTGTTCTCCTTTACATGAGGGACCCCGATGTCCTCATTTGATGTTGAAGTTACTGGAGCTGGGGCTGAACTGGGATTGTAGTTGGCTGCAGAAACACCATATGGCCCATAGTTGCCAGGCACTCCAATTGGAGCAGAGGTTCCTATATTTGATCCTTGCTTATACTGTGGAACTGAATATTTGGCAGTTGTCCCAGGAGCAGTTGGGTACAAGTTGCCAGCCTGAGGCTGCTGAGCAAATGCACCATTGCTTAAGAACTGATGAATTGTGGGTGGCGGGACATAGAATGGAGAGAAATAGGGACCATATGGCATGTAGTTAGGAGGATAATGAGGTAGGTGAATCCCAGTAGGTTGCCGGAAGACAGGGATAGGCTGTTGGGTTGCAGTTATGGAGCTCTGCATCACCCCAGCAGCTTGAGTCACAAGTGGTGTAGGAGATGCTGTTGAGAGAACCAAAGGAACACCACCCTGCAACTGGATTAAAGCAATTGAGTAAATTTATTGATGATTAAAAGAATAAATCATTGGTAACTACCATTACATATTTCTTAACCCGAACAAAACTGACAAGATAGGGAATTTTGATCACAACACCATAAACATGATGCAACACAATAAGAAACTCCATTCTCTAAAAAAGGAGACTATAGAGATTTAGAGAACGAACCTCTTGGGGAGTCGGAGAAGTCTGCGCAGAGACCAATGGAGCATGTCCATTATACTTGTTTACAGCTCCAGCAGCATGGAAAGGGGAAATGCGGCCATCACTATCCATGCCAGAACGATAAAATTGTGCATAGTAGCTTGCTGGATCAAAAGATTGTGGCACCTGTTCAGCATATAAAAATATAATAAATTACAAGATTAGCTGATCAGCATCTTATGTGCACTATCTTAGCAATGCAGAAGTGTGAAACTAAACAAACAATTAGGTAAATGAGGAACATACAACAAAGGCTGGAATTCGAGAAGCATCACGAGCTTGAGAGTCCGAGTTTTCTGAAGTTGGAGGCTGCTACCCAATATTGATGATTATTGATTAGTATGTGATCATCTTAGCAATTAAGACAGAATGTATGTAAATGAATAGAATTTCTAAGTGAGGTTAACATACAACAAAGCCTGGAAGTTGAGGAGCGTCACGAGCCTGAGACTCCGAATTTTCTGAAGTTGGAAGCTGGCTACCCAATATTGGTGGTAGGAAACCAAAACCATAGTTTGAAGAGGTATGGACAGTAGGGTGTGGCTGGCTTTCAGGAACAACCTCTATATTGGACTCGTTAAAATCGGTGGTAGAAGAGGATGAGACTTCAACATCACCAGATGAAAGATTTTCTGGCCCATGAGAAGGTGATTGTGGATGTTCAGGATACTTCGACTCAGTATCCTCTGCAGCTACCAGCGAAGTCTCATTTCTGTAATCAAATAGAAACTACAATATTTCAGAATTTTTTTTGAAACATACACATGAGTTTTCAAGTATTCAAGCCTGATGCTTCAGGTGAGCAGCCTGAACCTTAAATGAGGGAATTCAAACACAGTTTACATGAACCAATGTAACATACATGATGTTACAAGAATGGAGGCTAGTTGATTGTCGCTATGCCCTTTAGTGAATTTAATGGTACTTGGCGTTTGATAAGATGGAAGACAAAACAGAATCGACAACACAACACACAAGCATGATTGGTAGGGTGCCATAGGAATCTAAATACATTGAATAATAAAAAACTCTTGCTGAACTAAACTGTAACTTAATATCTGCTAAATGTTATTCCTAATGCCTCTTAAAGAGAGTAAACAGAAGATTTTGTCTATATGAATTATAAGAGGTAATTATCTTTCACTGTTTACATCAGTCAACACCATTCTCCAACCAAAGATGATTTCTTCGCGTTTTAAGAATCAACACCAAACATGGCCCAATATTATTCAATTCTGGAGACACCTCTAATTTGCCAACAAACCTTTTTATATAACCACGAAATACTATCCACTAAAGATATACTCCCTCCGTCCCGCCCGACTTGTCTTGTTTCTTTTCGGCACGGAGATTAAGATGAGTGGGTGGTTGTGTGTAGATGAGTGAATGATTGTGTGTAAAGAGGTAGGCCCCACAAAGAAAAAGTGGGAGTTTGTGTAGTAATTATTTTCCATTTTAAGAAACAAGACAAGTCAAGCGGGACAACCCAAAAAGGAAAACAAGACAAGTCAAGCGGGACGGAGGGAGTACCATATAGTAATTCTAGAGAGCACTATCAACAGCACATAATAGTAAGTTGTTAACTGTTTAAACAATGCATGAATGCCCATGCATATCACAACCTTAATATGCGAGTTCATCCATAATCAAATTTACATCCAAGCAAAATACATGGGTAGGGATACTCCTACTTGAGCATACACATAGATTGGAGGAATGTTGTTGAACCAATGCATGTTTTGACAATGAATATGATATGTTTAGTACAAACAGAAACGGAAATAGAAACTTAGGGAAGAAATGAGCACCTTAATTCATGATCATTCACAGCTTCATCATTAGTCTCAGTGGATTCTGACATTGGGGGACTTTTATCACCTGGAAGACCATTTTGGTTAATGTCAAGAGCAAAGGAGGCATCAAAACTTCCAAAACAAAACCCAAGTTTCTCAACTTCCGGAACATGCACATGATTGGGAATAATCACATGTTGGCTCTCTGAAATGAGCAATTCCTCTAACTTCTTGTGCAGCTCCAGAGGAGCTTCCTTTGAAGTAGGGACATCAGGAGTTGTCAACGATTCAGGATGACTTCCAATGGACGCTGTAGAGACATCTGATAAAGGAGGTGCAGTGGCGTTCTGGCTGGTGCTGGGGTTTGTCAATTTTGGCTTCCACTCTTTGCTAGGACCCACTGTTTTATAGATGTAACAAATACTATTAGCAATTCTTGGGCCATAATTCATATTAAATATCAAGAGTTCAATGCGATAGGAATCAAATCATTGTTCCAGAATTTTTTTTGCATCTGACACCCAATTCTGATACGTCAATGATTGATAGTATGACAGCATACAGACTAATACTATTGACGATGCAATCAATTTCATTTTGAAATAAAATCAAAATATAAGAAAAGTACACATATAAGACTTAACAAATGTATATGTGAGTATCTACTCAAAGAGAAATTGCCAGCTTCAACCAATAATCAGTTTGGCAGAAGCATTAGCTAGGAAAAGGAAAAATAGAACCAATAAGGGTTACTACCAGTTGCAAACATGTAACTCGTGAACAAAATTCTTTGCAAAAACTATCCACTTAGGTCGGCAACCATCAAGCAGGAACTGTATCAGAGACCATGGCAACTTTTGGCATTGTCTCGTAAAGATACATACCTTTTTGTGGACCAATAACTTGAGATCGATTGTTGTAATTAGATGAAGGCCGACTACCACCAGAAGCGCTAGCAGTAGAAGATGGAGTTTGTATAGACTCTAAATGCTGATTCGTTCCAACTCTCTGGAAATCATTTGGCATCTTCTGTTCAATATTGGTACTTAAAACCTCAGAAGTAGCTACTACAGAAACAAAAAAGTTCCATTAGTTACAATATATGGTAGGGAAAAAAGGACTCAATATTCTGAAAATGAGAAGAGATGCATAAAGCAAACGCAATTAACATACATATTTTGGGAGAAGCAGATTTGTCCCCAACAGGTTTGTCATCAACCATTTCACCAGGGACTCGCTGGTTTACCACTTCAGGTCGACTGCTACCTACTGCACTAAGGGGTGGAGAATCTTGAGAAAGCAACTGCACCGGATTTGAAGAAGAGAAATAAGACCCGGAGGCTGAAGGGACAGAAGCAACATCCTCGGATGACTCCAGTTTCTGGTGCTTCTGAATATCCTTCACCGGAGCAGCATAGGGGCTTTTGGCAGTATCAAGTGGGGACGAAACCGGAAGAAATTTCTCTGATTTATTATGGATGGATGATGTATTGGCACCCTGGGGAGTAACCCCAGATGGACCGCTAGAAACACCAGTGACCAGGCTGCAAAGAAATTTTAAGAAAATATTGGGTGAGGGATCTTATAAAGCAGCACAAACAGTACGTCCTCGCAAAACTACAGATTAGATGGTTCAAAATTGAAGCAGGGCATAAAATTAGTGCATGAACACTACGTCATAGCAACTTATTCACCTGGTATCAGAAGAAGTTTCATTCTTTCTCATATATTGTGGAGCAGATAAGGGAACCCTGCCAGTAATTTTCTCAGTCAAATGACTAATAGCATTTTCCTTTATAGCAGGAGAGCTTCTTCCACCGCCAGCATCTGAAACAGAATGAGAAGATTCAAGGAAATGACAAAAGCACATGGTGAGAAAACAGAGCTTCTGAATTCACAATTTTTATTCAAGTAATAACATTCAGTTTCCTATTGCTTGTTGGTGAAGCAGGCTTTGGAAAAGTAACAGGTAGGTCATTCCCTCATATGAGTAGTTCCATTTCCAAAGCCAATTCTAATATCCTTGTATAAAAATGCATTTCAATAAGTACGTCATGTTGAAAAAAAATTAATCACCACATCAATTCTACATTTATCCCAGTAATCACATCAACTCCTTGTAAGTGGATTAGCATACAATTTTGGTACTAATGCTATCAAAATTCCAAATTACACAATCAAGTTAACAGGAAATACAAAAAAACAAGAATGAAAATAAAAATGGTGAATGACTGCCTAGGCCAAAACCGTGATGTCTGAGGACTTCCTAGCATACGGGCCGATTTTGTTTAGAGAATTTATTACACTGTAGAAATAAACAGCAATAGTTGCGCTCTCTAAAGGATGTTGGCAAAGACATGGTTCATCCAAACATGTATTCTACGGAAACTTATCACAAAATTATTTCCTAAGAGCTCATCCGATCACATTTCATCCCCACAAAGAATTGAACGCCACCTTCCAATAAAAACAAAATGTTTATCCCTGAAAACTCTTTAAAATAACATTAAACAAAGCTTCATGGGCTAAAAGCTAAGTCAGTTCATCATCAGCAGAGCTGAACATGACATAACTATGATTTACAATGAAAGAGCATAACATGAATAGTTTTAGCCAAAAAGGTATGTATGGTTTCAATTTTCAACTTTCAAGTGCCAATACATGGTAAGGGGACCAAATGCAGGTTCTCTCACCATGAGATACATATCGTGATGGATAGTTCCCACGACCAACTCTATTTCCCCTTGCCAGCGTGCCAGATTTCCACTTCTCAGCAGGCTCCTTATTTAGATTCTGTGGAAGGAAAAACAGTACATTCTGACCTCAAGTTTTATTGCAAAGAGAAATTTAATTGTGCAACTATGTAACTACAATGCCGGGCTTCATAAAGAACTTCTGGCACAAACCAAACAATTTAAAATCAAAATAACTTTGCATAGTAAGACATAAATTTAAAACAAATTATTCTAGGCCGGTCAAAACAACAAGAATAAGGGGTGGGGGAACTGGGAAATAGCAGTACCTCCTTTCTCCTGTCGCGTTTTCTTTTTACTTCATGAAATGTATCTGTTTAAGAACATTAAGTTAGTCATGTCTGTTTTCCAGAAACTCGAATATATATTGGAACCACAAGAGGCCTGTAACCATCACGGAAATGAGATTCCCTTTCCCTCAAGACAAACTGGGAACAAGTAAAATATGACTATAGTGCTAAAGTTAATAAGTAAATAATACAATTTGAAAGTCAATCACAAACCACTTTTCTCAGTAAATGCTAACTATTTGGATATGCAAGCTGTGTAAGTTTCAGATTTTATGCAGAGAAGTAGTCAAGAAACAGGTAAATCAGAAATCAAGAACGTATTCACACTGGCAACAGTAATAAAAAAGAAAAAAAAAGAACCATAGAAGCCGCATTGAAATTGAAAGCAGATAACACCAACACATGCGTTACTACACAACCACGGAGACACAGAGAAGGAGCAGATCAACAATCAAATCCCCTTTCTAAATAGCAGCAAAGATCAAGAGGAGAGTCGAGATCAAATATCAAGCAAACACAAAACAAAAACTCCAAAGTAATCAGAAAGGAGAAAAGCTCTTTCTTTTTTCTAGAAAAGGGATGGAGAACTAGAGAGGGAGAGGGGAAGATTCACCGAGAAGTAGAAGCTTCTGAGTAGTTTCATTGGGATCCATGGAACATTCCTTGAGCATTGCATAAATCTCATCTTCGGAGTGATTCTGTCCAGTTATCTCCTTTATATTCTCGATCGTCTTCTTAACACCACTCGGAATTGAAACCCTACTTGCACCTCCCTTAACCCCACTGCTCATATCTTCTCCTCTCGAATCCCCCCACACCTCTACGTATCTATCTATATAAATATATAAATAAATGTTCACGTATGAACAAGAATCCGAGCAGATGAACAATAAATAGTATGGAGTATCAATTGTTAATGCAATGAAGCACTACATAAGATGGAGCTCCGTCCGTCGGAGAGAGAGAGAGAGAGAGAGAGAGAGAGTGCGTGAGTTTGTGCGTGTGATTTTGTATTTTAGGGAAACTTGAGAGGGGAAGACTTGGGGGGGAGGGTTTTTGTAGAATGATTGTGAAATTAAATTGAAATTAAAAGGTTAGTGTGAGTTGTCGTACAAACATAAATTCTTTTTTTAAATGCATATTTGTGAGGATGAAATTCTGCACTTACGAGATCTCGAACGCTAACGGTGAATATCAACTATAATTATATACTCCGAGTGGTTCCGTCTGAACAGCCTTTATCGTGTGAACGTGTGAACACTGCAATTTAAAGATAAACATATTGCACATCTTCAAGGTAATATAATGCACTTTAATATTGCATTTTACGTACTGCACTTAAGGACAAACGTACTGCACTTTAAGTATTGCCCTTTAAAATGTAATATCTTTGCCTTTAAAGAGTAGTATTGCACTTTACAATGTAATATATTTGTCTTTAAAGAGTAGTACATTTGTCTTTAAAGTGCAGTGTTCACACGTTCACACGATAAGAAGTTGTTCACATTTGAACCTCCTCATATATATTTATATTTATGACGAGAGTAACTCGCAGTCACTACCGAAGTGTGTATTGGATAAACCCCGTTCCTGTACTCTAGAATGCAAACAACAAAGAGTGTTCAACCACCCTAGATTAACCTATACATAGCGGTTTTGGTGGATTTTGAATCCATGACCTTTCGGCCACAGATTATCCATCTTAACCGCTATGTCATTCCAAGGGGAGAAGTAGTGTGCAGTACAACAAGAGAGAAGCAGAAGCTAAAGACTTCAAAACAAACATGTTTTTTTAGGTCAGTCTTCCTTCCACAAATACTGTATCACCCTTTTTGTGGGTCATTTATTGGTAAATTTCACTGATAATTACTAATATTTTAATCATTTGAACATTTGTCCCCTTTTTTTTGCTTTTCAATTTTGTTCATGGTACCATATCCAATAGGGCCAAAACCTTGATATTTTGGTACTCTAGAATTTATTGATTTTTGCCTTCAATCACTCACCAAAATTAGATGGCAGAAAACAGTAATAAATGTAGTAACAGAGCAGTGTTATCATAACATAAATTCTCCATAATCAAATCCCAAAATTCAAAAAATTAAGTTCACAACAATGAACTATTGTAGGACATGCAACATTAAGGTCCTTCATCTCTTCAGAAATTGCAGAAACTGCTGCAAATTTTGCGCTAGCATCAAGGTTTAGTTCTTCTTTCATCGACTCCATTTTTTCATGTTTCGTCTGAAGTTGGAGACGGTGGCTCTAAGGAGGGGCGGAGGAGGAGATAGAGGGAAGGGCCTAAGAATGGGATGAGTGAGATTGGAAGAAGCCAAGAGCCTTTGCCATCCCTACAAGATAGCAACAGTTGGAATCATACATATATCACATAATCGGCTGATGATTGTTGAAGGGTGCTTGGATCTAACCATTTTCGAGCAGTCATGTCGTTGTAGACCCAGAACGAAGCAAATGTTGAGAGCAGCGCGAAATCAATGGTCATGATATGGATCTTACACATCAAGTATCAAGATTAGGGTTAGGGTTAGATTCGAACACAAAGGCATCAAAAATGTGGTTGAATGCCAAACAAGTAACTTTGTAGAGAATTGAACCTTCCTGTCCAATTAATTATATGTATTTTAATTAAAAAGAAAAAAAGGTAAATAATGAAAAGAAAATAAATTTGTAGAGAATTGAACCTGAGTCTACAAACCTTTATGAGGAAGGGTTACCACTGTACCATAATGCAATAAATGTAATATCTATACACTGAAATATTTTAACACAGGGGGCTCACTGCCACCCCTGCCCCACCCCTCCCTCCGTCCCTGATTACTACACAAACTTCTACTTTTTCTTTGTAAGACCTACTTCTTTATACACAATCACACACTCATCTACACACAACCACCCACTCATCTTAATCTCCGTGCCGAAAAGAAACAAGACAAGAGAACCCATCAAGAACAAAATACTCACAAATTTGCTGCCTTTGAAGTACTGGTAAAATTCATTCCACGCATCACCACCGGATGAGAATGCATACACCGTTATCGCCAGCCCTGCAGCAAAGGTAATCTGATATGTAATCGGTTAGCCATCTTTTCAAGACACACGACGAACTGATCTAGAGCAAACCAAGTTTGGATATGATAGACAATCATTGTTCAATGTCAACGAATCGACTCCCCACTCTAAGAATCTCTTGCATAAGTTTATGATCAAGTGAAGGGAAATGCATCCGCGAGGTTTATTCATAACAAAGAGTTGCTTCATGTAATCAATCATAGTCAATAAAAACATAACTCCCATAAGAGCTATCAAACAGTTCCTTAGGTTTCATACACTTATATCCAATCAAAGATGCTCAAGAATTTTCTTTACCCCGGCAGTTAATTTTGAGTCGAGGAAATTCAAAGGCCATTTCTTGAGTTCAGATTCTTCCACGGGAGGAGCAGGTGGCCTCCAGAGGACAAAGTAGGGAATGAGAGCATACGCACCTCCGAAGCATGACAGGACAACGAATGGCCAAACAGGAATCGTGCTTTTCGAGCTGCAGAAAAGACCAGGAATACACATGTGGTTGAAACACAAATCAAACATCATAGAGTCTTGACATAGTTAAAGAATGAAACATCAACAAGGAGGAACCTCCAAGAAAGTCGATAACACGAGAGTCGAACATAGTAAAACAAGACATGCTTGAAACTTCATTGGGATTGTTTGCTTGGACATTTCAATAAAAGCTAATCATATTCTCTCCTCTCCAAACACTTAGGAATCAAAACTAGAAACCGCGTCCCGTAGATTCAGTCCAGTATACATTTTCGAACTGTCCCTTTGAAATAGTCCAATTTCTTTTTTTGGCAAATTATTATAAATTTTTTTTGAGGACCAACAACTTTATACAACTCTACCCACATCAAAAACCGTATCGAAAAGAAAGTGGACTATATCTATGGGAAGGAGGGAGTAAGCTTTTTACCTTCTGGCAGTTGGCATGAGCAGCATTCCGTACACCAAGGGCCATAAACCCATGATGTACCATTCAGCTACCAACACCTGATTCATCTCAAAACCATCACCTCCATTCAAATTCAGCAGCTTTTTCAAGAAATACAAATCTGTGACCTAAAATTTCAACACAAACCCCATTTAAAAAAAAAAAAAAAAAGAAAGAACAAGTTACTACTGAATTGAAGAATCTATATTTACTTCTACCAATTAAAGAAGATCAGAACATGAAGTAAACAAAATTATATCTACCGGTGTCTGGTTAGGAGCGAGGAAGAAAACATAGTACATGAGGCCAGCCCAGAAAGCGAGCAGCAGAAACGACGTCGTCCAGTCCCTCCCATCCTCTCCACCACCATCACCGCCGGTCTCACCGTCGTTTTCTTCGGAAGAATCAGAAGGAAGAGACCCTTCTTGCGAAGATTGGGTATCCAACGAGCTCCGGCGATAGAAACGGCGCAATTTCACCGGCTTGAGGATCAAAGGCGGGATTTTTGTGAGTTTGTAGGTGTAATCCGAGCCATTAAGGAATGAGATTTGGGAATTGGGAGGAGAAATTGAAGACTTTGGAGAGAGATTTTGGGTTTGAGTGGCGGGAGAGAGAAGTTGCAAGACACTGTTGTGCTGCTTGCGACCATGTTCTTTTTCTTGGACAAAACATTTCAACGCAGGATTTTTGTTCTTGTTGGTATTTCGTCTGTGTGTAAATGAAGTCCTTGTATTTTGAGAAATTGCACTTGCGGCCAAAATCGGGAAAAAATATTTTTGACCCGTTATTTTGGTGTTCAACTAACTTTGGCCTAGTATTATGACCGAATTTAATTTTAGTCCGTTAATTTAATAAATTACTCGTCTTTAGTCCGTTTTAAAAAATTGGTCAAATTAGTTTTATAAAAAATTTTAAAAGTGTATCTTTTTAATATTATGACATATTTGTAATATCAATTTTCCTCATTTATTTTTATAAGTGTTCAGTTTTAATTCATTATGTTTAAAAAAAATTGAGAATGAGGTTGATTATTTTTCTTAATATATTATTTTTAGAGTTTTCTTAATTATTTGGGTCTATTTTCTAGTCGAAATTTCTTAAATTATTCGACAAACAGCATAAACAATATTAAAAAAAATAATCAAAACTATTTTTGGATTTTTTTAAAAAAATATAATAAATTAAAAGTGAATATTTATAATATAGTAAAAACTAAAATTAATTTTATAAATATAATACTAAAAATATGATTTTTAATTTTTTTATTAAACCAAATGATCGAAATTAAACAAATTTGACTAATTTTAGAAAATCGACTAAAAACAAATAATTTATCGGATAAACGTACTAAAATTGAATTTGATCAAAATGACGGGCCGAAGTGTATGGGATTCCAAAATAAATGGTATTTTTCCCACCAAAATTCCATGACCAAAGTGGAATTATCTTTCTCTTCGGGCCTTGTAAGCAAATTCAAGAAACAAGTGCATCAACGGTTAAGAACTGGTTAAAAACTACCAATCACCCAAAAGCAAGAAGCAGATAAGGCCATCGCCATGGCAGAAGCTTCAAGAATCCTCCAAACTACGTTCATACCCACTCTCTCACAAAACCCTTCTCGATATTCAGCCACAATCCACTCCCATCGTTGCTTCACCCCATCAACTGCCAAAAGGAGCGGCCTTTTCGGCCGAATTCGGTGCTCGGTCGCAACCGCCAGCGAGAGCACCGCCCAGGGCGGCGTGCCGTGGGGATGTGATGCTGACTCTCTGGAAAATGCGGCGGGGCTGCAGGAGTGGCTGTCGGAGAGCGGGCTTCCGCCGCAGAAGATGGGTATAGAGAGAGTGGAGGTTGGAGAGCGGGGCCTTGTCGCTCTGAAGAATCTGAGGAAAGGGGAGAAGCTGCTGTTTGTGCCTCCCTCCCTTTTCATCACTGCTGATTCTGTGAGTTTCCTTTTTTTGTTTTTTTCTTTTTTTGGAAGTTTGGTTTCATGTTTTTGTGATTTTGTATTCCCTGATTGTCTGTTGATGGATTGATTGTTCTGTTTGGCTGGTTTGGAGTTGATTGGTTGTTTGATACTCCTTCGTCCCATTATTTCTGATATTTCTGATTCATTTCTTTACATTGTGAAAATTAAGAAAGTAGATAATAAAGTATGAGAGAGAATACGAGTGAGATAATGATAAAATACTAAATGAGGAGAGAGGAGATGAAAAACTAGTAGAGAGTTAATTAATTTTTTTGCCAAATTGGAACCGAGTCAGAAATAATGGGATATCCCAATAAGGAAAGCGAGTCAGAAATAATGGGACGGAAGGAGTACGTTTTGCTTTTGGTTACTCGTTTTTCTGAAGATGGTCTAACTAATGAGGAACTAGTGATGGTATTTTGAATGGATTATCCTTGATGGTTTAGATTATAAAAAAGGGCAGCACTGAGTATAAAGGAGCTCGTTCTCATTAGCATATGTTTACACACCGATATTTTTGGTGCAACATCCAACAACAAAAACAAGATAAAATAGGGAACAAAAGCAAACACTAGATTAGATATTATAAAAAGGATAGGACACGATTACAAGAGGGAGAGGAATAGTTTCCTTTTTCCCCAACTTAAACTTCCTATGAATTAAGAGAAGTAGATAGATCCATTTGGTGGTAGGATTGGCCTTTATTTATGCATAACTACAATGATGACTAGGGCCCACCATCCTATTCCTTGGCTTCCTCAAGAAGCTGCAAAATAGCTCTCCTTCCTATTCTTCCACTTGACCCTGAGGAGAGTTGTAGGGGTCATTTCCTATAAACTTATCCAAATCCCCCCCCCCCCCCTTCCTAGCGCGAATATACAAACACGGGGAAAGGATACAAGGTTCGTATCAATACTTCCCCCCTTAAATCTGTCCCCCCATGGAACGGGGGTTGCTTTTCTGCCTCCGAGGGCTCTCTTACTGGGGGGGTGGGGGGGTTGAGACTTCATCCTTCTCACTGCGCCCCCATCGACTATAAACTTTGGGGGGTGGGGGGGCTGTGTGGAAGTACGCGGTTCGTATCAGAATAAGTGTGATCAGATTCATGTTTCAATCTATCCTCTCAATAGCTACATTTGATCATGGCTTGTCATTTACAAACAACTTTATTGGTTAAGTGAAAATAAGAATTTGTTTAAAGTAAATTGTTCCGATAAGTGCATTTTGCTCCTTCGTTGTTGATTTTATTAAGTTGTTCTAATAGGAAGGTGGGACAGGCTGTCATCTAGTATGGATTGCATGGAGTTAAAACTATTTACTTGGCACCTAACAAACTCAGTTAAATCAAGGAAGAAGAATTATTCAGTATCATGTGTTAGTTAACTTGTGGGCGGCTTTGATTGCATTACTTACTTAACTTCTCCCTGCTTTTGCATCGGAGATGTGGCTTTAGGACTGGAGCTGCCGTGAGGCTGGTGAGGTGCTAAAGCAGTATAACGTGCCGGACTGGCCACTGCTTGCAACTTATCTGATTAGTGAGGCAGGTCTGGCGAACTCCTCAAGATGGAGTAACTACATTTCAGCCTTGCCAAGGCAGCCCTATTCACTTCTGTACTGGTAAGCCTCTATTAAACGATGTATGGCGGAGTTTGTCGTGGGTTTTACCTCTGTACGCGTATTGGGTCTGCACTCAGTTGGTTTCTCTACAGCAGCTCCATGTGATTTCAGGACACGTTCGGAGCTAGACAGATATCTTGAAGCCTCACAAATAAGACAGCGGGCAATTGAGAGGATCAATGACGTTACTGGAACGTACGACTTCTTTTCTCTTAATTCGTTCAAAGTAGACTAAAAGTTATTGATTGCACATTTTGGTTATAGTTTCTTTGTGCCTGCTGATCTCTAAGACCTATCGGGACCTCTTTTGCAGGTATAACGACTTAAGGGACAGGATATTTTCCAAGCATCCTGATTTATTTCCTGCAGAGGTACAAACTCCATTAATACAGTCTGTTTTGTCTTGCCGACGTTGCATCTGGTATTCTTTAATCTGCATCCTCTGTTGCTCGTTTGAAGGATCGACAATAACCCTTTAAGTGTACCTTGAATTTTAGCCAACTTTTGATATTCTAATGTAGGGATTCTTTCTTTCGATATCCTCCTAGAGTTTTTCTTGCTCCATTTGACTGTTGTTATGTACCATACAGATCTTCAACATGGAGAGCTTTAGATGGTCATTCGGCATTCTTTTTTCTCGCTTGGTAAGTTATACTCCCCCGTACCGCTATTACTGTTCCATTTGGTTTCGGCACGGAGATTGAGAAACTTTATTTATGTATTTTATGAATTTTAATTGTATTAAGAAATGAACAAAGTTTTCGAGAAGTAGTTGGTGGGAATAAATGAGAATTCATTCAAATTCTTACAAGGCATAGTTGAGCCAATCGATTTTTTTTTCTAATTTTTTTCTTTTTGTAATTGAGTAAATAATTTAAAGTTTTAATAAAGTTAAAAATCATAAATTTATAAGCTCGGAGTAGAACGAAATCGTGTGAGAGATTTTTGGAGAGAGAGTATAATAATGTGGGGGTAAGTAGTGAGTAGGTGGGCCCCACTTCATTTTATGTTTAAAAGCAACTTTTTGCTATTTTAGAAAACAAGACAGTAATAACGGGACGAAAGGAGTAGTTGATAGCATTGCTTCAAGAATATACATATGCAAATGATTTGTGTTTTTTGCAAATGTATAAACTCTATTTATGAACAGGTCCGTTTACCCTCGATGGATGGAAGGGTTGCCTTGGTTCCATGGGCAGATATGCTTAACCATAGTTGTGACGTAAGACTATACGCTCGAATACAACTATCCGTGTTTCCCACTGATGCAGTCGTTGCAGTTCTTACTCTAATATTAGTGTTTTGGTTGGTCTATAGGTAGAAACTTTTTTAGATTATGATAAATCATCTCAGGGTGTCGTTTTCACGACAGATAGAGCGTATCAGCCAGGTGAGCAGGTACGCACGCTTCGTTAGAATGGACTCAAATGACAATACGCTCAATTTTGTAAGCATGGCCTTGAACTGCTCTTTTCTTGATGCAGGTCTTCATATCGTATGGTAGGAAATCCAACTGGGAGCTCTTGCTTTCGTATGGATTTGTGCCCCGGGAAGGCACCAACCCTAGTGACTCCGTTGAGTTGTCTCTATCGCTCAATAAATCCGACAAATGCTACAGAGAGAAGATGGAAGCTCTGGCTAAACACGGACTATCTGCGTGAGTATGCCTCACCAACTCCGCTACGGATCTTCTGACCCATTTTTTAAGGATCACTACATGGCCCGCCAATCAGGTGATGTCATGTGTATGTTATGGTGGGGCATGCAATTAATGTTGTGATGTGTTATGAGAATTGGTCCACCGCAAAACACACATGGCACCACCTGATTGGTGGGCCATGCAGTGGTCTTTTATAAATGGGACTGGAGATCCCTAGCGACTCCATTGATTTATCGAAGATCAAAACTATTTTGCCGATAGTGATGTACCGTGTAACATTAACAGGCCCCAATGCTTTCCTTTACAAATAACGGGTTGGCCGTTGGAGTTGATGGCGTACGCTTACTTAGCAGTAAGCCCTCCAAGCATGCAACAAAAGTTCAATGAGGTCTGGTTCAGTTTCTTTCCAACTCGTATGAAGTTATTATACGTACTGGAAATCTTGAATAGTCTGTTCTTGCAGATGGCTGCTGCTGCTTCGAACAAGACGGCCTCTAAAAAGGACGTCCGATATCCTGAAATCGAGGAAGACGCGCTGCAGTTCATTCTTGATGCTTGTGAGGCCAGCATATCAAAATACTCCAAGTTCCTCCAGGTGAGAAATTATATAAATGAAAAGTAGTGAAGTTTAACATCAGATCGTAGCTTACTTGTATCTTCTGCTTAGGCAAGTGGATCGATGGATTTGGACGTGACAAACCCGAAGCTCCTGAACAGGAAAGCGTTTCTGAAGCAGCTCGCCGTTGAGTTATGCACCAGCGAACGAAGGATGCTGTTTCGCGCGCAATATGTAAGGAGACATTCTTGAATCTCTGTCGTAATCTTGCTTGATGTGATCATGCCTCATGCCTCATGCCTTGTGTGTTGTTTGTACCAGATACTGAGAAGGCGATTGAGAGATATCAGAGGTGGGGAGTTGAAAGCTCTGAATCTTTTCAATGGTCTCAAGAAGTTGTTCAAATGAGATTTCCAAACTTGTTTTTGTCCTAGAATCTTGCCTATGTTGGCTAAGCTTGTCCTAGATTTGGCCTCTTGGTTTGTTGTTGTTTGGCTTCCATGGTGCAAATTATGTATTGTTTCCACCAAGAATGTATCAAATTCCTTGTGAGATTTTCACTCCGTAACATTGAAATAGTCTAGTACTCCCTCCGTCCCGCCCGACTTGGCTTAATAGGTTTGGGCACGGTTATTAAGAATAGTGGGTAGTTGTGTGTAAAGTGGTATAAAGTGGTGGGACTCATTAGAATTTATTAGAGTATTATTTTAGTTAGTGGCCAAGTCAAGTGGGACAATGAAAAAGAGGAAAGAAGCCAAGTCGGGTGGGACGGATGGAGTATATTTTTTCGGGTTGTTTAAAAAAAAAATCTTATTTTATTTTTTGGCAAATTATTACAAAGGTTTTTTGGAAAGACTCACAATTCTACGCATATAAACTCGGAGCAGCTTGTATGTACCACTCCCGTATACCCCTGTGTATACAACACCATAAGGATATTGACCTGTGACATTTCTCATTAAATTAAGTGGGTCATATTTAACACATGACAATACCCTTATGGTGTGGTACATACAAGGGTATACGAAAGTGGTACATACAAGCTTTTGTAATATAAACCGGAGCGACTTGTATATACCACTTTCGTGTACTCTTGTATGTACCACACCATAAAGGTATTGACATGTGGTATTTCTCATTAAATTAAGTGGGTCATATTTAAGACATGACAATATTCTTGTAGTGTGGTACACACAAGGGTATATGAAAGTGGTACGCATAAGCTTTTTTGATATAAACTAATTTTCTTAAAAGTCGAGACGAAAAGAAACTGAAATATTTTAATGTGACGGAAGAGGGAGTAATAGAATTAATCAGTAACTAAAATTGATTAAATTCTAAAAATAAATTTTCACATTACTAATTTATCAATAGCTCATTTTTGTCATTACATTACTATATAGAGATTATAATTCCCTAAACTGAATAAATAATGAAAGATTTAGAGCTCGTTAGTACCATAAAAAAAGCTCATTATAAACCTCAACATTAAGCTGCCTTGCATACAGTTAACTGACGACGTCGATTTCCGAAAACTTCACTCCGGGGAGACTCCGGTGGCGAATGCGCCCGCTCACATAGACGGCTGCTGATTCTGTATGCGGTTTCTCTTTGACACTCATGAAGGCTTACTTCTTTTCTTTGTTTTCTTTTTCGAATTGCAATTTGTTCATTAATGATTTCTGGAGTTCTTTTGAGAGAGTTCTGCATTTGAATTTCGATTGGTTACAAGATGGATTTTGCTTCCAACAGCAGAATTTGAAAAGATTGAGCTTTTCAAGCTTCTTACTTTTTTCGTAGAAAGTGGACAAGTGTTCGATGAAATGTCTGAATGGGTCTCAAGTGTTTTTTTCTCTCAGGAGTGTTGTTGTAAACAGGGGTTGCGATCCATAAAAGAAAATGTGGCAGCGGCTTCGCAATGGCTGGTTAGAAATTCTGAACATTCAGAAGTTTCGGAGAATCGTGTCCTATACTGGATTTTACGGTTTCGTTACACTGATCAGCTTTGCGTACACCAACAATACGTTAGTCTTTACTTCCTTGTTCTGTTTTCGGGGAAGTCTGAAATTACGGGTTGATAAAAAGGTTCATCTTTAGCTGCCATTGGACTGAGTTCCATGTTTAGAGTCGTGGGGTTGTGTAATATGGCTATCTTAGCCTTTCTTATTTGGAGAATGTGTATGTTGTTTATGCTTATTGAACTAAAGGTAGTTCTTAATATGAGGAAATAAAATAAGTTGAGCTAGTTGCAATGATTTTGTGGAAGCCCTTCTGCACTTGTTTTTTCGTTTCTATTCGCAATACTAATTGAAAAGGAAATGGATATTATGGTCGTTTTGACAAATGTCTGATAGTGGAAATGAAGTTTATTGCAGAAAGGAGTAAGTTTAGCAAAATTGGTTGTTTACTTTCCTTCTTCTTCTTCTGTAATACTACCTCAGTCCCGCTATAGTTGGCCACTTTCTTTTCGGCACGGGAATTAAGATAATAGATGATAAAGTATTTTAGAGGAGTAGACGAGTAGATGATAAAGTAGGAGAGAGAAGATGAGTGAGAGTAGATGATGAAGTAAGAGAGAGAAGATGGTAAACTAGGAGAGATGCTATTAATTATGTGCCAAATTCAGAAAGTGGCCAACTTTAGTGGGATGTCCCAATCGGGAAATGCGACCAACTTTAGTGAGACGGAGGTAGTATTTATTAAGCTTCTTGTGTATATTTTCAATCCTAGTTTCATGCTTATTTGGATATTGCAGGACAAGAGCTGGATACTCGAGGGCTGACCAGTTCTATGCATCTTATCCTGCTGGCACTGAGCTTCTTACTGATACTGGGAAGGTATTTTCGCTCTATTTATTAAGGAAAAAAAACACTTTTGTCGGGGTTGTCCAAACTTAATTAATTTCATTTTTTTAATATTAGCTGATGAAATTGTGCCTAGCTGCTTGCTTAGCCAAAAGTTCATGCAGTTAGGAACCAAGAAATGAGTTTTTCCTTAGCTTAAGCTCAGAGGCGAGATCAGTGTCTCCAGACGTAGTTTGGTAGTATTAAGTTTATGTTGATTCGAACATTGATTCTATAAAGTTTTTTGGCCGATAACGTCCACTTAGTAGCTGAAAACGCAGAAAAGACTAACCTTAAACTTGGTTCTTGCTCCAAGCCAATTCAGTTCGGTGAGGTCTTTCCTTTCACATTTTTTTCCCACCAAGAACGTTTTCTAAAGCTCTTTGACCCCCGGATTTTGAGTATCCTACTTTCACGCTTTTATATATGATCATCTTTATCTGGAACTTTGTACTTCACATCAATAAATGGTGTACCAGTTTTGGTGCTCTCCACCTGTCAATAGAAGATTGTGTTTTTTATGTTTAACTTTGCCCAATTGAGATTTGAATACGTTTGTAGTTGTACAAAGCTGCACTTGGGAATTGCTTCGAGATAGAGGAGTGGGGGCCAATTGAATGGAGCATTATGGCTAAACACTTTGAACGCCAGGGGAAATCACCATATGCATACCATGCCGTAAGTCGAATGATGATTCGCAATGTTTGTTTCTTCACTCTGAGTAAATACATAATCACTCTCCTTTCTCTGGTGATGCTACAGCAATATATGGCGCACCTAGCCTCTCTCGGGCAACTTGATGGAAGCGGCTAGCCGAAGGAGCGCGTCGTCTCCAATGTTATGATCTTGAATGAAAACCATTAACACATGAAGATGTGATTGTATTGGTTTTTCTTCTGCTACTACATATCTAAACCGAGTTGGTGAATAGTTTCCTTGTACTTTGTGTTAGATTTGTTGTTCTCTTGAACGTATGGTGGGAATTTGCCAACGTGACAAATAAATAATTACTATTTTAAGTATTGTTGTATTTCATGTTATGCAGGAAAAGAAAGTTAAAGAAAAAGAAGCAAATTATTACCCAAACTCACCTTTTCTGTTTTTCTTATGAGATCTGACTGAGACCCTGCAACTTATCACAGACATAGCTTCTTACAGATCTTGCAGATGGGGAGTGGGACGTCAAGAATGTTGATGTTTTTGATGATGATGACGTGTTTGATGATCCGAGGTGTGTTCGGGATCAGATTCGTGATCGACAAGGACGAGTGTTTCTCCCATAACATTCTGTACGAGGGAGATGTTGTTCATGTATCCTTTGTTGTCATCAAGGCCGATGCTTCTTGGCATCGTATCGACGACGGCATTGATCTCCTGGTACGTATGAATCTCTCTCTCTCTCTCTCTGTCTGATCATATCGGCAACATATAGTGTAGTTGGTATTCCTATTTCTGCGTAAATGGTTGATCTAGTGTTCGATCCCCGTTAAAGTCGATTTAAATTAATAATATTCTCTGTGTCTGATCATTACCATGCATGTATTAAGCAGATAATCTAGTGTTCGATCCCCGTTAGGGTCGATTTAAATTAATAATTCTCTGTGTCTGATCATTACCATGCATGTATTAAGCAGATAAAGGGACCGGGCGGGGAGAAGGTAAAAGAGTTTCACGACAGGATAAGCGACAAATACGAATTCATGGCTCAGAGGAAGGGCGTCTACCAATTCTGTTTCACCAACAAATCTCCGTTTCACGAGACGATAGATTTCGATGTGCTGGTTGGACACTACCGAAACTCCGATCAGCACGCAAAGAGCGGTACGTTGCTGCTTGCTACCTAATTAATCTCACTTCATGTATTAAGGAGGTTGTTGGTGGTGGTTGGTGGTTGCAGAGCATTTCAACCCGATCGTGGAGCATATCTCGAAGCTCGAAGAAGCCCTCCACAACATCCAGTTCGAGCAGCACTGGCTCGAGGCTCAGACTGATCGCCAAGCTCTTGTTAACGAGTCTATGAGCCACAGAGCAGTGTACAAGGCAATCTTCGAGTCGTTGGCCCTCGTCGGGATTAGCTCCCTTCAGGTATTCCTCCTCCAACGCCTCTTCGAACGGAAGCTCGGCACTTCTCGAGTCTGAAACGCGCTGCAGATTCTGGCTAGAACTCCTCTTATCATGTTGCTTTCGATTGTTTCTTTCTTTAACTCTACCTGTCTCCTTCTATATGCTGCTGCTGGATCTTGAAATTCCTTCACAATACATCCTTGCATTTTCTATTGCATTAATTCGTGTTTTAATCTTTCTGCAAGTGCACACAGACATAAGACGCCATGCAGTGTAGTTGGTATTCCCACTTCTGCGTCAGCGATTAATCTAGAATTGACCTAGTGTTCAATCCTCATTAGGGTCGATGTAAATTAATACTACCTCCGTCCCGTTATTTCTGGCACACTTTTTCGAAATGGACGTCCCGCTATTTCTGGCATACTTCCTAATTTGGAAATAACTATCATCTCTCATACTTTACCATCTTATCTCTCTTACTTTTTCTTACTTTATCATCTTATCTCTTTTACTTTACCATCTTCTCTCTCTTATTTTATCATCTACTCTCACGCATCTTCTCTCTCCTACTTTATCATCTATTCATATCTCATTCTTAATCATCTACTTTCTTAATTTTCGTGCCCAAATGAAGTGTACCGAAAATAGCGGGACGGAAGTAGTAATATATATGAGAGAACATGAAAGAAAAGAACATTTATTGATGGTAGGTACACACTTTGTTCAAACTGTATTAGGATTACACTCCTCTCTTCTATCTAATCAGAGGTCAATTTTATTGAATTAAGAAAGGAGGGGAGAAAAAAACACAATTCAATCTAAAGTACTGAAAGATGACAAGCCTACTTCACTTCACTCTGCTTTCCCCATCTCTTCATAGCTTGCTTCAGACAACGACGAACCGGTGAAACGCCATAAGCCGGTTGCACTAACTGGAGTTGCTTCTATCTGAAGAGGATTACACAAGTTCTAAGACAAGGGCTGAGGCGCCTCCTCCTCCGTTGCAAACGCCACCAACTCCGTACTTTCCATTCTTTTGCCTCAACACCTAATATGATTACGATTTCCGACGTGTATCAATCACACTGCAACATACACAGTTAACTATAAGCCAGAAAATTCATTTAACATACCCCCAAAAGCGTGACCAAGATCCGAGCGCCACTGCAACCGAGAGGGTGCCCGAGAGACACAGCTCCACCATGTACATTAACCTTTTCCTGAAAAAAAGAGGAGTGTAAATATCTTTATTTGTATTGTAATCAGTCCTATTTAGTAATTTCCATAAGTTTAAGAACTTACTGAATCAAGACCTAATAGCTTCTGATTCGCAAGAGCCACAACCTGCACAAGATCATGCTTGCAGAATTAGATTGCCTATTTGAAAAGCTTTAGCTTTTACGGATGGTGAAATCGTGTGACATACCGCAAAAGCTTCGTTGATTTCATAGTAGTCTACTTGAGATGCTTCTATACCAGCATTGGAGATTGCTTTCGGGATTGCAAGAGCTGGGGAGGTCGTAAACAATTCTGGGGCCTGCAAGTTTTATACATCAAAATGTTAACTTAGCCATCACAAATAATAATGCAGAGAGATGGTTCGAGATTCGCAAAGAAAGGCATACCTGAGCGGCATCAGCATATCCCGAGATCTTTGCAATGACTGTAAGACCGAGCTCCAGAGCTTTTGCTCCACTTACTAGAACAAGAGCAGCAGCACCGTCACTGCAAACAAGACGATCAAATTCACTCAGCATCAAAACTTTCAAACATTTGTCAATTCTACTTAGCTGTATACTCCCTCCGTCCCGGATGAAAAGTCCTATTTCTTTTCAGCGCGGTAATTTATACGGTGGACTTTTATGTGTTAGGAGAGAGAGTGATGCGAATGGGGCTCACAAAAAAGTGACTTTTTGTGAGATAAATTTATTCCCTTTCTAATAAAGAGAATATTTGTGTGGGACAATCCAAAATAGAATACAAGACGTTTCATGTGGGATGGAGGGAGTACAGTTAAACCTCGATAAATAATATTCGATAAAGTAATTATCTCGCTAAGATAATAATTTATTCCGGTCCCGATATGGGTTAATACACTAAAATAATGTTCGATAAAGTAATAACCTCGTTAAATTAATATTTTTTCTCGGTCCCAAAGTTATTACTTTATCGAGATTTAACTGTACTTTTGATGCTATCATACAATTAATAGAAGCTAAAATTAAAAGGGATCGTGTTACCTGATGCTAGAAGCGTTTCCAGCTGTGACAGTTCCACCAGTTTCCTTGAAACTCGGTCTTAGCTTCCTCAACTTTGCGGGATCAAACTGACCAGAAAAAGGAGTATCAGTAAGGAGTAAAATATTAATATATAAAATCTGGCAATAGGGATACTCTAATTTAATGATAAAGACCCTTATTGTTAAATACTCACACAGTTATATACTCCCTCCATCCCACTGTAAGTGGCCAACTTCTTTTTGGCACGAAAATTAAGAAAGTTGTGTTTTGTTGTGTATATTGTTTGATTTTTAGAACGAGACACTTATAGTGGGATGTCCCAATTAGGAAAACGAGCCATTTATAGTGGGACAGAGGGAGTAGTAATCATCACTAAAGAAATCTATGTTTCGAGGAAATTTTGATGGGAATAACCAAGAAGTAATCATCACTAATAAATAAACATACTTGTGTGTGCACATAAAGTGGGATCATTATTCACCTTTCCAAGACCTTCATCCTTGTCAACAATGGTGGATGGTCTTCCTCTCCCACCAGAAACTTCTACCTGCACCGACAAGATTATAGTTTAAATGCGAAAACAGGAATAATGAGCTCAAGTCAATGTCCAGTTTTCTTACTGGAACGATCTCCCATGTAAATGAATCGGCATCTTGAGCAGCAATTCCACGCTCAAAACTCTGGACTGCATAATCATCCTGCATACGATCAGCAGTTTAAGTAACATCATATCAAACTGCAACGTGTTTCACACTTAGAGATAACGGAGCTTAACACAGAAGTGAACAAGTGAGTGCCCAAAAAAAGATTGAAATTGACGAATCAGATTGAGAAAAGATGCAAATAAACTACGAGATATTTTCCTTTGGACAACAAAAATTCTTGGAGACAAGATAGTAAAGACAAACCTGCTGCTCTCTAGTAATACTATGGTGCTCGGCACATAATTCAGCACAAACCCCCATCCCGACATCATTATAAACATCCCATAGCCCGTCCTTTAGCATACCATCAACAAGAGAATCATGTCCAAGTCGAGATCCTTTTCTGGAATATGCCACGACGAAGTGAATATCACAAACTGAATAATACTAAAACATCAGCAAACTGTTTATTGGGTTCACATTTAAGACTACAAACATGAAGTGCAAAAGTCAAGGGTAATATGTGGAAATATCTAATCATTTAAACGAGATAGCTATAACAAGCTTGAGGTTTGCTGCAGTTTATTAATCAAACTGCTGTATAAGAATTAGCCTTTCAACACTTGAAGGAACGAGACTGTATCCTACTCAAAATATATACACATGATTAAAAGATGCAGAGTTGAAACGATTAGCACAGTTCACAAAATATCTTAATGTTGTTAACTAGTTGATAATGAACATATTAATCATTGTTGGTCCCGATAAGATTTCAGGTGTAGGGAGGGGGAATACACCTAATGTTAAACTTTTACTTTTTCAAATCAGAGAGGCTAATAGTAAGTCAGTCAGAGAATATGCGGAAATAATGATATACTCTTTTATAAAGACGCTTTTCGTGAATGCAACTGTTAAGCTGATATGAAGGGTGATGAACAGTAAGTTGAATGCAATGAAATAGTGAAGAACACCGATTTTATAGTGGTTCGGATTCACAAGATCCTACGTCCACTCTTACGCTAATCCACTAATGGATACTTGTAGGCGACGAGCACATGCAAAGAGCAAGAATACAAAAAACTCATTTTTTGGAAGCGAAATAAGCATATCATGTCGGCTTTGACTAGAGTACCGACCTCGCCTCTGCGATGTACTTTGGGACATTAGACATGCTCTCCATGCCACCAGCTACTACAACATCATTCATACCCAACTCGATACTTTGTGCTGCTAGCATAGTTGCTGCCATGTCAAACAGATAACACGGTAAAGAATGTGGTATCAAGAAGGCTATCCTACCTACTATGTCGTAAGATTAAGATTCTTCAATTGTTATGAACCTAACCTTTCAATCCAGAGGCACAGACTTTGTTGACAGTGGTACAGACTACTGAATTGGGGATCCCTGCACCTAATGCTGCTTGACGGGCAGGAGCCTGTCCTAAGTTTGCACTCAGCACGTTTCCAAATATAACTTCTTGTACAAGTGAAGGATCAATATTCGCTCTCTTCAAAGCACCTGAAAGTTGGTGGATAGAAGGAATACATTAGAAACGCGATTTCCTACTTCACTAAAAGAAGGAGAATCCCAATTGAAAGATGCAGAGAAGATTTATTTATCTTACTCTGTATAGCTACAGATCCAAGCTTGGTTGCTGGTACTGATGAAAGTGAACCAAGGAAACCACCCATAGGTGTTCGAGCAACGCCAACGATGCAAACATCTACATCACAGGAAATTTTCAAAAGACGATCGTGTAAAAGCTTTTAATTTGTTCGAGTAAGGCAAGGCACAATCTTTCCCAAAAGAATATATTCTTTCAGAAAAAAAAAATACTATTAATGTTCTTCTCCTAGATGAAGTCATGCATAAATATATAGTATAGAACGAAATCAACGCATACGATTGGAAATCTCTATGTTACTAAACACAATCTAAATGTCAATGTTAAAGAAATTTCAAAAAGTGACTGAAGACTAAAGTAAAGATCGAATATTGTGAAGTCGACACTGATAGAAGCACGATCTAGAACAAGCCTGTATGCGGCTAGTTGGAGCACGAAAGAAGAGCTAAAAAGATACCTCTAGGCTTGATTGAGTCCGCTGCTGGTGCCATGATCAACTTACTTTTGCACGAATCAAATTAAAGCCTGTTAAAACGAAGTTCGTTAAGCCTTGATTCGAAATGTATACCGATCAAAGAACGTGAAGCTGCAGAGAAGAACATAATCTTGTGAACGATCCTCAAATTTCTAAAATATCTAATCTTTATTGCTTCACAGAATAAGCATGCCGTTAGGTAAAATTCAAATTCAGACAATTCTTGAAATCTACCTACAAGTGAATTCTTTTCTCACTCATCATTCATCAATCACAAACACAGTGATCTATACAGATCTCCAACAATTAAAGATACAGCCACTGGCCTAAAAAATAGATCTAAAAAAATAAGAAATTAAAAGGGGATTAACCAATAAGTTCAGTATAGCGAATTTTACAAGAAACCCTTCTGCTCCAGATTCGAGCAAATCCAAAATCGCAGTTTTGACGGAGTCTAACAATGGAACGAAACTTGCGATCCTAAACTGAAGACGAAGAAATTGAAGCCATTTCTTGATTACCTCGCGAGCTTAATAATTATCAGTAGCTTTATCCAAAATTTTCAGGTTTTTTAATTTTGTTTTATGCACAAGTTTTCAAAGGGGATTAAAACTGCAAAGGAGTGTTGTAGGAGGAGAGAGAGAGAGAGCAGAGGACGCGGCAGTCGTCCGGCGACGGTGAAGAACGTTGCGGCGGCAGTGGAAGTGGTCCAACGATGAGGGAGAGGGAGAGAGAGCAGAGGAAGCGGCGACGGTGAAGAACGTCTCCGGCGGCGGAAGGCGAGAGAGAGAGAGAGTAGAGGACGAGGCGATGGTGGGTTGAAGAAGAGAGAGGAGATTGAAAGAGAGAAACTTTTTTATGAGAAAAAAACTGAAGGAAAATAGCAAACGCATTTGATCATGCTCCGCAAACAAACATTTTTACCTGAATAATCGAAGTAATCAACAAGGAAAAGAGCGAGAATGGAACTCTAACAGAGCTCGTCGCCGTCTTTATATATAGGAGTACGGGGCAGGTGGGGCGTGGGTGGAGGTAGGGTGGGGTTCACTGTTTGAGTGAGGTGGTGCAGTTTGTTGAATAGAGAATAAATTAACCGGCTTTCTTGACTCCACACTATCCAAACATCATACAGTTAAACCTCGATAAAATAATAATTTTAGAATTGAGAAAAAATATTTATTTAATAAAATTATTATTTTATCGAATATTATTTTAATACATTAATTCATATTGAAACCGAAAGAAATTATTATCTTAACGAGATTATTACTTTATCGACGTTTAATTATATTTACATTAAAATATTTAAAAAAAAGTTTTTTTAAATTATAAAATAATGACAATAATTTCAAGAACTGGATTTTTAGAGGAAAAATGGAACTTTTTAATTTCTAAAACATTGTTGCAATTAAATGAAATATATGTGGGGTTCCATAAAATTTAATAGCTGTATATTTAGCTAAATTTCAACAATCTTTTGAAAAGCATATTCAAAGTGAGTAAATGAGGATGGTTGGGAAATTGCATCGATACAAATTAAGTCAGGACTAAAAATACCTAGGGTTGTAAACGAACCGAACCGAATCGAATATTACAATTTTATATTTGTATTTGATTAGTAAACGAATCGAATCGAATATTTTTAATCGAATTCGAATCTCAAAATCTCGAATAGGAATATCAAAAATCGAATACGAATACCGAATCGAATCAAAACTATTTGATTCATTTACAACCCGAATCTTATTTCGTTCCCTTCTCCTCCGGGAGGAGGGGAACGAAATAAGATTGAGTAGGACTTTCACTTTTCAGGCTTTGTGATATTATAAAATTAATATTTAATTTATTCATTTAATTGATATTAAAAAATACATATATTAAAAAGAGGGGATGAGTTATTAAATCTTGATTTAGGCCCTTAACATAAGTATTTTAAATTAAAATTATAATAAGTTTATAAAAGTTACTATATATAAAAACAATTATTGTATATATAATTTGTATTTAATCGAATATTTACGAATATCGAATCGAATATTACAATTTTGTATTTGTATTTGATTAGTAAACGAATTGAATCGAATAATTATAATCGAATTTGAATCTCGAAATCTAGAATACGAATATAAAAAATCGAATATGAATACTGAATCGAATCAAAACTATTTGATTCGTTTACAACCCTAAAAATACATCTAATACAGTTAAATTTCGATAAAATAATAATTATGGGATAGAATGAAAATATTCATTTAATGAGGTTATTACTTTATCGAATATTATTTTAATACATTAAACTATATCGGGATCGAAATAAATTATTATCTAAATGAGATTATCACTCTATCGAATATTACTAGTTTAACTACAATAAAAAAATATTGCTAGAGAATATAAACTAATAAATCCATATTAAAAAGGTTTGTCTTCGACCAAGGTCAACTATGTTATGCTACCCAATTAATGTACCCCTATTTTTTTTCACGGGCACTTGTAAGGTGAGATTATTATAACAAATGCACATGATTTCTCAATAATATTCCATCTGTCCTGTTATTTGTAGCTCACTTTTTTATTTGAGACATCTTAATAAAAATAATTTATTTTAAAAAATATAAAAATTGTGGGAACCAAATTTAATTATAAAAATATTAAACAATCTATACTATATATTACAATTTCCTAAATTTACATGCCGAAAAGAGGTGAACCACGAATATTAACACGATCGGAATAGCAACCTTAAAAAAATAAAGTATGCAGACATAAAACCTCTTAATACTTCAAACAGGTTGTCATGTGATTAGATTAGATCGGCTAATTGTCCTAATATTTTACAGCCTTCATTTACAACAGCTTAGGAATCATCGATAGATTTAGAAAAATAAACATATCGAATATAGACACATGATTTCAAATCTTACCAACTGATTTTATTTTAATAAATTATCCTGAGATTGTAAAAATAATAATTTTGGAAACGAATGTTTTCTGGAGGTGCTAATTTATATTTCTATTCGATTTGCTTAGATTAGTGATATATATATATATATATATATATATATGGGGGATGTGCACAAATGTACACATCAAACAATGATAAATGCAAAAATATACATCACTTCTCCAAAATGCAAAAATATACATATATATTATTTTAAACCTAGCAAACATGCCTACAAGCTATAAAAGTACAATTTCTCTCTCTTATCTACCTTTTTGCAGTGAAGTGATGTTGGAGTTGACATTTTATTTTTATCTCTCAACTTTCTCCCTCTCTTTCTCTCTCTCCCTACCTATTTCGTTCTCTCAATGTTTGCATTTTTTTTTATCCCTCGGCCGTGAGAGTTATATCTCTCACTTTGTTAGAATTTTTATATTTTAACGTTACGTCTCTCTCTCTACCTACCTATTTCGTTTCGTTTCCTTCTTACATGCATGCATGAAATTTACGTCAATTTAATAAACATGCATGCCAAGCTAATAAACATGCATGCAAAATATTAATAAACATGCATGCGAAATTTATATTACGTCAATTTAATATAAACATGCATGCGAAATTTTAATAAACATGCATGCGAAATTTATATTACGTAATAAATAGATTTATATTAGCATGAATGTGAAATATTAATAAACATATTTATATTAATAAATAGATTTATATTAACATGCATGCGAAATATTAATAAACATGATTTATATTAATAAATAGATTTATATTACGTCAAGTTTATTTTACGAAATTAATATAAACATGAGAATATAAACATATTTATTTTACGTCGATTTAAACATGCATGCGTAATTTTTTTTACGTAACCTTGCGAACTTATACGAAATTTATACGTTAATTTACGAACTGTTCTCTCTCTCTCTTCGTTGAAGGACGTGAAATTTTGACGAAATTTATACGAAATTTATATCGAAATTTATACGTAACCTTGCGAAATTTATACGAAATTTTTATCAAAATTTATACGCAATTTATACGAAATAAACATGCACGCAAATGTTCGAATACCAAATGTCCGAATCATGCATGCAAAGTAAGAATCATACGTTCGGAATATTAAACATGCACCAAAGTGATAATCATGCGAATACATATTCGGAATATAAACATGCATAATAAACATACGTCAATTATCGAAATGTCCGAATCATGCGAGAATACACATGCAAATGTCCGAATCAACAAAGTTATCATCTAACTTCCCAAATAATTACGGGATACAGACTCTCCCACATGAAAGCCGCCATCCTCTTTCGGTACTCGACTAACGCGGTGTGTCGAGTCATCATCGTGGGCGTCGGATATCCGAAAAGCGGCTTCTCCACGTACATGGATGCATAAACGCCGCAATTGATTTGGTCAAACCGAGTGAAGTGTGGGCGGGGCCTAGAATAACCTGGACAATCGTGGGTAAAAGGACACTCACGTTGTCCATACTTGTCTTCGCCACACGCCCGCATGCTCAAAAGCTTGTACAAGAATTTGGTCAACGGTACAAGCGTTCCCAATTCTTGTAGGCCCGTAATCCGCGTTACCTCGATGCCAAAGGGAGTCATATAACTCCAACCTTCCAATCGTCGAGGCGGATACGGATTGTTACCCGGTGGTCGGCAGGAACGAGGCACACCGCTATGACCTATACAATATAATAAAATTTGTAAGACAACGAAAATAAATCAAAGTGTTTTGGAGTTTCTCGAAACTTACATAGCTAGCCCATCGCCATCTAGTGGTCAGTATCAATCGCCCCTGCGGGGAGTCCACCAAGTGAAATCCGCATACGGATCGAAGCTTCCTGTCTCTCGGGTTGCGGCGGTTATCTAGCCACTCTTGTATGAGTGCGGCCTAAATCATGTGTAGTGTTAAGAAATTTTATTGGAGAGCTAACTTATATCCAAAGCTTATGTTATCTAATTAAACAAAACTTACAAAGAAATCGAGTATCAACCAAAATTGTTGATACGGGATTCACGTCAGGGAGCAAGCCTTCCCCCCTTCCCGACAAGCCGTCTCATGGAAGTTAACCACGGGTCAATCATCTACACATGATCATAGTTAAACAATGTTAGAAATCATCTAAATTTGTACAAGTATAGAAATATAAATGTACCTTCGAGTCCATCATAACCCGGACATTTTCGACCTGCGTGAAGAAACTCTGGTGCAACACGAGCAGAGACTTCGGAACCCTAACGTATGCCAACACATCCCCCTCACGCCACTCGTTATACCGTTGGAAGGTTTTTTCAATATACTCATCCAAGTCATGCGTGAGATCCACCACGGTTTGTTTCTTCGGCCGTCCCCTTCCCGCTTGGCGGGTGCCTTACCCTTGTCGTGTGCACTATCAAACTGGGTGGCTAGCGGATGTACAAAGCCCTCTCGGATATTGAACTCGTTGGGGCGAGACTCTTAAGATATGGCTTAAGTCTGGCTCCATTACAGGAATATGAGGCTCATTGAATGGCCTTGGTGGGCTACTCTGATCCTGTAAATTATTTATAATAAATTGTTATTCCTCAGTAATTTACATAGTTTATATAATTTAATATGGAGTACTATGTTATTATTACAGAATGTTAAGTTTAAAACTCACCACATCGTCATCCCACTGAGCCTTTGATTCATCCCAGTGTGCAGTTGAGTGTCTTGAACCCTCGGCTCTCGGGTGGGTCTGGGGCTCATCTCGGTGCGAGGAGTGGCGGGACGCCTGAGGCTCAACTCGATGCAAGGAGGATTGGCGGGAAGCCGATGGCTCAACTCGGTGCGAGGAGGAGTGGCGGGACGCCTGGGGCTCATCTCGGTGATAGGAGGAGTGGCGTGAAGGCTGGGGCTCATCTTGGTGATAGGAGGAGTGGCGGGAAGGCTCGGGGCTGCGTTCGGTGCGACGTCGAGTGTCTCGAACCTTACGGAGAAGCTTCGGTGTGAGGTTGAACCTTTCTTCAACCCCATGCTATTCAAAACTCCCTTCAAATAACTCTTTAGTTTTGGGAGGACACTTTTCTCCACGTCTTTCGCACATTTCTTCCTAAACTCAGCTTCATTCCAATTTGGAGGAAAATTGGAGGCACTCCGTCTACCTTTGGACCGCATCTCCGGGAGAAGAATCGAATCGTTATCTTCCACATTTGTTTTCCCTTTCGTACGGGTGGATCGTCGCGTATTCTTCGGTGGTGATAACGGAGGGGACGCTTCTCTTGCTCTACTACGTGGCGGGGGATACCCATGTCCCTCGCAGCCTCGAGATCCAAACAATACCGTTCGAGGCCGACGGTATTGTACCCCAGTGCGTGACCAATTTGGGTGCTCATGTACCAAAGCGATTCTTGTTCTCTTTCATTCACTACCAGTGGGTAACATTCCACATTATCATCGAAGAAGCCACGAAATTGACCTTTCCGTAGGGGGAAGTACCACCTTAACATGCGGGAGATGGCATCTGCATTGACTATGCTCCCGCAAGAGCCCCAAGTTGGGGGATAGCTTCGAATGCCCAAACTCGCAAGGAGTGTATACTTGAAGTATGAAGTTTTATTCACGAAGTATGACGTTAAATTAACGAAGTAAGAAGATTAATTTTTAACAGTCCAGAACTACATAAAGTTAATAACGGTACCTGTATAGCCCATATGGGCCCTGCAAAATGGTAGGTATTTCCACAAGCCCTTCTCCCTACCGGTATATGCTGTTTGTAGTGCATTAATGCTTGGTATGCATATGCACCCCAAGGAAAGGTACTCCACCGGTCAAGATCATCCACAAGCACCCAGACAAACTCGTCAACTAACCTGAGCTTTGGTACACCCATAACCATCAAGTATAACATTAGAATGTTTGCCACCTTGATGTAATCTAAGCCCGATGCATCTTCGGCCATCTGGTTCTTAAACACAGCATGCAACTCCTCCACACTAGGCCTTTTCTCATCACAAAGGAGAGACCGCACCGCAATGCACGATGCATCATGGTCAGCAGTGGGGTCGAAGGATGAAGAGCCCATGCACAAGCCGGATACTAGTGCAAACTCGGAGGGACCAAATGAAATGAGTCCACCATTGATTTGGAACCACATACAGTCGTCCGCCGCATCGTCTACAGTCACCTCGCGACACATCAATTGATGGATAGCCTTACTAGCAGTCCATCCACCCTTCCATGACATGATGTGTCCAAACGGACTCGTCAAACAAAAGTGATCCACCAGTTCCTGCCCTCATACGGCAAGCAATGTCGCTCTAATATCCCCTATAATAAAATCCTTCCAGTGGGTATTCAATGTCGGATAGACGTTCCTACATTCGTATCTCACCCATCTCCAGTTACCCTGAAATAGTTGATAATTAGTAAGACAAATTAAGATTTTCAAGAAAGTTAGCACTGCGTAAATACATGTTCACACTTCACCATAAACCGTAACATTAATATACGAAGTATTATACGAAGAAAGATAAATTTCGAACATAGTATAACCCCAAAAAAATGTAATATTTACTATCGCTACACGATACATTTTTCGATCGGACAGATTCCAAGTTACATATTGTCATTCACGAAGTAGTATTGCAATTTCAATATGAAAAACCTAGTTTTTTCAAATATACACCTCTACAGACGAAATGAACACGAAAATAATTATGAAATCACACAGTTGACCTTTAAAGTAATTTATGATAGATACTATGAATTCGTGTTTTTACAATTATCTTAACACTACGAAAATAAAACAAATTACTCCGTTCTATACATAAACGGAATAAATACAATATAATCATAGTTATACCGTGTGTTAACTTTTTTATGTTATGATGATATAATAGTTAAGCTCATTTCTATCTATATATCTACAAAACTAGCCAACTCATAAGGTACATGCCAACTAAACGTGTACTAGCCAACTAAATTGGTGAAACCCTAAACGTGACAAAATTCCCTAACAACTTAACGAAATTCCCTAACAACTTAACGAAATTTACGAAACATACAAAATTCCTTGTTCCTAAATTAAATTCGGTCCCTAAATTAAATTGAAATAAGTCCCTAAATTAAATTCGGTCCAGGTTGTTCCCTAAATTAAATTGATTCCCTTCCCTAAATTAAATTGAAACAAGTCCCTAAATTAAATTCGGTCCCGTTGTTCCCTAAATTAAATTGAACAAATTCCCTAAATTCCCTAAACTCGTTTCCTATTTCGTATATCTTCAAAATATAGATCAGTTCTAAAATTTCTCCAAAGGAAATATATCTTCAAAATATTTTTAAACAAATTCTTTAATATATATCAAAGAGGGAGAAGACATGTGAAGTGAGATGAAACTAACCTGTCCATTGTTAGGATCGAATTCCATTGAAGCCTTTTAGTCAAAGAGGGAGAAGAGATGTAAAGTGAGATGAACAAGATCTGAAATGGAGTGTCAACAATAACAGAGGAGGTGTGAAGAAGGCGAGAAGAGATGTGAAGAACTTTGTATTTATTTTCCTCTGCCACAGTCAAATGACAATTTCCCATATATTCGTTTTAGCAGTCTTTGACTACTTTTAAGGTAGGTTCCAAAATATACACTATTCACGGTGCAGTGCAGATAAATAATTGGTGCACATTAAATCCTTACCCATATTATTATAGGATAATACATGGAATTGTACGATCCTACCCACTATCGCTATGTAGGAAATACCAAAATTTACTAAAATACTCTTACTTTTTCAAATTTTTAACTATTAAAAAAATATATATTGTGCCGATCGATCGGCATGTGCCGATCGATCGGGCTATATATTTAAAAAAAAAAAAAATTGTGCCGATACATCACCCCCAACCCCCCCCCCACCCCACCCCCACCCCCACCCCATCGGGCAGGACCGATCATATGATCGGCCCTCCCTCCCCCACCCCCACCGCCACCCCCACCCCCACACCCACCCCCACCCCCACCCCCCACACCCACCCCCACCCCAAATCGGCCATGATTAAAAAAATAAATATTGTGCCGATCGATCGGCACGTGCCAAAATATATTGTATCATATACACTATTCACGGTGCAGTGCAGGTAAATAATTGGTGCACATTCAATCCTTACCCATATTATTATAGGATAATATTGTATCATATTTATTTTCGAAATTGGATAATTTATAGGATAATCTTAAATTTTTTTTGAAATTGGATAATATATAGGATGATGTTGAATATTGGATAATGTTTTACGTAAGAATAAAATAGTGTTAATATACAACTCTACCCAATTTTACTATTACATGTGATAGGGTCGTATCACATAGTCTTATCACATGTGATAGGGTCGTGCCGATCACATTTGATAGGGCCGACCCTATCATACCGATGAAAAAAAAAATTAATATGTGCCGATCGATAGGGCCGACTCTATCGATCGGCACAAAAAGTTTTTTTTTTTTTTTTTTTTTTAATGTGACCCCCCCACCCCCACCCCCCACCCCCATCCCATGGTCAGCCATGCCCGATCAACCCCGGTCGGTCATGGCCGATCACCCCACCCCCACCCCCCACCCCCCCCCCCACCCCCACCCCCCATGTATTATTTTATATATATATATATATATATATATATATATATATATATATTATAATTTATTCGAGTATATAAGTGCCGATCGATCGGGCAGCCGATCGATCGGCACATATAATTTTTTTAATTTTTAAATTTATGTATTATTTTATATATATATATATTTTTAATTTTTTCAGCTATTAAGTGCCGATCGATCGGGCAGTGCCGATCGATCGGCACATATAATTTTTTTTAAATTTATGTATAATTTTTATATATATATATATATTTTAATTTATGCCCGATCGATCGGGCAGTGCCGATCGATCGGCACAAATAATTTTTTTTTTAAATTTAGGTATAATTTTTTATATATATAAAATTTTTTAATTTAAGCCCGATCGATCGGCACAAATATATATATTTTTTAAATTTATTGAAATTGAAATTAAATTATTGAAATTTCCTAAATTAAATTATCGAAATTGATTAAATTATTGAAATTGCCTAAATTAAATTATCAAAATTGCCTAATTAAATTAACAAAATTGCCTAATTAACAAAATCGGTTTTTCGATAAATTATCAAAATTGCCTAATTAAATTAATAAAATTGCCTAAATTAAATTAACAAATTGCCTAAATTAAATTAATGAAATTGCCAAAAATAAATTATCGAAATTTCTAAATTAAATTAACGAAAATGCCTAAATTAAATTAATGAAATTTCTTAAATTAAATTATCAAAATTGCATAAATTTCGTAAATTAAATTTACTAAAATATTAAAATTTCCTCAAATTGAATTCATAAATTAAATTAACAAAATATTAAATTTTCGTTAAATTAAATTAAATATACAAAAATATTAAATTTTCGTTCAGGTTTTTAAAATATTTAAACGAATATCTTCAGGTTTTTAGTTTTACGAAAATATCAATTAAAGAAGTTTTTTTTTAAAAAATAACTTTAGTTTTTTAAAAAAAAATCAGCAACTTTTATTTTGCTAATTTCGAGAATACTTATTCAAAAAGAAAAAGATTCCAACAAAAACTGCACAACCACCTGCACACACTCGCACACACACCCGCACACTTTGGAGGTGAAGTAGGGTCATTTGTATATTATTGCATTTATGGAAAAGTTTGTATATTTTTGCATTTTCAAACATGGAAATATATACTCTTGACATTCCCCTATATATATATATATATATATATATATATAGGAAGTGGATCATATGAGACCTGTATTTAATGTGAGAACTGCGAACCATACATAATCCTTATATTTTTTATATATAAAGCATATAATTTTACATTTTGCATAATTCTTATATGTTTTATGCAGAAAACAAAAATATTAAATTTCAGTTTTTTTCTGCATAAAATATATTCGATTATGCATAAATTATATAAGAATTATGCATGGTTCGCAGTTCTCACGTTCCCAGATTTGTTTAATGATCGAAATAATAGGATTATTTATCACTTCTACCAAATTATATAGTAATTGTTCATGGGATGTGAATGCAATTAAATTTATTGTTGGATTTTTGTTATTAGTAATGTGAAATAAAATAAAATCGTGGAGGAATAGAAGTTATGGCATGAGCCAGCCTCTATTGACTTCATAGTGAGGTCCGAATATATCCACTTTTGAGATTATATCTACTTATGGTACTACCATTTTTTAATTAATAAAATCATGTACTAATATTTAATTCCCAAAGTAGGGTGAAGTAGGAAGCCACCAATTTGGAATCAAGAGAATTCACCATAACAACAATTGACTTTTGCCACAAATAATAAAATGGATTACTAACAATTCACATCCAGTATCAGTTTATAAAACATACTTTCTCTATCCCGTTTGATTTATCTCGTATTCATTTTTAGACTATCTCACTTAACTTGTCACGTTTCTTGAAAAAAAAAAATACTAGACAAATCATCATTTTTTCTTTATGTAACCCACTCATCTACACACAACTAATTATTCATATTAATTTTCGTGCCGAAAAAGTATGAAACAACCAAATGGAACGGAGGAAATATAATTTTGGACCAAATTTAGGTGCAATTTAACTTAGCCATAATGCTACTACCCCCACTAACCACTTGTCCCTAATAACAAAAAAAAAACGAGGAACCCGCAGCCGCTAGGTCCTAGCCTGCAAACCACACAAGAGAGTTAAATCAATCACCCTAAGATGACAGACACACATAGCGTTTCCAGTAGGATTTCAACCCATGACATTTCGGTCCCGAACCACCCACCTTCACCGCTACGCCATCCCATGGGAACAAATACCTTTAAATCGAGTCTGCTTTTTTGGCTTCCATACTTGTTTATTAAAGATGTGAAAAACTGTTGAATTAATTTAACCTTTGGAATCAAATAATTGTATTCAACACTTACCAACTAAAAGAATGTTGATCAATCATCATCCATCTATATACAACATATACGTATGTATAATTTCTACGTTCATCCTTGAAGGTAGATTACACCAAGGGAAATAAATTTGTATAGGAGAAATGAGAGATATCATCATATCATTGTCTCAAATTTGTCTAGCTTTTTCACCCTTTGCATGGATCTGATGAACAGGGTGAGGAAAACACCTGTATTCTAACAAATTAAGAGAAGAACTCATGGATGAATGGAGTGGGAGAAAGAGAGGTTTGAGAGATTACCTGCAGCGACGAATGAGCCGTTCGCTATGGCTTGCTCGCCTTGATTGCTGAGAGTGACACCAAGATTCAAGAGTGTGCCTCCTAAAACAGTATAAATAGTTCCCATTTGCAGTATGCTTGCTTTACGAGCTGCTCGCTCCGACTGACAAAAATGAAGGCGATTTCAGCTTCCCTTTTTCATGATTTAGGGTGCGTTTGCAACTGGTTATTATAAGCACTTCTTATCTGCTTTTGCTTAACGTTGAAAATAATTAATTTTAAGCAAAATCATGGAGGTTTTGGAATTAATTTTAAAAAGCAGGTATTTTTGGTAAATCCGAAAATTATGGTACTTTGAGCACCAAAAACATCTCGATAGCTGCTTAATTTTAGAGAAGCAAACGCAGAAAGCAAGTTTTGTAAACATTAAAAAACGCGGTCAAAAAATTGATAAGTGCTTAAAATAAGCTCTTGCAAACACACCCTTAGATTCCCCAGAGATTGCAGAAGCATGAGATTTGAAGAGAGAATCACCTCAAGAACGCGGACTCTGAGCTTTAAATCTCCGGATTCAAGCTGTTTCGCAATGTCTTCTATCCGTTGGATTCGGTAAGGCATGGATATTGTGGTTGATCTCGCCTGAAAAAAACAACACACGACTGTTGGAATTAAGGTGAAAATGCAAAGATCAGCATTTGAGTGCTTTTGTTTACAAATGAGATGTGAGTTGTCCGTACATCATCAGCTTGTTTCCGTATTTCTCGAACAAGTTGTGGTCCGGTAGGCCTTTGCTGCCTCATGTCTAGGAGCTCCTGCACAATATCATATGCTGAAAGATCTTTTCACATTAGATAATAAGCAGGGCAGTGGTGAAGACGAACCTGCGCGTATGGAGCAGCAATCTTCGGGAAAGAGAAATTCGGATCTAGAGTATATCCAATGCCTGTACAAGTCAACCACATGAAACATCAAGAACTTGAGAATTTACAGAAAAAAGATGTGAGACTTTCAACCAATAAGCAAGAGAAGGGGTGTAATCTCAGCTCGTGCTAACGTTACTAGTGGAAAGTAAACGTTTCGCTCATTTAGGGTGTGTTTGCAAGAGCTTATTTTAAGCACTTATCTATTTTTTGACTGCATAAGTAGTTTTTAATGTTTGCAAAACCAACTTTCTGCGTTTGCTTCTCTAAAATTAAGCAGCAAAACTGCTTAATTTTAAGCACCTATCGAGATGCTTTTGGTGCTTAAAGCACCATAATTTTCGGATTTACCAAAAATATCTGCTTTTTAAAATCAGTTCTAAAAACTCCCTGAAAATAATTATTTTCAATTTTAAGCAAAAGCAAATAAGAAGTGCTTATAATAAGCTCTTGCAAACACACCCTTACTCGGTCATGCCAAGAAGCAAAAACGTAGCGGAAAGTGTTGATCATGGTGGAATGATATTTCCATCAAACCCAACTCACTTATTTACCCTTCTCGTATTTTTTCTTTATTCGCAGAAACACAAACACTTAAAGAAACATCACCTTCGAGTGTTGAGAATGCCCTCAGCACGAACGTGAAAGTGGAAGGGAACCGGAATGGCTGGTCCGTTGCTATTGCAAATAAATCCTGCACTTGATGAAATTGTCTCCTAATTAAGCAGCTAAAAATTGGCCATACTCATCTACTCAACGATTACTTTTATCGTACCTCACCGATTGCAGAGAGTGTTTGCTGCTGATCTGGTCTTTGATTCAACAAATTATCCAAGAAGAATTGTACTGATCTCCTTACCTAACCACAATTCAAAACCAAGTAGTTAATTCAAAAGAGCAAAAAACTGTTATTAATCCGACACACCACTAGTCTTCAGTGTTTTCTAGTGATTGCTTGACAAAACCAAGTAGTTCGTACCGATGTCAGGTCTCCGGTGGGCTGAAGTGCTCCAAGATCTATGAGACCTTGAATGACCTGCACGAGCATAAACATTCCGTTAGTCGTTAGCTACAGAAACTGCCATTTTATGACTCTTGTAAGTTGTAATCATGTAATGTATGACACTAACCTTTTTTGCATCCTTCTCGTAGACGGAGTAGAAAAGATCTAAAAGTCGCTCCCTCGTGAAACTCTTGATTTCCCCCATCATACCAAAGTCATAGTATATGAGAGCTTCATCGACATCAATAGCAAGGTTTCCCGGATGCGGATCAGCATGAAAGAAACCAGTCTTTAGTATCTGAAATGGCAGCATGAAGGCAGGCAGTTATATACAGAAGTAGCTAAAGAAAAAGGAGAAGCAGTGAAGATTACCTGAATTAAGTAGGCTTCAATAGCATGGGACGAAATTCTAGATCGACTGTAACCACGTGAGTCTATCGTATCCAACTGGTTTATCTTAACGCCTGATTAAAATGTTGAAAATTTGACACGTATGAGCACCATAAGATAGATGATTGGTACCGAAGCTTAGCACTGAAATACTCCATCCGTCCCATTAATATTGTCTTGTTTTTCTTTTCAGATCGTCCCAATAATATCGTCATGTTTCCTTTAATGGCAAAAAACACTCTACATTCAAAAATGAAGTGGGCCCCTCATCACTCACTACACACCCCACATTCTTATACACACTTTCTCTCCAAAAGTTTCTCTCTCGCACAACTCTGTTCCTCTACAAACTCAGAAAATTATGATTTTTAATTTTTTGCAAACTTTAGATTATCTCTTTAATTACAACGTGACAAAAAAAAATCGAAAAATAAATAAATCAATTGCCTCAATTATGTCTTAATAAAATTTGGATGAATTCTCAATCCTTCCCACCAACCATTCCTCGAAAACTGCTTAATACAATAAAAACGCATAAAATATACAACTGAATCAATTTTCTTAGTCTCCGTGCCGAAAAGAAACCACACGATATTAAGGGGACGGAGGGAGTACTCATGATGTAGTAAAAAGATGAAAAGTGAGAGTGATACCCGGAGCGTACTCCAGTGTCAACACTTTCGTTGCTGTATAATCCCAGTAGACCATCTGGAACGAGCCCAAAAAGAACAATGGAATATAAATCGATTGTAGGAACAATGCAACAAGCTAGAAACAACAGAAGATAAAAGTCTGTTTAGGAGGAAACATACTGGGACTCGGACCCACTTTATATTTCGAAAGTCACGACGGAATCTATCAGCATTCTTTCCTTCATTAACATAGTCAATTTCCTCGTACAGGATCCTGAAATATCAATGAGAAGTAACAACTAACAACCATCGACTGAACAATCACATGCCATATGAGGAAAACTTATACTTTTGTCAAGCTTACTTGGCGCATTCTTCGTATATTCCAACCCAATCCCTTGTCGGACCACCAAGAGTCTCACTCTTTTGAAAGTATTCAGCAATGAGCTTTAGATTTTCTGAAGAACAAGAATGTTACATCAACACATAATCCGAAACAATACGTATGAAAGTTTTTAAAGAGTTGCTAGCACTCACTAAGATCAATGTCGAAAAGTTTCTTTAGTCCAGGTCTTTGGACTTTCACGACGACTTTCTCTCCGTTATGCAAGACAGCCCTGTGTACCTAACAAGATTCCAGAACGACAATCAGTGTGGCACGTGAAAAGAATGAACTTTTCGACCTGTATATGATCAAGACATCAAAGATACTTCTTGAAAAAGAGGCGTTTTTCTTGATTTTCTAGTCATTGCAGTAAATGAGTAAGTATTTCTCTTTTAATCCACATCAAATACATGCCATTTTCGAGCACCTGACCAAGGCTAGCAGCTGCTATTGGGAGGTCTTCGAACTCCTTGTATAAAATATGAAGAGGAGCACCCAATTCCTTTTCAATGAAGCTCTTTGATTTGCTTGGTGAAAATGCAGGTACTCTATCCTGAGTCATAAACCAAATAAATTTGAGATGCAAGATTTTAGAATTCATCATAAAGATTGAAACTTCTGAAGCTCAAGCGTCGGGACAGATAAAACTTTTAGAAGCCATTTTTCCCAGAGAAGTCTTATGGTACCTGCAGCTTTGCAAGCTCCTCGACAAATTCTTTCGGAAACAGATCAGATCTTGTTGAGGATAATTGGCCGAGTTTGATAAAAGTAGGACCAAGTTGCAGCACGCATTCCCTTAACCACGAAGCAGTTTTCCGTCTCCTCTTTGCCTGAACACAAACATCCACTCTGATTACTAGAATATGATTAAAGGTGCAACAAAATGCTACTCCCTCCGACCCATTTTGAAGCGACACGTTTCTAAAAAAGGAAATAATTTTTCAAAAAAATTACAAATTCTCTCCTACTTTAACATTTCTCTCTCCACTTTATCCTTTCTCTTTCCTAGTTTATCATCTGCTCTCACACATCTTCTCTCTCTTACTTTATCATCTATTCCTCTCTAATACTTTATCATCTACTTTTTTAATTACCGCGCCGAAAAGAAGCGCGTTGCTTCAAACGGGACGGAGGGAGTAGTACATTTTAACCAACCCCACCTGCTTATCCTCGGAGAAGCCTCCAATGTAAGCCCATTTCGCATTGTCCAAAAGACCACGCACACGGAGCGAAAGAACAAAGGACCACACATCTATACTTCTCTGAATTGAGTTATAGTTTTCATTTGCCCAACTAAAACCTTCGTCCGAGGGTAAGACTTTCAGCCCTTCGATAGGTGGAAGCTCATTCATCTTTGAGGTTTTAGAAAGCGGCGGAGCAGGATCTCTCTTGACCAGGCTCCGCCCATTAACAACACGAGCACCATTACCATTCTTCGCGGATCCATTTACACCCTCTGATGTACTAATGGAGACTGATTTTGTCTGCTTGATCTCAGTGGTTGGTACCCTTTTGATTGGACGGCCGTTTGTACCAACTTTTGTAGACAACTCCATTGCGACATGAAATCGTCTATGTTTTCTACTTTTGACAAGGCTGTACACATCTTTGTCGAGTCTTGAGTAGTCATTGTTTGATATGATTCCTGAGAAACTAAGATCATCTCCTAGTCTTCCATGGTTTGTTAAGTCTCCAACACGGCAACCGCAGCTAAATGAAGCTAGTATTGCCGCCATTCAAGGTTAATACCTTAAACAAAACAAAAAGTACATCAACATTGGAGCAATCACAAAGTAAACCAATCTAAAAGAGAATGCAGTGAAAACAAAAAAATTGGCGCAAGAACAGATACTGTCCACCTCAATAGTCTAGCTTACACAATTATACATTGACAACAATAAAATTAAACTAAGAATCTAAAATTCAGACAACACAAAACTCCTTCATATGAAGCATAATCAGAAGTTTAAGATCATGATAACCACAAATGTTCAAGATGCATAAATAGTACTCCCTCCGTCCCACTAGAAATGACACGTTTTCCTTATCGGACGTCCCACTACAAATGACACGTTTTTGAAAATAGTAAAGATTATGTGGACTCCATTTAACTACTAAGAATCAAATAATTTACATCACATAACACTGATTCCCGCGCCCAGATAAAACGTGTGGTTTCTAGTGGGACGGAGGGAGTAATGACCAACAACATGTTCATAATCAAGATAATTAGGTCTCTATGCATGCCATATTGAATATAATCACCATGGGCCAATCAAGAACAAGTAAAATCACTGAAAAACAACCTTATACTCGAAGCCATCAGCACAAACTAACTAAAAAAACCAGCCTTTCAGCATACACCAATAATGGGGGGGGGGAGTAGCAAACCAGAATTCAATTTTATCACAAAATCCCAACTCAAATTCACGCACTACGTTAGACAAAGCAGAGATATTTTTGTATGAAGTTAGAAGTTGTATAGAATTATTTATTCTTGTAGAAAAATAGACAGAAAGTAACACCTGAAAATGGGTTCCTGGAACGGCAACCACTACAAGGCTGTGTGTGGGATTCTCGTTCTCGTGGGTCTAAATTCATCCTGACGTGTTGTGTTGTGCTCCTCATGCGCTGAATTGTGTAAAATTCCAAAATCTTGATTGTCAGTTTAATTTCTTTCCTTCAAGGAAGAGTAATCATTAATGATTTTTCTACCACCCAATTCTTCTTCCTTTCCTTAATTGGGCTTCCGTTGAGCCCGGTAATGCCATCATTGGGTTTCACTTAGGCCCAATAAGGCATGGGCTTGATTCTTAATCCATAATCTACAAGGATTCATTTAAGGCCCGTTAAGTACTCCTCCATCCCCTTATTTGTGACTACTTTTTCAATTAGGATAAGTGACTCCGACTAAAAACGTAAAGATTGTGTGAATCAAACTTAACTATCAAAAAATCAAACAATCTACATCACATAACACTACTTTCTTAATTTCATGCCGAAAAGAATTGAACCACAAATAGCGAGACGGAGGGAGTACATTTTATTAGTTTTTTTTTTTTGTAATTGATTATTTTCTGTCTCATTAGAGTGTTTGGTTTCTTTTAGACACGAAAATTAAGAAAATAATATTGTGTGATGTATATTGTTTGATTATGAGTAATTAATTTGGGGTCACAATTTTTTACCCTTACAAAAATAAAATATTACTAACGGTATCTCTTTCCAGAATACAAGACACGATTATTGGGACATAGTGATAAAACAAATAAACCCCACCAAACCTTATCTTAGTGACATCAAAATCATTTTTTATAGGTAATTACCTCATCAATTTTTATTTTTTTATTTTTTTATTTTTATTTTTTTATTATTGTTTTTTATTTTTTTATAAAGCCTTTAGCCAATTAAAAAGGGTCCACTGAGTCGTGGCTCATGCCGCAGGGGGGGTTGTCGCGCTCAAGATTCTAAACGACATACTCAATTTTGAGGTTTTAAGGAAAGCGACGAAAATAACTACAACCATTACAAGGAGCTATCAGTTGACTCTCGAAATCACTAATTTCTCATCATGGCTGTTTCACAAGGCAAATGGGTCAAGGTTTGTGCTTTTTCTACTTGATTTTGCCTACAATTTCGATGGCCAGCAGTTGAATTTGATGATCTTTAGAAATCTTTATCGGCGAAAGCATGAATCTTTGCATTTCTTACTGATAATTATGATGTGGGATTGCTTGGTTTTGTTTTCGTTTCTAATTTTCGATTTTCGGTTTGTCTAGTATAGTTTATAGTTTACCAAGTGTAATTGATTTTTATGGGGATGAGGATGGTGTTTCATGTTTGGAAAGAATGGAGTTTGGAAAATGAAATATGTTTGGATGATTGAGATTTGTTATATGATTGAAAATGAGGGGAAAATGACAAAAAGTCATCAGAGTTCATGTGAAAATGCGTAAAACTACTATATGTTCGTTTTATTACAAAAAAAAAAAAAAACATTTCATGTGTTCTTAAAAATATTGGAAGAAAGCCCCTAACGTCAGACACGTCTATTTCAATCACCCTAAGTGTGTTTGGGCAATATTTTTTACATTGTTTGCTTATATAGAATGTTCGAAATACTATTACAGCGTGCATACAATGTTAATTTTGTTAAATTCACAAGCATACGCGTCGGGGTTGTAGCTTGCACTTTGAATAGATCCATTCTCAATTCTTCAAAGTTCATGTTTTCCCCCAATTCTTATCTAGTGTTTTAGATTTTATCTCATCTAATTTAGTAATTACATTTAGATACTATTACGGTTAAAGATTTAAGAGCAGTTGAGATAAATGCACTATTAATTTTGAGGAGATGGGTTTTCGCGCAATATATTTAAGAATACAAGAATGTTTTTTGCAATAAAATGAATGCATGGTAGTTTTACGCATTTTCACTTGAATACATGGTGTTTTAGTCATTTACCCTTGAAAATGAGTACTTTGGCTGGCTGCTAACTGCATAACTTCATGATAAAACTGGTTTATTTTGAGTGATTCATCATCTGCAGCTGGAGCAAAAGGTGTGGGGCCTGGTGCAAGAAGCTCCCACGCCATTGCAGTTGTTGGAAACAAGGTCTATGCATTTGGGGGTGAGTTCTCGCCGCGAGTCCCCGTGGACAACCACCTACACGTCTTCAATCTCAACGACCGAACATGGACCGTAGCTGATGCAAGAGGCGACGTCCCTCCCCCTCGTGTTGGTGTGACAATGGCTTCCATTGCTGAGACCATCTATGTCTTTGGAGGGAGGGACTCCACTCATAAAGAGCTCAACGAGTTCTACTCTTACGACACGGTTAAAAACACGTGGACCCTCCTCTCCTCCGGCCCCCCTCACCGCAGCTACCACTCAATGGCATCCGATGAGAGGCGTGTGTATGTCTTCGGAGGGTGTGGCAATGCAGGTAGGCTGAATGATCTCTGGGCTTATGATACTGTCGATAGGAAATGGACCGCGTTTCCCTTGCCGGGAGAGACTTGTAAACCTAGAGGCGGTCCCGGTTTATCTGCAGTTCGTGGGAGTATTTGGGTCGTGTATGGCTTCTCTGGTGACGAGCTTGATGACGTTCACTGCTTCGACACCAAAGGAGGGAAGTGGGCTTGTGTGGAGACGGAGGGCGAGAAGCCAACTCCACGGAGCGTGTGTTCGACTGTGGGTATTGGGAAGTATATCTTCGTCTACGGTGGAGAGATTGATCCGAGTGATTTAGGCCACCTTGGAGCGGGTAAGTTTTCGAATGAAGTTTGGGTTTTGGACACTGAATCACTGGTGTGGAAGCGTTTGGAAGATGGATCGGGTTCAGAAGACCATCCCGGGGCACGAGGGTGGTGCGCGTTTGCCACGGGCGTGGTCGACGGGCAAGAGGGGTTGCTGGTGTATGGTGGGAACTCACCTAGCAATGATAGACTTGGCGATATCTTCTTCTTCACACCTTGCCTTTGATGCTTTTGTGTAGATTTCATCGTGTGGTTTGTGAAGTTTGGTGGGTCAGTTTGTTTTCTTTGACTTGTGATGCTTTTCCTGTAAATTTAAGTTATTATGGTGTGTAAAATATGGTAAGACAAATGGAGTTTTCTTTGACAAACAAGATAAACTTCATTCTGCTGCACGGACACTCTAAAAAATCTCAACGTATCATGTCAGACACTCGGACATGATATGATGCTCTAATTGCTACGTCTCAAATGATTTAAGTATATTTTGCACCTAATTCTAATGAAAAATACAAAATTAATTGATTTTACGCTCCAAACGCCGTGTTCAATCATCGTGTCATGTCCTAAGCTTTTACTAAATACCGTATCTCGGGTCTATATCATGTCGTATCACGTGTCTATGCAACATAATAAACTGCTAAAACCAGACACGTTACAAGAGAATTACAACGAATCTTACACAAAGCATAGAACTCAAGATTTGGACAATAAATCAAGCATTTTCTTGTTCCACAACCTCCTGCATGCAAAACTAAACCAAACTTGAAAGAAATGAACATGAATGAACAATGATCAGCATAAGCATGCATAATTAGGCAGTGGCTTCTTCTTCAAAGATGCATCTGGCAGTTGATGAGATTCTACGCGAGCTCAACAATCTTGGATCGCTTCTTAAGCTTTTGTTTCTTCGATGCGTGACTTGGAGAATCTCTCTCGACGGATTCTTGGGCAGTTTCAGTATCTTGTCTGTGAATCTCATCTTCCTCATCACTGCTGCTATCATCTTCTTCATCACTGCTGCTTGCCGACAAACAAACTGGTTGTCGGTTACCAGCCATGGCAGACTCGGCAGCAGCAACAGCCTCCGGGGTGTGAAGATCAGCAATGCCCAACATCAGATCCTGTCGACAAAACACGAAAGAAATTGTAACTATGAATATGAGTTTTTCAAAGGCAGTGTTCTTACCATCTCGATGTAATTAGATTCATTTCCGCTCAGCACTTCAATATCATAATTATCGGGGCGTTCCTGCATTTAGTAGCAACCAACCACGATCAGAGTTCAAGAACCAAGAAACACATAAATTCGAAGAAAAAGTTCATATAACTTTAATAAGAAGTTGGATCTACCTTTGCTTCCTCCATCAGCTTTCTGTTCGATTCTGATAGAACTCCTAAGAAGTCCTTCACCTTTCCAAGAACTGCAAGTAATCCACAATAAGGCACATGCATGATGAGCACATATGTTCAGTTATTGAACCAGTAAAATATACTCCCTCCGTCCCGCCCGACTTGTCTTGTATTCATTTTTAGGCCGTCCCACCTGACTTGTTTTGTTTCCTAAAAAGGAAAATAAATACTACACAAACCCCCACTTTTTCTTTGTGGGGCCTACTTTTCTATACACAATCACTCACTCATCTACACACAACCACTCACTCTCCGTGCCCAAAAGAAACAAGACAAGTCGGACGGGATGGAGGGAGTAGAAGAATAATACGCCCACGATTATGCTGTTTCACAAAATACCTCAACTTTTGATCCCTTTCAAGTTTCAACTTTTCAATTTTGTTTCAGTTTTTACCCCTACTATCACAATATGTCTAGTTTTGAAATCCCTCTAATACTTTCATATGGTTGAAGGGTGGAAACTAGAACACCATAAAGAAACAAGGCACCTAATTTCCGAATGGGACAAATGAAAATCAGCAAATTACTTGATCATCATATGCAACTGAATTTGATCAGTTGCCTCTTCCACATAAGTCTATAACTCTATATATCTCCAAGCAAAAAGGGATGCCGTAATTTTAGCGCCCAAATAACATCATAGGCATCTCACCTCAAACTAATAACGGCAGCTAATCACATTATCATCATATGCAACTAATTTGAACCATTCCCTCGTTTACACAAGTCCATATATCTTCAAGAAAATTGGATGCCACACTTTTTCTATTCTTGAATAACATAAAAAGGCAATTAGGCACCTCATCTCTACTCAAACTAATAACTTAAAAAATTGATTCGGCATCACAAGCAGCTGAGCAATTGCCTCTTAAACATCGGTGCAATTGAGCACAAAATGAATTCCCACAAAAGTAGATGGGCGATTAATCAATGCTAACTCCAATTATGGGAAATTTACCAACTAAATTCTTGACCAATACATAATCTCCAATAAAATAGAAAAGGGCCTTTTTTTCATTACAGCTTGCAAACAAGAGAGGAAAGTACCTTCACTCTTGGGAAGAGAAGACATGGTGGGTTTCTGAAAAGAAGCATCAGAAGTAGAAAAGGGACGAGCTTTCTTGCATACAAAGAGTTTTGATTCTGCAAAAGAACAAATTCTTCCCTAAAAAATTAAGAGGAAAGCAGAAAGAGAGACCCTAATAAAGAAGGTAACAAAGAGAATATGTTACCTAAACTTGCGGCGGAGGAGGCACCGCCGGGATTGGCCTCCAACTCCAAGAGGTCTTTGCTGTTGTTTTTCGCCATTGCCGATGTGTAGGAGGGAAGGAGGAGGAGGGAGGGAGCGGCGTATATGTATTAATAATTTTAATACTAAAGCCCATTTAATCGATCCATCAAAAGCCCAATAAGGAGGCATAGGCCCGATTGAAGCCCAATATTCTTCCCATAGTATAACGAGATCTCTTTCCTCGGACCCAAGTAACTGGAGTTGATTGATCGGAGGTGGGAAGTGAAGGCGAGGGCCGAGGAGAGTGTGAAGAGGGATTCAAAGGCCTTTTTTTTTTTTTTTTTTTTATTTGAGGAACCCGCAGCCGCTACCCGGTGCGGCTGCAGTAAGCCTCAACTCCTTGTGCGATAAGCCGCAAACCACACAGGAGATTAAACCACCCTCAGGTGACAGGCTCGCACAGGAGATTCAAAGGCCTTTCTTGATTATATATAACTTGTAAGACTTATACTTTTGCTCTTTTGTGATGAAGTCTTGACAATTTTAGTAGTAATTTCAATGTCATGCTGATGGATATTGTCTTGAGAAAATTTGGTTCTACTCTTGGTTTTGGGGATGCAATAAAAGAGGCTAAGTTGTACTCCTTCCGTCCCATTTATTTTGTGCACTTTGTTTTTTACGCGGTTTTTAAGTAAAGTTGTTAGTTGTGTAAAATTATGAGTCCCACGAAAAAATTTGTGTAATAATTTATTATATTTGGAAAGCGGACAATATAATTTGGGACATTCAAAAATGAAAAAGTGGACAAGATATGAGGATGGAGGGAGTATATTTATGCTTTAGTTTTAAAATCAATTACTCCCCATGTCCCATTGCTGTTGATTTCTTTTCTTTTTCGGGCAGTTTCATGATTATTATCTTGTTTCCTAAAGTAAAAGCAATTTGTGGAACAAAATCACTTTAAATACAGTTAAATTTTGATAAAGTAATAATTTTGGAATCGAAAAAAATATTTATTTAACGAGGTTATTACTTTATCAAATATTATTTTAGTACATTGACTCACATCGGGATCGAAAGAAATTATTATCATAGCGAGATTATTACTTTATCGAATATTACTTTATCGATGTTTAACTGTAAGTGGACTCTGCCACTTTTAACATATTTTCATCCGCTTTTCTTAATTTTCGTATTGAAAAGAAGTAAGCCAACAATAATGAACGAAGCGCGTATTTCATTTTGGCTGATCTTATCCCATACACGTATCCTATTTTTCCTGATCTTTTAATTTGTGTTGGTCGACGACGTCAACCATTGCGAGTTTTTTTGTTGTGTGGACAAGACAGTTGGTTCACATTTCACATCAATGAAACTGAGAATATTGAAGGATGGTAATGTTTGGAAAGTTGTGAATGTTGGAAGGCTCAGGGCTCGTTCCTTGACCCCCCCCCCCGTATGACAAGTTGGTCAATTCACCGTCGTGGCCTTGGTCGACTTATCGACTATATGTAATAATAATTAGTACAAGGTAGGAATATTAATAATTTAATAAAATCGGGTAATAGACGAGGGTAATCCACAGTTAATAATTGTGTAGGAGTATTAGTTTTTTTTATTTTATGACGAGGGTAATCCACAGTCGTTATTGAGTAAACTCTGCTCTTATGCTCTAGTTTGCAAACAACACAAAAGAGTGCAATCACTCTAGGCTAATCATAGGTGACTGACTCACACATATCAGTTTTGATGATTTTTGAACTATGACCTGTGTAGGAGTATTAGTTTTGAATCGCATGGCGGGGTGAGATCATCTGCCTAATAAATTTATGTTCAATTGACATCTGATTCAAAACGACATAGTTTGTATTGAAAACTACAATTAAAAAGAAAAAATTAAAAAAAATAATTTAATAAATAATTAAAAATATAGTTTTTCAATACAAAAATTGAAGAGTTGATCCTTGGTACGACAACTGTTAACCAACGTAGAATAAGGGGGCCGACACCAATAGTGTGCGGACACCATTCCAACCTACTCAAATAAAAATTTGAAACTCTAAAGCGCCGGTCCTACTCATTTATTACACTCAAATCAAAGGGTCGGTACAAGTTTTGACTATCTAAACACGGTATATACCCGTCACCAATAATAAATAATATAGTTGATATTTTTATTTCTATTGAAATTAATAACGTTACAAAATAATGTTATAATCTTAGTCGAGCTAAATTCACATTTCATTCCGACATACTTCATTGAATTTTATGAAGGGGCCATGATAATGACTTTGACATAGTATAATGACGTATACTATTAATCTTAATAAACAAGAAATCCTCATCTATTCAAACAAAAAATAAGAATAATATTATTATCTGATATTATATTATTCTCTAACTTGGATAAGCTGCTCATCATATAGAAAAGATATTTTCCACTAAAAAATAATAAATAAATAGAAGGGGGCCTTCTATGTCATTCTTTAACTCATTTTCCACTCCAAAAATTACTATATATAACACCATTCAACACTACACCTATCATTAATTATAATTGCAATCTAAGTATTCCCTCACTAAATATCTTACACCTCTCCCTCTCTCTCTCTCTCTCTCCTCTCTCTGAGAGATCAAGGTAATGGCTTATTACAATGATGAGAGCACCAGCAAAAGTATGAAGAATCACACGGGCAGCAGTTTCAAATATATGGAGAAGATTGCGCTAATCCTACTCCCACTCTCTGTCTTCTCTCTCCTCCTCTCTCACTCCTCACTTGCTTCTCTCCTAGCTCAGTCCTATGATTATCTCGTCTCCAACTTCGCCTTCAAACTCAAACTATTCACCTGCACAACCGAGAGGAACTGCATATTCCTCCTCTGCAATGGGATTCTTGTTGTGATCATACAGTCGTCCGGGCTCATCAGCAAGACCACGCCGGTGAAATCCACAATAATTGATTATCTTCATAAAGATGATGAGAAAGCAAGATTTGAAGAGACCAAGAAAAAGGGTGTCGAAGAAGTAGAAATTCTTGAAGAAAAGAGTTTAGGCAATGGAAGTGATCTTACTGCAGAAGTGGAAGAAAATTTTCAGAGCTGTGAGGATGAGAAATGGGAAGAAGGAGAAGGAGAAGGAGAAGCAGAAGAAGAAGAAGAAGAAGAAGAAGAAGAAGAAGAAGAAGAAGAAGCAGCAGAAGCAGAAGCAGAAGAAGAAGAAGAAGAAGAAGAAGAAGAAGGGATGGGTAATGAAGAATTGAAGAAGAAATTTGAAGATTTTATCAAGAAAACGAAGCAGGAAATTCAGAGTCCATGAATTTTAATTTTATTCGTGGCGTAGTTAATCCGCAGCCGTTACTCAAACTAATTTTGATGTGGGAGTAATGTTACAAAATTTTCATGTCATTAGTGCATGTATTGCAGATTTATAGTAGGTTTTAATTTCACCGGTTTCTCGATTCTCAACATTTTCTTTTCAATTTCGGTGCTTGTGTATGGTTTAGATATGAAGACAAATAATTAAATTGAATGATATACAAGCTGGCTTCTTAATGATAGATGTAAGAGCAAATCAATCTGCAGCAAAGGATTAGGAAGCTTTTTGGGATAATTAGTCAATAATTGAAGATTTCAAGGGTTTCCCCCCTCAAAAGATCAATTGATTAATGTTAATCTTGAGTAGTTAATATCAGTTATAGGAAATTTAATACAAGTAGGGACTGATTAGGATTGATTTGAGAAGTAGTTGAATGATGATATTTAAGTTTTAGTGATAGGGATTGATAATTGTCTCTCAGATTGACAGCAATTCCGAATTAGGTTTAAGGAAAAAAAGAGCAGAACATTAATTTGTGCTTATTGATTACGTGGGATTATTGTGTAGATATTATATTAAACTTGAAGTGATAACCTTGAACTAAGATTCCAAATCCCTAAACCTCGAATTAGAAACTATATACTCCTTTCGTCCCATAGAGTGATACCACTTTTTTTAGCGCAATTTTTGAGTGGAATTGTTGATGTGTGAATAAAAGTGTGTAATAATTTGTGAAAAGATGAAACTGTACTATTTTAATATGGAACAACTCGAAAATATATATTGGATTAAATCTATAGGACGAAGACAGTAGTATAAATGATTGTATTTCAATTCGAGTACGAAAATAGCCAAACTTGAATAATCGGGAACAATACCAATTATCTTGTCAACTTTGTTTTTTGCGCGATTTTTAAGTAGAGCTGTTAGTTGTATGTAGAGTTGTGTAAAATTGTGAGTCCCACGAAAAAATTGTGTAATAATTTACCATATTTGGAAAGTAGACAATATAATTTGGGACATCCAAAAATGAAAAAGTGGACAGGATAATTGAGACGGAGGGAGTACTAATTGTGCTTTAATTTTAAAATCAAATACTCCCCCTAATCCATTACTGTTGATTTCTTTTTTTTTTTGGGCAGATCCATGATTGTTGTCTTGTTTCCTAAAGTAAAAGTAATTTGTGGAGCAAAATCACTTTAATTAAGTGGACTCCCCCACTTTAACATACTTTCATCCGCTTTTTTTTATTTTCGTACCAAAAAGAAATCATCCAACAATAATGAACGAAGGGAGGGTTGTAAACGAATCAAATATTTTTGATTTGGTTCGGTATTCGTATTCGAATATTGATATTCATATTTGAATTTTTGATATTTGAGTTCGAATATAAATATTCAATTTGATTCGATTAGTATTCAAATATGAATACAAAATCATGATATTCGATTCGATATTCGAAAATATTCGACTAAATATAAATATATAATACATTTATAAAAATATTTATAATTACGTATGTTTTATAAAACTTATTATAAATTTGTTTCTTAAAAATATTAATTTTGAATCGAGTAGTTTCGAATCGAATCGAATAGTATTAATAGGTACCAAATTCGAACCGAATATTCGAATAATGTTGTTTATAAAATATTCAATAATAAAGGAATCGAATAATTTGAATATAAATAACAAATTGAATACGAATCAACTTTATTATTCGAGAATGAATAGAATATGAATACGAATATTCGAATATGAATCGAATACCGTATCGAATACTTATTATTTAATTCGATTCGATTTGTTTACAATCATAGGAAGTAGTCGATAAGATGTTGCGCATATTTCATTTTGGCTGATCTTATCCCATATACTTACCCTATTTTTCCTGATCTTTTAATTTTTGTTGGTGGACGACGTCAACCATTACTAGTATTTTGTTGTGTGGACAAAACGGTTGGTTCACATTTCACATCAATATTGAAATTGAGAATATTGAACGATAAGTCGACCAGAGGCCACTACGTATGACAAGTTGGTTAATTAAACGTCGTGGCCTCTGATCGACTTATCGACTATATGTAATAGTTGGTCAATTCACTGTCGTGGCCTCTGGTCGACTTATCAAATATATGTAATAATTAGTACCAGGTAGGAATATTAATAATTTAATAAAATCGGGTAATAGATATTTAATGGATGGTCTCAAATTGTGTATGAGTTTTGAATTGTATGGTAATTGTTAACAAACGTAGAATAGGGGGGCCGACACTCATAGTGCCCGGACACTATTCCAACCAACTCAAATAAAAATTTGAAAGTCTAAAAAAAAGCCCACACTATCTTCTGTCTCGTTTTTTTGTGTCCCACTTATGTCCCACTGTCATTTTTAACTGTAACCATCTAGTTGTTTACGATTTGAATTTTAACTTTTTCGTAAGCACCTAGGTGCTTACAGTTAAAATGTGAGTGAGACACAAGAAAGTGGGACAGAGGATCTGAATTGTAAAAAAAGGGCCGGTTCAAGTTTTGACTATCTAATACACCCGTAACCGATAACACGTAATGTAGTTGATATTTTCATTTCTACTGAAATTAATAACGTTATAAAATAATGTCATAATCTTAGTCGAGCTAAATTCACATTTCATTCCGACATACTTCATTGAATTTTATGAAGGGGCCATGATAATGACTTTGACATAGTATAATGACTTATACTATTAATCTTAATAAACAAGAAATCCGACATCATCTATTCAAACAAAAAATAAGAATAATATTTTATCTGATATTATATTATTCTCTAACTTGGATAAGCTGCTCATCATATAGAAAAGATATTTTCCACTAAAAAATGGAGTAATAAATAAATAGAAGGGGGTCCTTCTATGTCATTCTTTAACTCATTTTCCACTCCAAAAATTACTATATATAACACCATTCAACACTACACCTATCATTAATTATAATTGCAATCTAAGTATTCCCTCACTAAATATCTTACACCTCTCCCTCTCTCTCTCTCCTCTCTCTCTGAGAGATCAAGGTAATGGCTTATTACAATGATGAGAGCACCAGCAAAAGTATGAAGAATCACACGGGCAGCAGTTTCAAATATATGGAGAAGATTGCGCTAATCCTACTCCCACTCTCTGTCTTCTCTCTCCTCCTCTCTCACTCCTCACTTGCTTCTCTCCTAGCTCAGTCCTATGATTATCTCGTCTCCAACTTCGCCTTCAAACTCAAACTATTCACCTGCACAACCGAGAGGAACTGCATATTCCTCCTCTGCAATGGGATTCTTGTTGTGATCATACAGTCGTCCGGGCTCATCAGCAAGACCACGCCGGTGAAATCCACAATAATTGATTATCTTCATAAAGATGATGAGAAAGCAAGATTTGAAGAGACCAAGAAAAAGGGTGTCGAAGAAGTAGAAATTCTTGAAGAAAAGAGTTTAGGCAATGGAAGTGATCTTACTGCAGAAGTGGAAGAAAATTTTCAGAGCTGTGAGGATGAGAAATGGGAAGAAGAAGAAGGAGAAGGAGAAGAAGAAGAAGAAGAAGAAGAAGAAGAAGAAGAAGCAGCAGAAGCAGAAGCAGAAGAAGAAGAAGAAGAAGAAGAAGAAGAAGAAGAAGAAGAAGAAGAAGAAGGGATGGGTAATGAAGAATTGAAGAAGAAATTTGAAGATTTTATCAAGAAAACGAAGCAGGAAATTCAGAGTCCATGAATTTTAATTTTATTCGTGGCGTAGTTAATCCACAGCCGTTACTCAAACTAATTTTGATGTGGGAGTAAATGTTACAAAATTTTCATGTCATTAGTGCATGTATTGCAGATTTATAGTAAGTTTAATTTCACCGGTTTCTCGATTCTCAACATTTTTTTTTTCAATTTCGAAGCTTCTCTATTTTTCGTTGCTTTTTCTTTATTAGTTCGTATCACGTGTATGGTTAAGATATGAAGACAAACAATTAAATTGAATGATATACAAGTTGGCTTCTTAATGATATAGATGTAAGGGCACATCAATCTGCAGCAAAGGATTAGGAAGCTTTTTGGGATAATTAGCCAATAATTGAAGATTTCAAGGGTCCCCCCCTCAAAAGATCAATTGATTAATGTTAATGTTGTGTAGTTAATATTTGTTATAGGAAATTTAATACAAGTAGGGACTGATTAGGATTGATTTGAGAAGTAGTTGAATGATGATATTTAAGTTTTAGTGATAGGGTTTGATAATTGTCTCTTAGATTGACAGCAATTCCGAATTAGGTTTAAGGAAAATAATAATAGAATATTAATTTGTGCTTATTGATTACGTGGGCTTATTGTGTAGATATTATATTAAACTTGAAGTGATAACCTTGAACTAAGAATCCAAATCCTGGATGGTTAGATATCCTAAACCTCGAATTATAAACTATATACTCATTTTCGTCCAATAGACTGAGAACACTTTTTTTTAGCGCGATTTTTAATTGAAATTGTTGACGTGTGCAGAATTGTATATATATTTGTGGGTCATTCAATAAAACTGTGTAATAATTTACGAAAAGATGAAACTGTACTATTTTAATATGCCCTAAGAATCTATCCCAACTTCAAATCCAAGCCCTCCATTCCACTTCCATTCTTGCCTCTATAAAAGCAATCCGGATCTTCTGTCTCATTTTTCGTGGACCACTCAGTGGCCCACCAATCACGTGGTGCCACGCGTGCATTGGTGGGCCATGTTACCAATAAATAAATATTTTACTGGTAAAAACATGACCCATCAATGCACGCGTGGCACTGCGTGATTGGTGGACCACTAAGTGGTCCACCAAAAATGGGACAGATGATCCCTGGCGCTATAAAAGGGCCCTTCACAACTTCAACTTTCCTCACAACACAAAACAAACAAGTTTAAACTCAGTTGCTTTGGTGCATTCATTTCCTTCTTAGCTAATCTTAGTAATGTCGAGGCTAATCGACCCTCTTTCCATAGGCAGACTTGTGGGAGAAGTTGTTGACAACTTCATGCCTTGTGTGTAGCTGAATGTAACCTACAACAGCAACAAGCAGGTCTGCAATGGCCATGAGCTCATGCCTGCACTCATTGCGTCGAAGCCGAGAGTTGAGATCGGTGGAGAAGACATGAGGGCTGCATTACATGTTACAGCATTATTACAACATGTGTGTGTTTTTCTCATATTTTGTGTCTGCATGGTTTTTTTAAGTCATGACTGATCCTGATGCTCCTGGCCCTCGTGATCCATACTTGAGGGAGCATCTCCACTGGTTAGTAGATTATATTATCAATAGAAATTTCTTTCATGTTTAAAAATTATTATTATTACTTGGCACGTAATTCACATGATTTTGAAAAGAAAATATGTTTGATTTTCTTTTTCATTAAGATTTTGAAAAAGAATTATTAGTTGATAGGAAATATTATTTTGAAATAATAGTTTATCCACTTGGTAATTATGTACTCTGAAAAAAAAAAGAATTTAAAATAATTTACCTTTTATGTGGCAAAAAAGATATTAGTTTGGGAATTAAAATTGAAATAATATAATTTTGGGAATTAAAGTTTGAAAATGTATTAGTTTGGAAATCCACTATTGTCCTACTTATCTAATCAGGTCATTTTGCTATTACTGTCATATTTTCTAAAATTATAAGTATTAAGTCTTAAACCTAAAATGAAGTAGACCAATCTTTACTCACTACCCATGCCACATTCTTATACTCTCCCTCTCCAAAAAATTTCTCTCACATGATTTCATAAATTTATGATTTTTAACTTTATTTAGATTATTTCTTTAACTACAACATGAAAAAAAAAACACAGAAAAATAAAAATCGACTCACTCAACTACTATGCCTTACAAAAATTTGGATGAATTCTCATTTCTTCCCACCCACTACTCATCGAAAATTATGATTATTTTTTAATACAATTAAAATTCATAAAATATAAAAAAGAAAGATAGCAGAGCGGTGAGAATATAAATGATTTGAAAGAGCTTATAATAAGGTGGGCTAGTCCGGGCCATAGTCTTGGGCCATGTTTATTTCTAGGGCCGAAAAGAGCAACAGTCAAAAGACCCTACAATCAACCCAGAAATCTATTTCTTTTTTTTTCTTTTTTTTCAAGATTGGATTTTGCAGAAAGAATAAATCTGGACCTCTTATAAAGGATTAGACATTTGAAAAATCTCAGTTTCTTGGCTACGATGTCTCTGGCTGCAGCTAAAACCCACAAGAATCTGAAAGCAGGGGGGAAATAATATCAAATCAAATATTTCAAGCGATTCCCAGTTTCTTTCTACAAGTAAATGGCGCAAATCTTCAACTGACAAAGGAATCGAGAAAATCGCACGGCGGTTCGTATTGGAGCGTGCTTTCTTGAAGTGAGATGGAGAAATTGTTGGGCAATCCTTGCTCCCATTCACCTTCACCCACATTTTCTAGCTTCCATCATGAGAATTTGTGTAGTTCAAGAAAGCTGGCTTTAAGCAATTTGTCCAAGTGGGTTCCCTCGAATTTTGCGAGGATTCAGATCAGAAGCGATTTTGAGCTTCGGTCCTCTAATGGGTATCCTCTTAATGCCGTTTCTCTGCAAGATGGTATGCTTTTAATGTCTGCAGCAGTGATCTTCTGTTTGTCTGTGTTTATTGAATTTTGCGCTTCATGACTTTGTAATGGATCAATTACAAGATCTTAGTTTACTCACCTGACCTAATGTGTGGAATTCCGGATTCTTGATGAAATTTGTAGTTTCTTATGTTTGCTGATGAAATAGAGGCTCTGTAGTTACAGTATTCTTGTTATGAGTCTTGAATGGTTGTGTAAATAATTTGAAACCATGCATGCAATTATGCAAATTCATTAAAATCTCAGAAGGATTCTTAACAGATTAATCAAGAAATGATGGCTTAAAGATGTATGATTCTGAGGTAGCTTGATTAGTTGGTGATAATCACTTCTGTCATTGATTTTTCATTGCTTTGTTACTGTATGTTTTCTCTTGGTTTTTCGGTTTTAATTCGTAATTCCTCACTGCTGTGTGTGTAGAAGGTTCAGCTGCCAATCCACTGGCAGAAGAATCCAATTATTTTGAATCAGCAGAAGGGGATTCTACTCTAAGCATTACTGTTGTTGGTGCGTCGGGTGATCTTGCAAAGAAGAAGATTTTTCCAGCTCTTTTTGCTCTTTATTATGAGGATTGCCTACCCGAGGTGTTTCCCTTTCTCCCTCCTTTGAACTTTGATTGTTAGAGGCATTTGAGTTCATGTTACTGAATATAATCTATGCAGAATTTCATTGTTTTTGGTTACTCTCGGACCAAGATGAATGACGAGGAGTTGAGAGACATGATCAGTAGAACCTTAACTTGCAGGATCGATAAGAGGTCTCTATTATTTCAATAATCACTATTAAGTTACTAGCTGCAAATATATCTCACATTTTAAGTCTAACTGCTTTATATTGTTGTTACCAGAGAAAACTGTGAAGACAAAATGACGCAGTTTCTAAAGAGATGCTTTTACCATTCAGGTCAATACGATTCAGAGGAACACTTCTCAGAACTGGATGCCAAACTGAACGAAAAAGAGGTGCGCTCAAGCAAAATATTTCATTCTGGACTGGCATAATTTATTACTTCTCTACCTATTGTGCATAACCATGAAATGTGTACCCTCGAAGATGCAATTTGGAATGATTGGATGAGTTGAGTTATACCCGATTTTGCTGAAAACTTTATTCAAGATTATTGTGATGAGTGTTTCTTGTTGTTGATATATATCCATTGTATTCGTGTTTTTGTCGAACCTGCATCTCTAAACAGTTCAAGACTAGGCATTTTCTGGCAGTATATGTTGTGTTGAATGAAAATGCATTTAGACTTAATTCCTTGATGGGTTTAGTTACTGCTGTTCTGGGAATTAAAAAAACAATGTAATAACGAGGTTAATTTGGTGATTTCAGGGCGGTAGATTATCTAATAGGTTGTTTTATTTATCCATACCTCCGAATATATTTGTGGACGTGGCCCGATGTGCTAGCACCAGAGCCTCTTCGACGACTGGATGGACAAGGGTGATTGTTGAAAAGCCATTTGGCCGGGACTCGGAGTCGTCTAGTGAGCTGACAAGATGTTTGAAACAGTATCTCTCCGAGGATCAAATATTCCGGTACTGTTTGAGTGTTGTCTTAATTCTGCAATAAGAGAAGCTCATTTGGATTGAGATGTTGATTGGTTTAAGTTTGATGCAGAATTGATCATTATTTGGGGAAGGAGTTAGTCGAGAATCTGTCGGTTCTTCGTTTTTCAAATCTCGTCTTTGAGCCTCTTTGGTCAAGAAACTACATCCGCAATGTCCAGTTCATATTCTCAGAAGATTTTGGAACTGAAGGACGAGGAGGGTGAGACTCGGATCGTTAACACAATCTCACATTTTGTCTGAAATTCTCTTCTCGGCATTCTTGATTATATAAAACTGTCCCCCCGTCTGTTTCAGCTACTTCGACAACTATGGAATAATCCGCGATATTATGCAAAACCATCTGCTGCAAATATTGGCATTATTTGCAATGGAGACTCCAGTCAGCTTGGATGCTGAAGATATAAGGAATGAGAAGGTAAAAAGGATCTGTTCTTACTTCTTTGATAGGTAAAAACGGACCTCAAAATCCGTTGTTTCATTTTCCGTCGGTAAAAGACAGTTTTTTTTGTAGTGACATGAAGCATTTCAATGTAAGTGTGTTTGAATCAGGTGAAAGTTTTGCGATCAATGAGGCCGTTGCAGCTTGAAGACGTTATCGTGGGTCAGTATAAGGGGCACAGCAAGGGCGTTAAATCCTATCCGGGATACACAGACGACCCCACAGTGCCTGACGACAGCATTACTCCCACGTTTGCTGCAGCAGCCCTCTTCATCAACAACGCTCGTTGGGATGGTGTTCCGTTCCTCATGAAAGCCGGAAAAGCCCTCCACACCAAACGGTATCTACTACATCTTGATTCTCGTGTTCTCGACTAAGACTGTGATCTGATCTGATCTGATATGATGACACATTCACCAACATTACCTTGAATTAATAGGGCTGAGATTAGAGTTCAGTTCAGGCATGTTCCGGGTAATCTGTACAAGAAGAACTTTGGGACCGATCTGGATAAGGCTACGAACGAGCTGGTGCTTCGTGTGCAGCCGGATGAAGCCGTGTACCTGAAGGTGAACAACAAGGTTCCGGGGCTTGGGATGAGACTAGACCGTAGCGACCTCAACCTTCTTTACAAAGCAAGGTATCCGAGGGAGATACCGGATGCTTACGAGAGACTCCTCCTCGATGCTATCGAGGGGGAGCGGAGATTATTCATCAGGAGCGACGAGCTGGATGCTGCATGGGCTCTCTTCACACCATTGCTCAAGGAACTCGAACGTCAGAAAATCGCGCCGGAGCTGTACCCGTACGGAAGCAGGGGGCCAGTGGGGGCACACTATCTTGCTGCTAAACATAATGTAAGATGGGGAGATCTCACTGGTGAAGACGACTAAACAAATTGATGAGTTGAAGGTCTGGTGATTTAGAGTGTTTTCTATCATTTCGAGAAATTACGGTCTGTATCATAAAAACATTAAACGTACAACAATCAGATGAAATTGAATAAAGGCCGAAACCATTCCGAATCATTTTAATAAATATATATATTTTTTATCAATATTTGAGTTTATATTATACGATATATGTCCGAATAATATTATACTAATATGGATATTTTCTACTTTGCAACTAGTATTATATTTAATTAAAAATAAAGTTGAGCAAAAATGAGCCATAATTTTTATGGCCCACCACTCCATGTTACTCCCAACAACTTGTCACCATACAAAAATGGTAATATTTGCAATTTGTATGTTTTGAATTATCTTTATAACCATATCTTGAAAAATATTATTTCATTATATATATTTATTATAAATTAAATTCATAACTAAATTAAATCATTTCTTCATACTGTGATTAGGGTTTCCCATTTTTAAAATTATAATGGAAACTGATATCATGAATTAATCTCTAAAGAGAAAATAAAAAAATGATATCATGAATTAACAGTTAATCAAACCTATAACTAAATTTAATTATTAAATAATATTTTCATTTTTTCCCAAACATTTTGTTTGGTACGCACCACTGAATGCCCCCCAAAAAATTAAATACTAATAACTGTTACTTTCAGACAACATAATAATTAGTATTATTATGATTTAAAATTTGGAATATTGCAATATTATTATGATTTTGCTTTAATTCATTTTATACTTTTAATGAATTTATATTTATATAATGCATATTAACATAATTTTAACTGCTTCGTATAGTTGTAGTTCTACCTCTAGTTTAAATAATCTCTCCACAGTATAATTATTTTTATTTGTAATTTTTTTTGGGGCTATCGAATTATTTTTGTTGAGTCTCCGCCGTCGGCCGCCGGAATATTCCATCAGGTAGTTTGTACTTGCCTCCAGCTAATTTACTTAATCTGGAGTGACTTTCCTTTCCTTTTCTGTTTTGTTTTTATTTTTGTTTCGTAATCATGCTGCTGGTGATTTAAAATGATGCGGTGGATTCTTTTTTCTGTAGAATTAATCCTAATTTGTGTGGATCTGAAGCTAATTATTAAGGATCAGGAAATTATGTAGTGTTTGGCGCTGGATTCTCTGAATCTCTGCTTCGATTTCGCAATTTTCTCCTTCGTTTTCTGTTGCTAAAAATGACTTTCTCTTTCAGCTTTAGATCTTTTTCATGATATTATTATTATTTTTTGCTGAATTTTAGGAATTCTGTTCAATTTTGCATCTGGTTGAATTTAGCTTGAAGTTGTTTGACTGAGATGAATTTATTAAAAGAAATCGTGGTGGAAATGAAGCATGCGTTTGTTTTTGTTAGTTTAAAAAATTAGGTGCAGTTTCTCAGTTTTTTATTCGCTGTTTGTTGTATGAAGTGGTTTACGATTGATTGGTGCATCAGCTGATGAGTTGGATTAACGACAGTTTGTCTTGAGCAGTGGAGGATAATTTTCTTTAAAATTTGGGCAGCGAATCGATTGGTGTGTTTCATTTCAGTATGATTGATTATATGGGCAGAGTGAAAATAAAGATCTGTTTTGCAGTTTCTGCAGCGAGTAGTGACTTCTTCTGTGTGGCAGTTGCGGCAAGTAGTGATTTTGTATCTTCGTTGAAGTCTTGAGCTTGCGTATTGTCATCTTAGCTTGAGATGGGATCCAATACGGAGGAAGCTATTAGAGCTAAAGCATATGCCGAGAAACAATTCTTGGACAAAAACTTTGCGGGAGCGCAAAAGTACGCTTCTAGAGCTCAGACATTGTGTCCGGGACTGGAGGGTATTTCTCAGATGGTGGCCACATTTGGAGTGTACATGGCTTCCGAGGTGACGATTAACGGAGAACCGGATTTCTATTCAATTCTTGGAGTGGACCCTTCTGTGGAGAAATCCAAATTGAAGAAGCAGTACAAGAAGATGGCAGTAATGCTACACCCTGATAAGAACAAAACCGTCGGCGCTGATGGGGCATTCCGGCTAGTTTCTGAAGCATGGACACTTTTATCCGACAGTGCTAAGAGAAGTGCTTATGATCAACGGAGGAGTATGTTTCCACCTACTCATGCAAGACTCGATACGTTTTGGACTGTTTGCACCTCCTGTCACGTCCAGTATGAGTATCTTAGGAAGTATGTTAACAAACGGCTTTCTTGCAAAAACTGTCGTGGTGTCTTTGTTGCGGTTGAAACTGGGTTGGCCCCACCCAACGGTACTTTCCAGTACAACTGTTCTTATATACCGCCAGCAACTGGTTACGGTGCACCAAGTGTGGTATCCGGACATCATACCGGATACAGATCCGAGTATGTTTCTAATATATCATTTCAGGGCAACTCATCTGGAAATTCTGTTGGCCTTTCAGATCCCAGTGGACTATCTTCGTCTTCGTTTATCTTTTATCAAGCCAATGGGGAGGCAACTCAGGCTAAAGCAAATGGTAAGCATCAGTCAGTGAAGGCTACCGGTCATGTGGGCTCTAATGGGTGTACTGGTCAGAACGATCTATCAAAACCCAGACGGGGTAGACCTGCCAAGAAGAGAAAAGTGGAACTAGGAATCTCGTACACAAATGGGAATGGAGAAGTTTGTGCAAATAGTCCTGTAGAACATAAGACATCCAATGCAAATGGAATATTAAAGCCTGCTGCTAAGCTTCCTTCTGCACCTGAAACTTTGACCAGACGAAGTTTGGCTGCTCCTGCAATTGATGGGAGGCAGTTGTTAATTAATAAGGCAAGATCGGAGATTCGTAGAAAACTAGAAGAGATGAGGTTGGCTGCTGAAGTAGCAGCTGCGGAGGCTGAGAGAAGAAAGGCACTCGCTGAATCCGTTGCAGCTGGTGCTAGTAAACAATCAGAACTGAAGAGAACTGTTTCTATAACCGTTCCAGATTCTGACTTCCATGACTTTGACCAGGGTCGGTCTGAAGAATGCTTTAAGCCGAAGCAGATATGGGCCATCTATGATGAAGAAGATGGCATGCCTCGTTTGTATTGTATAATTCGTGAGATCATCTCACTGAAGCCATTTAAGATTCATATAAGCTACTTGAGCTCAAAATCCGACACTGAATTTGGGTCCGTAAATTGGTTGGACTCTGGGTTTACCAAATCTTGTGGGAGTTTTAGAGTGTTCCACTCCGAGACAGTTGAACAAGTCAACATATTCTCTCATCTCCTTGCTAGGGAGAAGGCTGGCAGGGGAGGTTGTGTAAGAATATACCCAAGAAGAGGAGATATTTGGGCGGTGTACCGGAACTGGTCAGCCGATTGGAACAGGACAACCCCAGATGAGGTGAGACACCAGTACGAAATGGTGGAGGTTCTTGATGACTACTCGGAGGAGAATGGTGTGTGTGTAGCTCCTTTAATCAAGCTGGACAGATATAAGACGGTGTACCGAAGAAACACAGACAAGGATGTCATCCGATGGGTTCCAAGAAGAGAGATGCTGCGGTTCTCACACCAAGTGCCGTCTTGTTCGCTTAAAGTTGAAGGGACCGACCTGCCCGAGGGTTGCTGGGATCTCGACCCTGCTGCAACCCCAGAAGAACTTCTTCAAGGAGAAACCGAACTTCACAACAACAAGAATCCTCCCACTCAGACCGCAAACGTTTCTGAGACTCGAGAAGAACAAAACTCAGCTGAAGAGAAGGTTCATGCTACAAGTCCAGACAACATTATGGGCGTGAAGGAAAATCAGAGAATCCATCCTCAAGAGGAATGCGGAATCAAAGCTGTAGTCGAACTCCCGTTTGTCGGAACAAGTGCAAGGAGTTGACAAGAGTTGAGGTAATGTTAAAACTCCATTTACATATTTGAAGTGCATGAAACACAGGTTTGACAAATGAAAGTGCGAACGGAGAGACAAATGTACAGATTTAAACACAGCCTAGATTGATCGTATTCTAGACAGTTGGGAGGGTTAGAACCAATCCTTTTGCCTTGTTGTATTTGGGAGCTTTATATCCATCCATTCAGTAATTTGTAACCTTAATTTTTGGAATTATAGAAATGCTTTATATTTGACTCTGTCACTAATTCTTAGAAATTTCTTGGAGTTTTTATTTAGGTTCTTGTAATTACTCTGCTCCTGTTAATCTTGATTAGTCTTGCTTTGTGAATTAGCTGCTTGTTCAAGGCTAGTACAGTGCACTTCCGAGAGAGAGAGAGAGAGAGAGAGATTAGTACTGGGGTCAAGAGCCGTGGTGTAGGCAGCGCCTTTGAAGTAGCAGCTGCCACCTCTGCGCTTGAATTTCTGATAGTAATTGTTGAAGGAATAAGAAGCATGGGCCCTAACAGTATTGGACCTAAAGCAGGCCTGGCCCACTTGAATCTTGCACCTCCCCATCCCACAGGCCCAGTCCAACCCCACTTGCAGTTCATACCATTCCTCCAACACTCCATCTGCAGCACCATTGATCAATTGAGAATATATGAACATTGGAAGGTACCTGATTTCATGAGAAGCAAGAGAGCAAGAACAGAGCATATCTTGAATGCTGACATTTGCTTCTCACTCCGCTTGATTCCAATTAAGATCGAGCTAGAGCGAGACTCTTATAAACATGTATGCATACGTTTATACGTATTTTAATACTAGAGGTAAGGCTGTTGCAAAAGGCCTAGCTAGTTTTCTCTTAATCTTTTTTCATGATAAACCAAGCTAGCTATCTAAATTCTATCTCCGATTTCAATTTTAGCCCCTCTATCTTCATCTACATTTGAAAATCCATTGTTTCTAGCTAGGGTTTCTTGTTGAGATCGGTCTTATTAGTTGATGGGAATTTAATTCCAATTATTTTAGGGATAACCCATTGAACAAACAGTACTGCTTATCAATCTGCAGTGGGCTACCCATTGAACCCATATAATCCACGCCTGTACCCCCTAACCATCCACATTCCCACACCAAGTCAGCCGCCACTCTTGGTAGCGCGTTTGTTTTGGGTACAAAATGTCACGGGTTCAAATCCTATCATCCCTACCTATTACTGCCCCTTTGAGCAGTAACGAGGAATCAACTGTAAGTCCCCTACCTTAGGTAGCCCTCTTCGTGGGCCTAATTTCTTAAGCTTAAGCGCACAATTTGCTCGGATAAATAATCGATGTGGGACACTCAACAAAGGCCAACCGTACTTCACTGTTGAAGACTTCACTCTCAAAGAAGAGGAAGTGAATGCAGGCAAGTACGAGCAAGGTTTCTCATAACATATCATGGAAATCAAACTGAATGTAACATAATCTGATCATATCATGATGAATATTGATTTCATTAGAAACGAAAGAAAACATGTCCGCATGACGAGCATAACTCCAACATTGATCAATATCATATATATCATGAAGAGCGAGAGGCAGACAACTTGAGACATTCATTCTGACATCTACGGAGGCACTCATCGTTCCAGTTGGGTACCTGGTGTTGGTTAACGCAGACAGTCCGAGCACAGGCATCAGCACAAGCATCAAGTTCAGAAACTCCACAAACTGTGACGCATGTATCTGGGATTGGATCCTTGGAGAAAGCTCCTACTTTCTTCAGCATTCTCTTCGACGTGCAAACTCTCTCACACACAAAAATGTCATCCGCAGTCTTCTCCCTGCCACGAGCACCTTTGATCCGTTGCTCCTCAGCATGCCTCGCCTTCATTCTTAAAGCTTGACCGGCAACGAAAATAGGAACAGCACCTAGCACTGTCCACCATACTTCCACCATTCTTTCTTTCTACACCAACAAAAAATCCTAGGTAAGTCAAAGACTTGCACAATAATTCATAATAAGAATTGGTACAATCTCCAAGTGAAAGTGATTAAAAAAAAATGAAAATAATGTGTCTGAGATCAGACTCAAATTCTAAGGCTTCATTGAGCTGATTAACACCCATTCCATAAAGAATTACATACATCAATGATAAATCTTGATTCTTTTTATGCATTCTTCCAACATTAATCACCAACATTAATCCTAAACAAAGTGTGTTCTTTTTTTAGCAATTTTACAAAAATATCTTGACCTAATCCACATGATTTCTCCCATTCTCCCTATTCCTTCAATTTCCTATCTAGTTATACTCATATAAAGATAACAAACTGAACCATAGAAATTGACAATTTTCCACAATAAATCAAGAAACAAAATTTGGGGTTATACAGAAACACTTGCCGGCGCCGAGAAGGCAGAGGGGGAGGGCCGAGGGACTGCGGGCGAATTAGTCCTTACGGCGTGGCGGAGGGGCGGCGGTTCGGGATTGCTGGGCGGAAGACGGTAATCGGGAAGGGGCGGCTGCGGGCGGTTGTAATTTGGGAGTGACTTGTGAATATGAAGGAAAAGTGCCCTAAAATAATTTTGGGGAAAGTTTCAATTTTACCCTATTATTTTGGCTAATTCAATTTTATTCCCATATCTTTCAAAACAATTCAATTTTAGTTCGATTCCAACCCGTTTAGGTGTGTGTTTACACGCACTTTTCACATGTGAAAATATATATCGATTTAAATAATTTTTATTTTTAGCCCGTTATTTTGGTACTTATTTACTATTCTGACTGTTGAATAATTGACATAATATTTTGACCAGCAGGAAATAAATAAAATTTTTCCTACCTTGGATAGTTGGATATCTGCACTACCCACTTACATAATATAACATTGTTGCATAAATTGTCACGTACTAATTTGTTTTGGTAGAAAAGAACAAGAAGCATTGTAGCAGGAGCAGGCAGAGACAGATGCTGCAGTGCAAAAACCACCACCTGCTCTACTCTCAACTGCACCAAACCAAAACTTATTCCTCACCATTTCATTTTATTACATTGTAAGTCTCTCTCCTCAACTAGCTACATACGTTTGTCCACTTCTTGCAATGATTATTAGTAAAGAAAAATGAAAACTTTGCGGCTAGAAAGACGGACTATCTTAGTTGATCGACTCTAGCTTATGATTATATGAGTCTTGCTCCTTTTCAAGCCATTCTAGGAAGACAAACTTTCTTTATGGCCCGGTTATGGTTAGTGATGGTGAGTATGCTCGACCCACCCGGATGCGTTTATTTTGGACAAGGCAACTTTATCAAGAAAGTTCCTTCTTATGGGATCCATATACATAAGAGTCAAAACTAGTTTCTCTTATTCTATCAACTTTTCTTTCATTGAGAAAACAGCCCAAGGAGATAAAAGAAAATGGGATCAAGAAATTGATCCCGCAAAGCCTATATATATATTTAGATATCATGAATGTCTAGATGCGAAGAGAGGTATCAACATCATGAGTTTCAAAGAAAGTGTGAGGCCTTCTAACAGCAGGAGGATTGATGTCTCGTAGTTGTGGTGTGTGGTGAGAGCTGGAGTGGAGTCCAAGGTCCAGAGGCAGAGGGTCTTGGTAAGCAGTCGAGAAGCTCGTGGGTGAAAGCTGGTCATGATGATGATAGACTGCTTCAGCTTGAGGCATTAGCTTGACTGTCTGCCTTTCTTCTCTCATCTCTTTCAATCTCTGCAGCTGCTTGAACCTTTCTTGCAGTAGCACAATGGATGAGCCTACTATTGCTGGATCACTGTTTTGCCTTCCCATTCTCTCTCTTGCAGGATGTGTGCAAGTTTAGTATTTATGTATATATATATTCTGGAGATGGGAGTTATTGTTTTTGCTACTAGTTTTCGAGTATATCATCAGCCTCCTGATTGATTCCATGATGACGAAGTGGATGGCGAATCGGGCGACTGTACAGCATAATCCAAGAGAGAAATGTTTGAGAGAGTAAGCAAATAAGTTTAGGAGAGAGAGAGAGGGTGAAGGCAAAGGGAGTTGGTATATGGCTAAATGGTGAGGGGAAGAGGCCAAGTGGGAATGGATATAGTAGTTGGAGGGACATGTTCATTGGAATATAGGGTTGGATGATGTGGGCTTCCGCTTGTTTTGAGCACTTTACCTTTTCACGTGCCGGAAAGAATGACTACCGATTGTTGATTGTCTATTATATTCTTGTGTTACATTTCACGTGCAGCAGCAGCAATGCTGAGAAAAGTAGTGCTAGTGCATATAACGACGGTACATGCTTCCCGGAAGAAGTGTTCAATTCAGTACAAGCTATGATTAAACATACAGAGGGTTTGCAAGACGACCGTGTTAAACAAACACTGATCTTCATAAGAGTGAAGCCGTTGAAATTATTGTATGTGATGCATTCTTCAATATGTTTCTCAAGCATGTGATTGAACACTTCAGCCTCTCTGGTCCGTCGTCGTCTTTTGCAGAGAGCTGATATCATAGCTGCATAAACTGATAAAGGGAGGTTGAAACCTCTAGTTGTAAGTAGATTCAGTCCCCTTCGTTACCATCGTGGGATACGCGGATTGGATAATATTTCGCACACTCGGTGGACTAGATTGGGTACGATTTTAGAGGTCGGCCTTCGAAGACAAACTAAAGAGAAACAAGAATTATTCTATGAATTCATGTCTGTTTCAAGATTTATTTATGGTTGTGTTTTTTATGATAATGAGTGATGAGAAAGTAGTTGTAGAAGAAAGAAAAAGTTGGGAAACACAAGAAACTTTAGAACAGAAACATCTACTCATTTTTCATTACAAGTCACACATTGAGAAATGAGAGAGAGAGCATATGTAGCTGCAGATTCTCATTTGCCGGGCACAAAGTTGGTGGCGTAGGCCCATGCGTTGTTGGCGACTGGATCAGCCACATGGTCGTAGAGGTTCTCAATGGGTCCCTTTCCGGTCACAATGGCCTGCACAAAGAACCCAAACATGGAAAACATGGCCAGCCTTCCATTCTTCAGCTCCTTCACCTTCAGCTCGGCAAACGCCTCCGGGTCCTCGGCCAGTCCCAGTGGGTCGAACGCCCCGCCGGGGTACACCTTGTCGAGACCCTCCCCGAGTGGGCCACCTCCCACCCTGTACCCCTCGATCAATCCCATGAGAACAACTTGGCTGGCCCAGATGGCCAAGATGCTCTGGGCGTGGATCAAGTTGGGGTTGCCGAGGTAGTCGAGCCCACCCTCCGAGAAGATTTGGGACCCGGCCTTGAACCACACGGCCTCTCCGAACTTGATCCCGTTCTTGGAGAGGATCTCCGGGAACACGCACCCCAGGGCACCTAGCATGGCCCAACGGGAGTGGATCACTTCCAGCTCACGGTTCCTGGCGAAGGTCTCGGGATCGGCGGACAGACCGGCGGTGTCCCAGCCGTAGTCGCCGGGGAATTCTCCGGTGAGGTATGATGGGGTCTGCTCCGAGAAGGGTCCCAAGTACTTGGGTCTGTCCTCTCCGTACCTATTTAGTAATACAAACATTAGCCAAGTTGAATAGTAATAACCTCGTTGAATGACTATTATTTTTCGATCCCAAAATTATTACTTTATCTGTATAACAAACTAGATATGGTATAATGAATTAGTTAGTATAGTTACCAGATGCTCTGGGGAGCGCTCTTGACGGTACGCCTCATGGTGAAGCGGCCGCCGGAGACGTTGCCAGCCTTGCGGAGGAGCTCATTCTGGGGCTTCAGTGCTGCCTGACCAGCGAATGCAGATTGTTGGATTGCTGAAGTTGCCATTGATGATGAATTCTTGTTGAGCTGAGTTGAGTTGGGTTGTAGAAGTGATGAGGCTACAAGTGAAGGAGGATATGGTTATATATGGAGCAATGAGATAATGTTGTGGATTAGCCTATATCCCACATCGGCATTACCTGATTGGTTGCTTCTGCTGATCAAGATTTCCTGCTAGCACAAAAATAAAAGCCGAGGCCTTCATTCTGCCACCTGGTACTGGAAATCTGAATGCCATTGGTGAGGCCGCGGTCTTCACTGCGACACCTGGCATTCCAAAATCTGAAAGACATACTTACAAACCTATCCAATTCTCTCTCTCTCTCTCTCTCCCACACACAAACACACAAGTATCCAAATTTCATAGTAATTTGAATATTGGTTAAAACACAACTCAAGTGTTTAAGATGGGCATTCATTCATCGACTAACTGCCAAAGGGTACAGTCAAAACACAACTTACAAACCAAGGGAATGGCTCTCCAAAGAAGAACCAACCAACAATGCCTTACCAAAATTTAACACATTAATATTCATACATGCATATACAAGCAAATCTACATCAAGGTTCAAGCTTCAACGATACGACCCGAGACTGCCTGTTGCGCTTTGCAGCATTCACCGAGAGACAAGCTGGAGCCCACCAAGGCTGTCGTAGCTTTTGCTCCCCTTTCAAGCAGGCCACTGATGCATGAAATGAGCCAGTCAAGATTTGCAATTTCACATGAGAATGCAATAGAAAAGTTAAGACCAAAGGTAGATGATAATGTTACAAAACAAGACAACTTCACCGCAAGCCAGAGGAACGAATACGGGTTCTCACTTCTCATTTATACCAAATATTATCATACCAATTACCTAGTATCACGAAAGATGGATTTCTCAAACAGAACTTGATATGATGGAGTCCCCCAATCCCCACAAACACCCGTCTTATACATTACCTGGATAAACTTGTAATTTCTAGAATGACGAAGCATCAGTGACTGTAGATTGCTGGTCATGGCAGTAGTACATGTATATTAAGTATTGGTTTTAAGATTGCAGGCAGCTTAAAATGTGCTTAAACGAAAATGTGCAGAGACACAGGGAGGGAAGGAGGGGGACCTTTTATTCGCCTCAGCTCCTTGCACAAGGTTATAAAATCCCCCCATTTCATGTGGCACTTCCTTATGAACCGGAGGATCTGTTCAGTTGTAAACATCGACATCCCTTCCAAATACTCTCCGTTCACCCCATTTTCCTTAAATATTTCGCGATAGTTACCGAGAGTTATTTCTTCTAACCACAGGCCGACATCCTACAAAGAAGAGACAAGTCATGAATATTACAATTTCATCAGAATTTGCTTTCTTCAACATTACTTTTTATCTCTTCACTTTGGCTCCTCCGAAAGAACAAATACATTTGCTTTTGTTCTTAGCAAAGCAGATTTATGACTTTGTATCACTAAAATCAACACAACTAGAAGGTTTAATAAAATGCCTATCTTATGGTAAAATCTGAATAGCATGAGTCTGAAAAGACTGAAAAGTTAAGAATACCATAAAACATTTAGAACGTAAGGATGCAACGAATTTAGAACATAACTGGATCGGTACAAAGTAGATTTCCAATCCAGCAATACCATACAATGAACTCATCCAAACAACCAAGAATGGGTTTAGTATTACGGTCTTAATTCCATCATCTCATGCTACGTTCCAAATGCAACACAAGAGAAAGGAAAAGCAGGAGCTTCTCCCTTTCTTCAGGTAAGCATGTTTTAGTCTTTCGGGGTCTAAAGTCCAGGGAAAAAAAGATTGCATTTGATGAGGGCATGTTAGGAATCAAGCCAAGGTAGCAAGGAACTTGATTGCAGTTGTTAGAAAATACAAGGAGGAGAAGACACGCGCAAAAAGAACATGCCAAAGCTATCGATTTCATACGGCTGTTACAATAAGACAATGACAAAGAACACAAAACAACACGATGATGGTAGATAGAAAGATCTAAAGAGATACACTCAAAAGTAAGTTACAGTGTTAGGTAAATAAAACACAGCAAAATTAGTTAACATGTATCGGGGCCACACTGCCAGTGGCAGCCCAGCACAGTGAACATGTTCCTGGTGAAGTTTTAATTGCACGACCTGCATGCATGCATGCATACAAGTACCCATAGCGGGCTACTTATTAGAGCAATAATCACCAAAGCCATCTGCGAGACGAGTATCCTGAACAGTATGATCCTGGAGAATATAAGTGATAAGATCCTAGTTCTTAGTCCTCATCATCTCTTTCACAATTTCGTGCCCATCCACATCGTTTTGTATCCACTACCGCTGACCGATAGTGCAATCTGAACTTATACCAATTTCAAGGAATACGACAAACCCAATTATAATCTGAATTGCATTTCCATAGAGCTCTCCTTGCCGAGCTACATCGAAACACGCTCTCTGGCTAACATCTAAGTCAAGATTCCATATTCGAGATTCAAGATTCCATATCTGAGTATACATGGCCTTCAGAACCGAGTAACTGATAGTAAATGTATGCAATTCCCTAAAAGTGCCCTACTCTAAAACACCTCCATCAAGATGGCAACTGGGAAAACCATACTAGCACGCCCCGGTTATACATCAAATCATCTTTCTTTAACAGAAAAACCGAAAGAGAGAAGGGATCACAATAAGCTCTATAATCAAATGGTTATTTGTTGGATTCATTTCAACAATTTCCCCAATTTCCCCAATTCATTCAGCACTCGGCAGAAACAAGTATCAAAAGATAAATATCACTAAAATTCTTACTAAAATACACCAGAGACGAGCTGGTTAAATTAAACCAATACTCCCTATCTCAACAAACCAAATTGCAAGAATTTGACCACCAGTAACAAATAACACCCCAAGACAATTATTAAAAAAGAAGACTTGAGCAATGAATTACAAGATCCAAAGAAGAAGAAAAACGCAAACCCAGAAAAAAGAAAAAAGGAAGAAAACCAAATTACCCCCAAAAGAGGAGCAACAGAACAAATTACCTCAACAGTCCAAATGAAGAAATCCAGAGGCTCCGGTGGCCTCTCCTTTTCTTTGCTCATGTCTCAGCAGAGCAAAATAAAGATGGCTCCTTTTTTCCAATAAAAAGGAAGAACAAGGAGATGATACGGTAATAACTTACTTGTACATGAATTCCGTATAAGCACAGTGAATGAAATACGGTTGATGTGAACAATTGCAAACGGCAAAATACAAACCTTTATATCTGATTTTCTACGTTTGGTGATGATGAGTCATGAGCGTTTTTCCAATACAAACTTTTAGGAGCTGGGTTCGGCCTACTAAACTAGCTTTTGTTTTTGTTGTTGTCGAATCAAAACCCCCCCATTTTGCTGTGAGTTGTCCAAACTGCCCTCATGTCTTTCATAATAAATTTGCCATCTAGTTTCATTAAAATGAATCTTCATCTATGAATCTATCTATTGTTGAGATTATTATCGATTGACATTAAGATAAGAGTAATTCTTAAAATGTGGAGCCGGAATTCATTACTTGATAGAGAAATAATATTATGAAATATGCTAATAAAATGTGAAAGGGGTAAAATATAAAGAATAATAGATAGAAGAAGAAAGCAATAATTTGAATGAAATAATTGAGTGAAAGGAATAAATGATTAGCATGCATGATCTTACAGAGTATTAATTGTGTGATTGAAGGGAACCCACATCAAGATCAATTATTTTTCTGATATTGACTCGTTACCATACAAAAAGTTGGAATGACTAAATATTATCACTCCCCTCCCTCCCAACATATTGATTTTTGGACAACAAATAGAAAAAATGCAATCAAATAACTCAACTGTAACCCAATTCTTGATTATAATGTTCAGTTTTCTATTTCGAATATAATGTTCAATTTTCTTTTTAACAAATTATTACACGGACTTATCAATATCTCAAAGCTTCTTCCAATCGCCGTCTCTTTGGGTTCTTCAGCAGTTAACTCCGAGTGGCTTGGCAGCTGTAGAGTAATTTGGATCATGGTTTGCATTACCTAACACAGGCGGTCACTTTACTCCGAGGCCGTACTGTAAAAAATCCGACATAGAAGCATGTGAACAAGCACAGACTGAGACTACAAACTGAAACTAGTATCTTAATCCCCCTCTCTAGGCTCATCCATTAAGGATCTCCAAATTCAGTACTCAAGAGCTCTTGCTTGGGCTCAGTACCTCACTTTCTTCTCAAATCTGCCATGCCCTTCAAAAAGGAACTAGAGATGAATAGTTCATAATGAATTCAATGAAAAAGCGACCTCCTTTTTCCACAAGGCACACAACTTTCAGGACCCCAAGGATGATACCACTGATGAAATTCAACAATCTTGAAAATCTCCAACATCATTTTCCCCGGAATGAGAGGTGGCCCGAGTATGCCTGCATTGTGAAACATAACTTCTGCTCAGTTTTGCAGCCCCACTACCAATAGGAGCTTCCAAAAATCAGAGTACAATTCTCTCTCAAATGATCATAATCATAGTTTGGGCTGAAAATATAATTACTGATTATTAGCATAAGAATAAATAGTACCCTATGAAATTGAAGATTGGTGTAATAGACTAGGTCTATTATACAACTTTTGCTGATGAATGTTCTGTAACAATCGGTTTGTAAAATAGCTTGTAACAATTGTAGTGTAGTAATGAGAGCAAACACAAAAGAACAAAGATAATTAAGAGAGATTGAGAGAGATATTGAGTTGAGAGATAAGAGAGAGAGATTGAGTTGAGAGGGAGAGAGAGCCGAGAGACTAAGGAAGAAAATATTAATTCATTGCTTAAGAAAAGCTATCGTCCATCACGATTACTTATACTAGTAAACTTAAACAAACCCTAATTGAACTTAACATAATTAACATAAGGAAATAATTATTTTAGGATAGAATAAGGACGCTCCCAATTTCATCCGAGCCTGTTTGACTTTCTTTAAAGCTATCCGATTCCACGTCTTTCTCCCGGAACACCCAATACTCTTCCATCCTCCGTCCGGGTCATGACAATACTCCCCCCTTTTGAGAGTCTTGTCCCCAAGACTCGGATCTTTGTCGGCAGGGCGACAAAGGTTTCCTCCTTGTCTTCGACAGTGGGAGGGGTGGTTGACACAGCGGCGGTGGCCGACGACGGTTTATGAACTTCCGTCAGTGGGGCTGTGACCGGCGCTGGGACAAGAGCCTGCAATCGGAGCGGAGATCGACGCAACGGCGGGAGCTCGCTCGCTGTTGGCGTGGGGACTGGAGCAAAGAAGCGAGCGGAGGTGGGGCCCGCGCGCGGCAACGGAGTTGGCGACGGCGGGAGTGCAACTAGAGTTGCTACGGCTGGCGGTGGCGTGATGAGAGGCGGCGGCGGCATAACAGCAGGAACGACTGTCGGAGGCGAAATCGCAGGAACTGCAACAGGGACGGCTGCCGGAAATCGACGAAGAGAAGCACGGAGAGCTCGATTGAACTCAAATTCGCGAGCATACTCCCAATCGCAGGATCGTCGCTCTGAGGCTTCGTCCCAAACGAAACCAAGTCGACGCGCCTCCGCTCTACGATTGTAATAGTCAGAAATTCTATTAATCTCGTTGACAAAGCGAGCAGTTTCTTTCTCGAGGGCCGCCGCTACCGGTTGTACGATCGCCTTCACAAGTTGCTCCGAAAATACCGTGTCCATCATATTGCCCACTGTCGCAGAGTCGATGCTCTGATACCACTGTAATAGACTAGGTCTATTATGTAATTTTTATAGATAAATCTGCTGCAACAATCCACTGGAAACCAACTTGTAACAAATTGCTTAAGAAAATAAATAGATAGAACACAACGAAGGAGAAAGAGAGAGATTAAGATGATTGAGATTAGAGAGAGAGAAGAGTTTAAGGGAAAAGAAAATTATTCATTGCTTAAGAAAAGCTATCGTCCATCACGATTACTTATACTAGTAAACTTAAACAAACCCTAATTGAACTTAACATAATTAACATAAGGAAATAATTATTTTAGGATAGAATAAGGACGCTCCCAATTTCATCCGAGCATGTTTGACTTTCTTTAAAGCTATCCGATTCCACGTCTTTCTCCCCCCGGAGCACCCAATACTCTTCCGTCCTCCGTCCGGGTCATGACAATTGGAAATTAGTGAGAGCCACAACTGGATAGCCTAATCTCTACAAGAACGAGAAGAGACTCGAAAGACGAAGGTGGCTCATAATTTCTCTAGCTTATGATTATGTTAAGTGCTATCTATCGATTCAAACAGCACCGGACCGTCAATAAGCACGATCAAGATTATTAAATTAAAAAATAAAAACCAATCAGAGCCTCAGAATTAATTTATTTTGATGGAAAAGGAAGAAAGTGAGAATAAATGTCTTTCTCATGGCCAATCCCAAGAGCTCACGGCGGGAACCCGCTAGACAAGGCGATAGGATATGAGAACGCCTACCTTTGGAAATCGGAGATCTTGCGACGATTTTTACCCTGGGTTTTATGAACATCGAACTGCTCGCCCCAAATTTTATCAACCATCGCGATATTTAAGATCTAGATTGAAATTCAGATGCAAATATATATGCGAAAACAAGGTGTGAGCCGGCGAAAACCCTAATTTTATTGTCGTTGATATTGTGATTTGGGGGGGGAGGGAAGGAATTTATAGAAGCGACAGGTTAGCTTAGAGCCGTCGGATTTGATCCAGTGGTTCATGTTACATCTTTTGATAGAGCCCTAAGTTGAATTGGGCCTTCGTCAATGGAGCACAAATTAATTACTTTTTTTATAATTTTTATTCATATTGTGAAATATTTATATAGTGTTCACTTTTTTATGCAGTTTTTTTATTTTATAAAATGCATATTATAAGTGTCTAAATGCAATTTAAGTTTTGCAATAATTAATTATTCATAATAATGCTGCATTTGCAGTTGATGAGCTGGTTGGAAAGGTTATTTGCAACTTTGGAATCACTTTAACTATAAACAACTCCCATATTTTCACATGCCCTAGCTATACACAAAACAATGTACTCCCCATCCTGGTTAACTTATCTTATTTTCTTTTTGGGTTATTCCACTTAATTTATTCTGTTTCTTAAAATTAAAAATAATTATTATGTGAACTCCCATTTCTTTCTGATATTGCATATTCAGAATCGGAGCGGCTTGTATATACAACTTTCATATATTCTTGTGTGTACTACACTACAAGGGTATTGACATGTGACATTTTTCATTAAAAAATATTGGTCATATTTAACACATTTCAATACCCTTATGATGTGGTACACGCAGGATATACAAAAGTAAGACACACAAACTATTGTGATTCATAATTTGGTAAAATGACAATTGACGGCATAAAAAAGAATTAGGTGAAGCCACGAAGAACCGGAGTTCGGAAAAATTCTTGAATTATTAGGCCATATGTCTCTCAATTACTTGAAGAACTATTGCATTTGCTCATCACTTGCTCATTGTTTCTGAGGGTTAAATCTTGATTATTAGGCCTATGTCTCTCAATGCAGTGACGATAGTGATGCCTGAGGAGGAGGAGGGAGAGGCGTTCGTGGAGGTGGACCCGTCGGGGCGATTCGGGCGTTACAACGAGCACTTAGGCAGCGGTGCTGTGAAAAAAGTTTATCGTGCGTTCGACCAGCGGGAGGACAGGGATGTGGCCCGGAACCAAGTCCGGCTCAGGAATTTCAGCAGCGACCCCTCCATCGTCATGAGGCTGAGCTCGGAGATCGAGCTGCTCAAGACCCTCAAGCATGACAGCATCACACTCCTCTACCACGTTTGGAAGGATGGGGACCACAACACCCTGAATTTCATCACGGAGGCCTGCGCCTCGAGCAACCTCAGGGACTACCGGAGGAAGCACTGCCACGTCTGCATCCAGGCCCTCAAGAAATGGGGACTTCAGATCCTTAGGGGCTTGGATTATCTGCACACGCACGACCCCTGTATCATACACCGAGACTTGAACTGCAACAAAATATTCATCAACGGCAACATAGGCAAGGTCAAGATTGGGGATCTGGGCCTGGCGGCTGTCGTGGGGAAGAGCCACACGGCTCATTCCTTGCTAGGCACGCTCGAGTACATGGCACCCCGAGCTGTACGAAGAGGACTACACAGAGCTGGTTGACATATATTATTTTGGAATGCGCCTGCTCGAGATGGCAAAGTGTGAGATACCCTACAACGAATGCGTTAGCCTTGGGAAGATATACAGGAAGGTGACGGCAGGGGTGATGCCTCGAGCCATGGAGGACGTGTATGATCTGGAGCTCAAGGCATTTGTTGAGAGGTGCATTGGGAAGCCCAGGGCCAGACCCTCGGCTTCCCAGCTTCTCAAGGATCCGTTTCTTGCCGATGTGGTGGTTGATGATGTGGATTCTAGCTAGGTTCTAAAATCTAAAGCAACTTCTAGGTGATTGATGTATGATATCTTCTCATCAAATATTAATCGATACAAATATAGATGAAAGAAACGCACACTCAAATTTACGATGTCACTGAGAAAAGCAGAATTAGCCGATGCTAAATATATAGTTTTGTTTTTATTCCGGATTCATTGATTAGAATTTGGCAATGAAGTCGAGTATGTGTTGGCTGAGTTGATGAGGGCTCTCTTGGTTGAGAAAATGGGCAACTCCGGGTAGCACGGCCACCTCTTCCGGAAGCGGAACGTATTTCTTCAACCCGCCAGCCATGAACTCCTTTACACCGGGAAAGCCGTAGGTCAAGTCCGCATCACCGATCACAAACTTCACCGGCACTTTCACCGACGCCTCTGTCCAAGCCGCCGTCAGCTCCCAGCTCCTACAATACATCATTATACATCCCATCAGACTTACTTTAGTTAGAGGATCAGATGATCATAGACAATCAACTTATATATATTAATTATCTTCATACAAATCCATGGCGCGGTAGTAGTTGATTCCTCCCGTGAAGCCGGTCTTGTCGAATTGAGCAGCATAGTATTCGACGTCTTCCTTAGTCAGCCATGATGGCAGTTGTGGCGGAGGCCCCTTGAACAGAACGTCCAGCCCTAACTCCACCGGGATGCACGGGGGCTTGGGATCTCTCCACGACAGAAATGCCGTAACCACACTTGCCGTGTCGGTGGATGAAAATGCTTCCTCTACTTTTCCTTCTTCCTACAATTAATAATTAAACCAAAGATTAATTATTTAATTTTCCTGAGTTCAGAAGTAAATTAAGATCTGTGAATACCTGAAACCTGCACATGTAAAACCCATCGCCGAAGGCCTCCCTGTAGCCCTGGATGGTCTTGACCTTGGGATCTCTCGGCTGAAAAATGACACTAGTATTAACGAGCGCTTTGATCCGATCGGGTCGGAGCAAACAGAACCACCAGGCGATGATGGCCCCCCAGTCGTGGCCCACCAGGAACACCTGCTCCACCTCAAGCACGTCCAGCAGCGCCACCAGATCTCCCACGATGTGGAGCACCGTGTAGCTGCTGACTTCTGCCGGAGAGTCGGTGCCGCCGTACCCTCGCAAGTCGGGGGCAATGGCGCGGTACCCTTTGGCCGCGATATCCACCATCTGGTGCCGCCACGTGTACCACAGCTCCGGGAACCCGTGGAGGAAGAGCACCGCCGCCGGTCCCTGCCCAAGCTGAGCCACGTGCATGTTGATGCCGTTCGCCCTCACCTGCTTGTGCTCTATCTTCTCCATTTTCACTCTCTGCACTTCTCTCTCTCTAATAATAACTATTTATAATATCTTGCCTCCGTCACAATTTATTGTAGGAATCTGACATTAATTCTAAACCAATTGTGTTCGGTCCCGATTTTATAATATAAATTTGGGAAGTTTCATTCTTGGCACCTCCCAAAATTACAAATTTAAAATATTGGATTTCTCAATTATCCTAATCTCATTGAGGCCCGTACATATGCAATTGATTGTTTTATTTTGATAATGCCTTAGTGTTTATTATTTTGAGTTGAATTATCACGAACGTATCCAAGTTAGGTGGATGAATAAACTTCACCGTCTAGCGATGAATAAAAATTGATCATCATCGTCCCCTTGGGATGACGTAGCGGTGAAGGTGGGTGATCCGAAACGATATGTCATGAGTATTTATGGGAGTATTTAGAACGGACTATTTATTTCACCTACCCCGTCCCGATTTTTCGACACACTTTCCGAAATGGATGTTTATTTAAAATAAATTTAAAAACTGTTCCATTTCACTGCACATTTATCCCTCTTTTATTTTTCCCATACTCTTCCCCTCCTTTCTTAATAACTATCATCTCTCTCTCATCTTAATATCTTATCCTCTAAAAAAACTTACTTTTTCATTTTACTTTTTTCTTCTTTTTTTTTTTTTTTTCTTTTTTTTTTTTTTATTTTTTTTTTTTTTTTTTTTTAATTCATTTTCAATACTATTTTTGTTTCATATTTATTTCTTAAAGGAAACATTATTATTATTTTTTTCCATTTCACCTTTTCTCTTTTCAATTTTTTTTTTCATTTTTTATCATTATTATTCTATTATCATTTTTCTTTTTCCATTTTTTTTTTCACAACATCATTTTTATACAATCTTAATTTTTTTTCATAATTATAATTATAATTATAATTTTATTTAATACAATTTAATTTTTTATACCATTTAATTTTTACAACCTCCACGGCCACAAAAACCCACCCCCCCAAAGGGCGGAAGAAAAAAAAAAGGGCACAAACAACTCACCTTCATGGGCGCCGGCGGGGGGGGGGGGGGGGGGAAGAACCAGGGGGCCACGCTCGAAAATCGGGAGTATTTATTATTACTCTATGCTGCAGCTGTATAAAACAAATAAATTGAAGACCATTTTTTCAAAAAAAATATTGAATGATGAGTTCAAGTTTAAAGTGGGCGGATGCCCAGACATGCCCAATTAATTAAGTCCGCAGAGAAGGCAACGATGATGACGGATGTGAGCTGCTGTAAGGTTAAAGTACAGAACATCTTTATCAAACCCCAGCATCTTATTCCTCTTAATTCAATTGTTCACTTTTCCTTTACTTTTCTCACTCCTCTGATTCTTTTGGTGTCTTCTGTTTGGTTTAACTTGGATGATTTGGGGGTGAGAACAAGAGTTTGATTCTTCAACTTGGATAGAAACTGCAGCTCACAAGTTAATTAGAAATAGCCGAATTAAGGGTGGGTTTTGTCTTTAATATCTTCGTGCTTTTTTTTAAGGATTGCCCGTTCTTATCCCAAGGCCTAAATTGCTTTTCGGTGTTCACCGATTGATTGATTAAGTTCTTTTAGTAGTGACCATTCTGTAATCTATCCTATGAATTGAATATACATAGTGGGTTTCAACCTTTTTTTTCATTGGATTTGCACATGAGCTGCTCGATCTTTTGCCCCTGACAAAAATATACCTTGGTTGGGTGCTCTTTCTTGATTTTAAAATGAACTCATGTCTATCAAAATATACCTATGATGGTTTGGATGAAGCCTTCGTTGGAATCTATATGATAACTCTCTTGCTGAGAAACCTCAATCTCATACTAGTGCTTGATACTTAGTCTTTAGTGCAGGCTGTTAGAGAAAGAATGGGAGTGAGTTTGGTAGGAGAAAAGGTGATTTTGGTCCCATACATGAAGGAGCATGTCCCCCGGTACCATATGTGGATGCAAGACCCTGCCATCCTTCTAGCTACCGCGTCCGAGCCGCTTACGCTCGATCAAGAGTATGATATGCAGCTTTCATGGGTTCAAGACCCCCTCAGTATGGATTTAGTTGCATAAATTAGTAAACTTTATTCGTGACACGTATCCTAATGTTTTTTCTTTATGTTTGGCAGAGCATACCTTTATAGTTCTGAACAAAGAATTAGTGGCTGGAGATTTCATTCATGGAGAACCTCACACTGAAGGTCATTTTACTTGCCGTATAATCGCTTATGTCTTGCAGGATGATCATTGTTATTTTATGTAAGAGAGGTTCACATTATGAGTTTGAAAAAGAGGAGGTGCTTTGGTGCTTTTCTGTTAGTTCTTCTCCCCCTCACTTTACGAGTGATTCTTTGCAGCTATGGTTGGTGATGTAAATTTATTTATGAATGACCAGGAAGATCCTCAAATAGCAGAGGTAGAAATAATGATAGTCGAACCAAAAAGGTACTGTTTGATCATCCTCCTTGCTTCATTCTCGTTACACTTTTCATATTTTAAGTTGATAATTTTTCTAAATGAAAAAAAAGGGTTGTAGCAGTGACTTAGAACAGAGCATAAATTTGAGTAGTTAGTTTTCTTTATACACTCCCATGCAATTCACGAATATGTTCCAACATCATTCTGAGTACTACTTCTGAAGGGAATTCAGTAGCTGAAATATAGGGAGTGATGAAGGCACTAGCAGCATCGATTACTTAAATTGGTTCTGGATTTTGTTTTCCACATGTTAATAAATAACTGCCGGGCTGACTAAAATGTTCTAGTTATAATTTTGTATGGTTAATGGTTAGTATCCGGAGTGAGTGTAGTATGTCCAAGACTGAACTCGCATTCTCTGTTCACAGTCGTGGCAAAGGACTAGCAAAAGAGTCAATTCTGCTGATGATGGCGTCTGGAGTTAAGAATCTTGGCATCCACAGGTTTCGCGCAAAGATAGGTGAATCAAATGAAGCTTCACTGAACCTATTCAAGAAACTGGTGGGTCTTCTTCTTTCTCTCTCATGCATACAAAGATAGGTGACTAAACACTTCACTTTTTTTTTTCTTCCTTCAGGGGTTTGTGGAGACTTGTTGTAGTGAGATCTTCAAAGAGGTAACTGTACCATCTTCCATTATGTGTTGCTATTTACCCACAAACCGCATCTAGTGTTTATGTGCTTTTCAAAATACGAGGAAGGCGACACATAACCACATTACAAGTTCTTAAAAGAGGCAGTGTTTCTTAATCTTGCACATTTCAGGGAATAATTCAGATTATGAGAAAATGTTGAATCTATGCTCGTCTGTCTGTGTTCTATAGCACCGTCCTCCATCGTATATATATCCTGATCACGTATACTTGCACAGGTTACGCTGGAATTAGCAGTAACCGAGTCAAAGAGGGAGGAACTGCATCAGTTATTGGCAATGTTGTAGCTTTCTGGTAATAGAGGATTCCGGGTGAATGCACCGTTGCTGACTTTATTTCCTCTTAGATATCATAAATTGTAATCCCAATCCCCTTTAAGGATCATAATTCAGACCATGTTTCATTATTAATTTGTTTCTAAATTACTTTTCACTAATGTAATTTGTCTCCATGGGATGGGATATCGGTGAAGGTGGGTGGCTCGAGACCGATAGGTCATGAGTTCAAATTCCATTGGAAACGCTATGTGTGTGCATGTTACCTTGTCACATTAAGGGTGGTTTAATTCTCCTGCGTGGTTTGCAGTGCTATTGCACAAGAGCGAGGTTTATCCTAGGTAGGCCTGCGGGTTCCTCGTCATAAAAAAAAAGACTCACATTTCTAATAAAGTACTTAATTATTTTGATCCAAAAGAAAATTACATTTTAAGTAAAAACTAGAATATATATATCTCTTCGGAGACATCCAAACTACGTACGTATCCTTATTGAAGGGGAAGAAGAATTAAAGAAAGAGAAAAGAGAAAAAAAGTGAAGTAAAAGTATTTAAGAAAATATCTTCAACAGGTTCTTCTTGGAACTCATGATCCAACGACCTTCCTTGATAATTTAACCCTACGAAACAATAAGCAGTGATATATTAGTCCATCTTTGAAATGAAAATGTGGTGATTTAATTCCTCCTAGGTCTAGGAATAATCTTAATTTGGTCTAATTCTTACTTTGGGTTGGGAAGAGCGCTACTCTTTTCGCAGAGTGGTGGATTCTGCTTGCCGGTTGACGTGTACTTGACGTTCTGGCACACGGTGGTGGGGCCGCCTAGCTTGGGATCCCCGGTGAATTTAAGATCCACGTTTCCGATCTGCACATCTTGGCATGGCTTCGCTGAGCTGCAAGCGAATGTCAGGACGTCCTGGCTGCCGCTCGTCCCCTTTATGTTTGCAATCTGCACTTTGCTAATCTGTACGAGCGAAGGTTTCTGCAGCAGCCGCAGATCATCATAATTGAGGCATAGTTAAGATAGATAGTTAGATAGATAGATATGTGCGTACGTCGAGGGAGCAGTGGTTCCAGGGGCAGTATTGTTGATCGAAGATGACCGGGTTGCTGGCATTGACCATGGTTAGGTCGAGGAATTTCAAATCTGTGACCTTGAGGGTTCCGGGGGCGGAGGGCCATGTCTTGATCCTGACACCGTTGGAAGTGCCGGTGAAGGTGCAGCCCTCAATGGTTACCCCCGTGATGTCCTTCTCCTCCGCTTTCTTGCCCAGGCTGCCGATGCTGATGCCGTGGCCGGGCCCGCACTTGACGTTCTTGATGAGGATATCCTTGAGCTCATCCCCCATGGAGATGCAGTCGTCCCCCGTTGCGATGTTGCTGTCCAGCACCTGGATGCTGGTGCCGCGGGCGATGTGGATCCCGTCGGTGTTGGGGCTCTCGCCCGGGGCCGATATTGTCACAGCGTTGAAGGTGACGTTGGTGCTGGATCCGCAGTTTATGTGGAAGTTCTTGCTGTCTTTGGAGGTCACGTCTTTAATGACGGAGTTGTTGAGCATGTGGAGGTTCAAGGTCTGCATGCATGCAGCCATTAATTATTATTATTATTGTTATTATTATATATATAAAAAATACTTTATTCGTCCCATTATTTATGTCTTATTTACTATATTTGTTTGTCCTATTATTTATGTAACATTCATCCCACACTTTATACATTTTCATCACTATTTTATACATTTCCACAACCCGCCTTAATCTCCGCGTCGAATCCCTATGAAACATAAATAATGGGATGAAAGGAGTACTAAATATGATCCATGTACGTACTGTGGGTAAGTTTACACAGTTTCCGCCCTTGACGCAGCCCTCCCCCTTCCAGTTGTTTTGCTTCCAGGCAGTTTGGCCCTGACCATCAAAGGTGGCCCCTACGAGGTTCAGGTGGTTGATGTGCTGGAATATAACCCAACCGATTTGGACTTTGAAGATAGATGGGTCGGTCGGCGCCAGGAATGTCACCCCGACTGCTTGAAAGTCGATCGCCGGAGCCGCACAGGGGCCCTCGAAATTAATGGGCCCCACCACGTATGACCCTTTAGGGATCACCACTTTACTCGCCTCTTTGCTGTCGCAGGCTTCTTTCCAAGCGGCCGATATCGCCTGCAAACCATTATTATTATTATTATTATTTATTTATTTATTTATTATTATTATTATTATTTTATATATATATATATATTATATTATATATATATATATAAGAAGATAAGATTAATTAAATTACCTTGGTGTCGTCTGATTTACCGTCCGCCTTGGCTCCGTGCTTTTGGACACTAACATCCAAGGCCTCGTTCACCGCCACCAACGTCATCGCCACCATCAATACCCACACAGACTTCATCTTTCTTACCTTCCAGTTGCACCTAATCTCCTCCTCTCGATCTTAATTAACAATCACATGTACACCCATCTTTAGTTTTATAATTAGAATCTCTAAGCTAACCTAAACTTATCACCGAACCACCTTTTTTTGCGTCCCATTCTCCATCCAACATCATTCGACATTTTTGGTTAATTCATATAATTCTATACATATCTATTTAGATATTCACCATGCATCCGTCGCCATGCATGCATCATATGATTAACCATCGATATCCTAATTAATTAGAGCTAATGAAATGAAAATAATACGAGCTATAAGATCTAAAGCTTAGAGCTAACAAATGAAAATAATACGATTGAGAAATAATTTATGAAGAGACTCAATTCAGAATTAAACGACAACTTATTTAATGATTTTCCTCTTCATTTTTTTAGGATTTACTTGTCTGATTAAAGTCAGAGCGGTTCGTATTTAACTCATAATCTATACTCTTATGGTGTGTACCTACACCATAAGGGTGTCAACATGTGGTGTATATGTCCACACTTTTGATTTCAATAACGCCCTTACATCTTGGACACCTAATTTTGCATGTGGTACACAAAATGACATGCAGTTTGGTACGTGGATTGTGGATTGCATCACAATAATTTAACTAACACCATAATACCACTTTTTGTCTTTCAATAACTTAATTACAATTTCTTGCCTTAATTTTTCTTTACCAAAATGACATGCAGTTTTTAGGTGAATTGCAACTTGGACGCTCTAATTACACTTCTTAATTTTCACAATGTACCCAACAAGCTCTCCAAAAATTCAAGGTAGTGAGATTAATAGTTGATTGCTAAACGCAATTTTGATTTGCAGAGAGGATGCCTACACAATCAAGAGTTGATTAATTAGTTGCTCCTCGGCTGCTAATTTCTCACAAAGAAGCACGTAGCACTATTGCTTTACTTAATTTTCTTACATTAATTGTTTCTTAATTGATTAGTTTAGTTAATTAATCACGAGATGTTTGTTCCTTGCTCACCGCCAAAGGCAAATTGAATAATATGTCAAAGTGGTTTTATTAGGAAACTTTGGGACTCCATTATTGTCTGCATGTGGAGAGAGAGAGAGAGAGGAAAGCATATTTATATATATATATATATCTTAACTGATAAACATGTAAATTATTTGAGGAGGGTGCAACTTATAATGAAAATAGATGTTCGGGCTTTGTATTTTGAACCAATAAAAACCATTTTGTAGGAAGAGCTAGTGCTCAGTTGAAGAATACGTGAGTATTGTGAACGTTAATTAATTGGTAATTAATAACAAATTAAGAGAATAGGAAAGTGTACCTTAATTTATTATTATTATTATTATTATTATTATTATTATTATTATTATTATGACGAAGAACTCGTAGCCGCTACCTTTAGTGAGTACAACTCCTGTGCAATAGCCTGCAAACCACATAGGAGAATTAAACCACTCTTAGTATTTGAAAATATACAATACTAAAAAACCTTCTCTCGTTTTTCTACTGCGAAATCAAATGTTTATTTTTCAAACGAGAAATTGGAGCCATTGACTTTGACCCCTTGCTTCGAATTCATGAACGATTCTGGGATTTGAATTTCAAATTGTGTTTTCCTAATGAAAAAATGGGATTTGAACCCATGACCTTTCGGTCCCGGACCACCCACCTTCACCGCTATGCCAGCCCATGGGGACGAAAGGATGACCTTAATTTATATCAATATATATGATCCCTAGCTGTTTAATATGGCATATGACATATATATATCTACAACCAATGTGTGACACAAGCTAACTAATGATACATATATATACATATATAATCTCATAAACAATATATAAATTTTATTACCATATCGAAATGTATGTACAGACATATATACTAGATCTACCATAATTACATGAATGTATTAGGTAAAGACTAGCTCGATGAATACACAAACCACCTTTCTAATACGTGGGTGGTTCAAAATCAAAAAAAGAAAATTACATATAAACTAGCTAGGTAAGACTGACGATAAGATATCTTGTTGTTGAAGTCATGATCATACAAGTTTACATACAAGTTTATGTTTCATTCCCTCGGGTGGGCGAAGATCAACCGTCTTCTTTCCTTCAGCGGCTAGCTAGATGATTTAGACCTACGTAAGAAACAACATTAGTTAATGGTATTATCCATTTTTAACTACTAAATTAACAACAGTAGGAGAGGGATATTAATTAATTTGGTATTACTTTTTTCCAGGAGGAGCACTAGACTTGGCGCAGAGGGGTGGATTCTGCTTGCCGGTTTTAGAGTACTTGACGTTCTGGCACACGGTGGTGGGGCCGCCTAGCTTGGGATCCCCGGTGAATTTAAGATCCACGTTTCCGATCTGCACATCTTGGCATGGCTTCGCTGAGCTGCAAGCGAATGTCAGGACGTCCTGGCTGCCGCTCGTCCCCTTTATGTTTGCAATCTGCACTTTGCTAATCTGTACGAGCGAAGGTTTCTGCAGCAGCCGCAGATCATCATAATTGAGGCATAGTTAAGATAGATAGATAGATAGATAGATATGTGCGTACGTTGAGGGAGCAGTGATTCCAGGGGCAGTATTGTTGATCGAAGATGACCGGGTTGCTGGCGTTGACCATGGTTAGGTCGAGGAATTTCAAATCTGTGACCTTGAGGGTTCCGGGGGCGGAGGGCCATGTCTTAATCCTGACACCGTTGGAAGTGCCGGTGAAGGTGCAGCTCTGTACGGTCACCCCCGTGACGTCCTTCTCGTTGACACTCTTGCCGAGGCTGCCGATGCTGATGCCGTGGCCGGGCCCGCACTTGACGTTCTTGATGAGCACTTCCTTGAGGTCGTCGCCCATGGAGACACAGTCGTCTCCGGTCTTGATGGTGGTGTCCAGCACCTTGATGTTGGCCCCGCGCGCGATGTGGATCCCGTCCGTGTTGGGGCTGTCCCCCGGCGCGTCGATGGTCACCTTGCTGAAGGTGACGTTGGAGCTGGATACGCAGCTGACGTGGAAGTTCTTGCTGTCTTTAGAGGTCATGTCCGTGATGATCGAATTGTTCACGTCGTGGAAGTTCATGTTAATGGGAATGGGTGGGCATTTCCCGCCCTTGAGGCAGCCCTCCGCCTTCCAGTTGTTTGCCTTCCACGCGGCGTGGCCTTGCCCATCAAAGGTCCCGCCCGAGAGGCGGAAGTTGTTCATATTCTGGAATATGACCCACCCGTTTTGCGATTTCAGCCGATTCGAATCAACCGGCGCCAGGAAAGTCGCCCCGATAGCTTGGATGGTCACCGCAGACTTGCAGGGGCCCCTGAACTTGAGAGGCCCCACCATGTAAGTCCCTTTCGGGATCACGACTTTACTCACCGTCGTGCTCTCGCATGCATCTTTCCAGGCTTTCATGATTGCCTGCATGCATCCACAGATTAATTAATATCATCACATTTCAATTCGTTTTCCCATGACTACTCAACTCACTTGGCTGTCGTCTGACTTCCCGTCGGCCTTGGCGCCGTATTTGCCCACCGGAAAATCGGCCGCTTCGTTTACGCCCAACAACATGGCCACCACTACCGTCCATATCCACACACTACTACTCCTCCTCATCTTTAACCGATCCATCTCCTTTCTCCTTGTATATTATACATATACATTTAACTGTTGCTTTCTTAATTAATTAATTATTTATAGACAATTTTCTTGTTCAGCACATACCTAATTTTGGGTAGAAGGCATGCATGCATGTTTTCATTTGAGGTTCTCCGGCATGTATTTCTTTTTGTAAAAATAGACATATTTACAGAAATCCGCCTTTTTTTCCGTCCCATTTTCTATCCAATATCACCCATATTAATTACTCTAAATATAACTTCTTCCTAACTACAAATGATTCTTGATTCATTCCCGATTTTCAATTAATAGAGCAATTAAGTTCTTAAAATTAACCAAATCACATGTCCAATAAATCCTTGTTCAATTAATATATTTAAAAAATATGTAGTTTTGCATTAAAAAAATGCACTGTTTAATAATTTATTAAATTCTTTTTTCAATTTTATACTTTTAATTTATTATTTTTCAATACAAAATTACGTGATTTTGAATCGTACACCAATTAGATATAGATTTTTTGGAAATGAGATCTCATTTCATAATATACATAATTATTAAATGCAAAAGCCCACAACTCTAATTTGGGCCTTTTCATTTACGGGAAAGCCCACCGATGTAATAATGCCTAGTTCGAGAGTGAGGGAGTTGACGGGAAGGTAAGCAAAAAGTGAAATGTGGTCGGAGCTGGACGATATAGAGCTGGAGGAGGAGGATTTCCAGTCGTCGCTGCGGCTGAAGAAGGCCCCTCACGGAGACATTTTCGAGGCGTCCCGCGCCGGCGACGTCGATCGTCTCCGCTATCTATTAGACTCAGGTGTCAACGTCAACGCCCGCGACCAGTGGGACTCCGCCGCCCTCTACTACGCCTGCCTCGCCGGCCACCTCGAAGCCGCGCGGATGCTCCTCGAGAACGGGGCCATCTGCTCCGAGCACACATTCGACGGAGACCGATGCCACTACGCCGCCCTCAATCTCAAGGTGCGCAAGCTGCTCAAATCGTTCGAGGCCCGCCCGCCGCCCCTACAACCACTGCAGGCCGCCCTCCGCGATACCTTCTTCTCCTGCAAAGCCAACCACGCCTTCCTCCGAGATCAGTTCCACTTCAACTACCATTCTCTTCTCCCAGGTCTGATTCAATTAACTAATTTTGCCAATTTTTAGTAAAAATCAAGCTAGGGTAGGGAGGCGCCGCCATCTGTTCTCCTAATTAAGGGGGAAAAAACCCTACTTTACTTTTGAATGAATGATTAGATGGTGACTCCCATATCGAATTCGAATAGTAGGTCATGCATCCAGTTCCTGTCCAGCTGATGTTGTATTTTACGTCCAAGGAAGACCCCTTGAAGCTCACAGACTCATCCTGGCTGCTCGATCGCCATTCTTCAATAGAAAATTCGACACTGATTGGAGACAAAGAAAGGAAGTGCGATTTTCACGGGAAAAGCTTTCTTATCCCTCCCTTTTTAGCCTTGTCCAGTTCTTCTACTCCGATAGGCTAGAGATTGCTGTCGACGACATGGAAGATCTTGTTAGGATTTGCAAAGTCTGCAAGTGCCACTCTCTGCAGAGTCTTCTCGAGAAAGAAATGGTTCATCAGAAGCATGCGGAGTACAAATCTATTAGTGACACACAAGATTCTCAGAAGAGGTTCATCTTGCAGGGGATTTCCCTTCCGGAAGAAGACCGTCTCCCTGCTGCCTTAAATCGAATCCTCCAGATCTCTCTTGCAAATAGTATTGATGCTGTTGGTTCGTTGGAGATGAGAGACTCAGAAGAGGACCTTGCAGATGTTTGTGTGAGGGTTGAGGATAAGATATTCCGGTGCCATCAAGTTGTCTTAGCATCGAGATCAGAATACTTTAAGGCCAGATTGTCCCGAATAAAGGACTTCTTTGAAGGAAGTAACATTTTGCCTAATCAAGCTCTTCCCTGTCTCGAAGAACATGACCTAAATGCAGAGACTTTTCAGAAAATGATTGAATATATGTACGTCTTTATCCGCCCTTTGATGAACTTGGACTGTTAGAGAACCTAGGCTTGCTTACACATATTTGAATTTCTTTTACCAAGATTCACTGGTATTAAGCTCTATTTATGTACATTCCTTGAATCTTTTGTTCTTCTTGGCTCATTAATGGCAGTGGCATTTCCAAATTGCCATAAACTATGCAAATAGTGTACTGCATTGATTCTTGAAGATTAACTTGATGCCCAGAGGTATACTGATAAAAAATTGTTTGTTGATTCAGGTATACTGATGGCCTCGTAGAGATAAACCCTGATCAGGTGTTCTTCAACTACGGATCTTGCACTGCTTTATTTCTTTTTCTGATCTATTGTGATTAATTGTGCAGGCAGAAGACATGTTTGATGCTGCTTCAAGATACTTATTATTCCCTCTTAAACGGGCAGTGGCAGATGCACTTTTGCCACAATTGGAGATGGTTTCTCCTGCAGGGTTATGTCATTGGTTGCTGTTAGCTGACATGTATGATACATTAAGTTTGAGAATAGATAATACTCTGTTCATATGTTTGATTGATATCAATTTGTGTTTGGAAATTTTTTATATGAATCAGGTACGGCGTCTCGAAGATTCGTGAATATTGTCTGGATGCAATAGCATGCAACTTTGAGACTTTTGCTGACACACAAGAGTTTCGGGCAATGCTATTGACTCTGCCTCCTCCGTCTGGAGATTCTTCTCTCCGGACGACAGCTCCAAATGCTCCAGGATCCGAGGCAAATGTCATAGAAGGAAATGTTATTGATGATCTGAGAGAGAAATGGCTTGAGGCGGAAGGTGCTGAACTCGACAAGAGGGATGAAAGTGCATTGCTTTTTGACAAGCGCCTTGAGATGCTCATGGTTGTGGCAGAGCAAGAGAAATCAGTTGAAACTCGTGTTAATCTATAAGATTTTCTTTTACCGTCTTTGCAGCGCGACGTTTGTATCTTGAGTTTTTCATGGTATATATATACTTTTGTTTGATGATTCCAGTATGGAGATTCCACTGGTCCTCCTATATACCATTGATTTATGAAGTAGTAACTCATTCAATGAGAACCAACTCAACTTTTGTATTCTAAGCATTTTTTATGCATTTCAAATAATTCCCCTCTTGAGAAATAAATATTGAGAAATAATTGTTCAAATTTCAAAAGGACAGAACGGACATGGTCTGTCATTACCTTTTTTTTTCTGGGGGTCTTGGCAATATATTCCCTTGTTATCAGTAGATACTCATTCAACTACAGAAAGTTGTGGAGCTGCAGGGCAGTCAGAGTAACAGTTAATAGCTTGTCTCTTATTTGAACCAGCATGTCCCATCCAATCACAATTCTAAACTAGCTGCAGTACAATATGGATCAGAAATCACAGAGATATGAGGAGGCGATGCAGTAACAGTTTGGATGGAGAGAGAAAATTGAGTGTTTAAAGGTTTGGATGGAGAGAGAGTGTCTTGTGGGACCCGCTGCAAATGTTTTGTCGGCAAAAATCAACCAAAAACAACATCAAGCCGGAGGCAGCGCCGGCTCGGGGATTTAATTTCATCAAGCAACAACAATTTTGAAATGAAACAATTTTGAGTTTCATCAAGCAACAACAAAAATCAACCAAAAACTTCTTCACAGTTTAGCTTTTCCTCAAGCAACAACATCAAGCAAAAATCGGCAAACCTCAAGCAAAAACAATTTTTATCAAGCAACAACAATTTTTCTACACAAACAAAAGATTCACCAAACAATTTTTCTACACAAACAAAAAATTCAGCATACAAAAGATTTAATTTCATCAATTGAAAGAGAGAGAGAGGAAGGAGGGATAGATCTAGAGAGAGCAAAATCGAGGAGGCAGCGGCGGCTGGAGGCAGAGGACTGGCGGAGAGCGGCGGAGGGAGGCAGAGGAGCTGGCGGAGGGAGGCAGCGGCGGCTCGGGACTGGCGGAGCGGCGGCTCGGGACTGGCGGAGGGAGAAAGGTAGGGGAGGGGGGGAGAGGAGAGAGGCAGGGGGAGGGGGGAGGGGGGAAGGGGAGAGAGGCAGGGGAGAGTTTTATTCTCGAAATGTTTCCACCCGTTAAAAAGTAGCCGTTTTTAGCCGTTGAAAAAGTTTATATCCGTTGCAACGAAAAGCCACCATATTTCTATATATATGTTGCATAAGTTACAACAATGAAACCACACAAAAAAATCTCTTTCAAATATTGATTCATTTCAAAGTTTTGCTACTACAAAAATAGCTCAATATTCCACAAGCAGTTCTAGTTCATCCAGTAACAATGAAGAGCAAATCAATGATCCTGAGTATGATTTGTATGAAGCGATTCTTCAACATAGTCAGGCAATAATAGCAGAATATGAAAGAAGGTGTCTCCAGGCTAGGCGTCAGCCGAGAAGGTACATCGAAAGGAATCGTGAAGACGGACACGAAAGACTTTTCAATGATTATTTCGCCGAGGTACCCGTGTATTCCGCTGCAATATTTCGACGGCGATTCCGAATGCGGAGAGACTTATTCCTCCGAATAGTGAGTGCACTTGAGAATCACTCGTCATACTTCCAACAAAGGAACGATGCAATATATTGTAGAGGCTTGTCTCCTCTACAAAAATGCACCGCGGCAATTCGTCAATTGGCCTACGGAGTACCAGCCGATCATCTTGATGAGTATCTCCGAATGGGGGAATCAACTGCAATCAAATGTCTTTTTACATTCTGTAAGACAGTGGTGGAGATCTGGGGCAGTCAATATTTGAGAAAGCCAAATGCAGCTGACGTTCAACGTCTTACTCAGATGCACAATGATAGACATGGATTTCCGGGAATGTTGGAAAGTCTTGATTGTATGCATTGGGAATGGAAGAATTGTCCAGTCGCGTGGAAAGTTCAATTTACGAGGGGACATGGTTCTCCTACGATCGTGCTAGAAGCTGTCGCTTCCCAAGATCTATAGATATGACATGCCTTTTTTGGTGTAGCTGGTTCACGAAATGATATTAATGTGTTAAATGAATCTCCGTTATTCAACCATGTGCTCTCAGGAAATGCGCCTGAGACTAATTTTACGGTGAATGGCACACATTATAATCAGGGGTACTATCTGACAGATGGAATTTATCCAACATGGGCTACTTTCGTGAAGTCTTTTCCTTGCCCACATGATCCAAAGAGGAGTTTTTTTAAAGAAAGGCAAGAAGCTGCCAGAAAAGATGTTGAACGAGCGTTCGGGGTACTCCAAGCTCGACGGGCAATCGTTAGAGGGCCAGCTCGATTTTGGTATAGGAAAAAAATAAAATCTATCATGTTAACTTGTGTAATTTTGCACAACATGATTGTTGAGGATGAGGGGGATATGGTTGCATCTTTTCCCAATGATGAAGATGATGAACCCCCACAATTCGTTTAAGGTCCAAATCCAAAATTTCGAAATGTGATTCGAACCAACTCCGAGTTACGTAGCAGCGATGTGCATCACCAACTTCGACACGACTTGGTTGAGCATATATGGACTCGCTACAACAACAATTGATCGATTAATATTTTGATGTACTAGTTCGTAATTTTTATTTTAATTGTTGTATTGTTTAATTTTCCATGTTATTGCAAGTTTTTAAATTATTTTTTTTCCCTTTCTTAGTATTTATTGTTTAATGAATTTATCGAAATTAATTAAGATTTTTTTTATAATTATTTATTTATTCGAAGAGTAATAAAAATATTATTATATATTTGCTGTTGTTATAAAAATTATAATAGTGGGACCCAATAAAGTAAAAAAAATTATATGGATGGATGAAGGAATGTGGTTGAGTGTTTAAAAGTTGAGTGTTTAAAAAAAAGCTGACGTGGCGGAGAGAGAATGTGATGGATGGGTGTTTAAATGTTGGAGCAATGCGGATGCTCTAAGTGGTATTAGAAGTATGTCTGCAATGCCTCTAATTTCAAGGCTTTTATCTATTGAAAACACCTTATTGGTCGGAATTATTATTTGGGATTGTGATTGCAGTTTCAGAAATGCTTTTGAATTTGCTTGATTCAAAGTTTAAGTTTCACAACGCAACAAGAATCGACTCAATCACACTTCTAACGACCAAGATATAGTCAAAACAATTTTCGGACAATTTGTGAGCCAAGACGATGCAATCCAAACTCTCGAGATTGGCCTCAATTTCGGTACATGTTCGCGTTTTTTGTCATATCTTTCTCGTTACTCGTCGGATTCAGTCAATTTTTGCTGAGTTGCAAAGCTAACTCAGAGGGCTACGACTATAGGATGATTTTTCTTGCCAAACACTGAGTTAACTTGTTCAAAAACACCAAGTTATTCGACCACAATGGCGGATCCTGCTGTTGCCTTTACTTTTTTGCTGTTTCTCGTGGATCAAGAGCCTAAGTACCTCGGTTATCTCTACAAAAGTTGTTACGACACTGAGTTAGCTTCGCAATGCCGTGATAATGGGTCCAATACCACAAGTGACGAAGGAGATATGACAAAAATTTTGAAACCGCGCCGTGTGTACGATGCCCGTACATTTTTTCCCGTATGAGATGTTTACTGGTGGGAATCTCGACTTTTGTCCGGCTTATTTTTCAGTGAGGGCGTAGAAGTTTATGGTTAAAATTTACATTTAAATGATATACAAGTGTCTCTTGAAATACGAACAGTGTTAAAAATGACTTTATACGAGAAAATATCATTTTTGGTCATTTATTGTGTCTTCGGTCCGATTTTGGTCCTCCGCTTGAAAGTGCAAAATCCGACCCACAACACTCACGCGCCGGTTGTCTATTTTTTTTATATATAAATTTCACTAATTAAAGTTTTAAAATAATAAAAAAAGAAATTATATCCCTAAAACAAAGAGACTTCTTCTCAAAACAAACAGATTTCCCCCAAATCCAGAACTTCTTCTCCGCGTCTTGAGTTGCTAGTCAATCAAATTGGTGGACGAGTTGGTCCGGGCTCTTCCGAACTTGGTTGTTCACGCGGTAAGCTCGTTGTTAACTTTGATTTTTCGAACTTCCCCTTTTTACTTCGGATGGTGTACATAGTATTGGACGTAAAAATTTATAGATTTGTCCTGACCTAATTCATACATGACACTAATGTATGAATTTGTAGATATTACTTCTTCCCAGCTATTTGTTTTTATGGTTTGTGAATCCCTATTATTGCGTGACAATGCTCATGTGCTTTTCTTGAAGTCTTGGAATTATGTATTCTATTATTGTGGTAGTCAATTATAGAATTATCTTGCTGTGGGAAGACTTGTTTTTGAAGAGAATGCAACACTTTTAATGAAAGTATTTTAACTTGTCAATTTAAATGTCATCGAATGAGTTTAAATAAATGACTTTACATGTTTCCTGCAGGTTAAAAGTAAGAACATTCCTACCATTCTAGCTTCTAGTGATGCCTCAAGGACCTCGAAGCAACCATTGTCGCGAGGTCCTTCACTCTGCTAGGAGTTAATTGGTGGAGTAAGCAAAATGAGTTTAACTCATAATATTCGAATTGATAACGCAAGAATTCACATGACACGTCTCTTGGCACTAGTGTGATATCTACATCACAATTGGAGGCAATGAGGGATGCGAAGAGGGAGAACATCAAGCGAGGGAAGAAAGATACGAAATAGTTGGGAATTACCTTGTTCAGATTTGTTATACTATGATGTCGACTTTTTTTTTAAACGAGAATTACTTATGTTTTATTATCTTTTGTAAACACCATAGTTTAATCTTGTTTATTTATGTTATGCTTAATATATTTTTTTTGGTTCATCTAATATTTATTAATAATGAAGAAACATGATATTAAACAAGACGAGGGAAATTGGCAAAATCCGTATTAGTTAAATAAATTTCAAAAATTTGGGTGTTCAGGGAATTCTCGAAATATTTCAAAATTTTTGAGATTACATATATTTTTCGGAATATCATTTTTAGTTCTTCATTATTGGAAAAATCGGACCAATGACACAATAAGGACCAAAGGACCAAATATTTTCTTTACTTTATACATAATAAGAAAATTATCACAAGTATAATACTAGGAAAAACCACCCAGAGCTTTCAGGAGCGGATACCTATACGACGGCGGAGAGATGAATCAAGGTTGGGAGGGCAATTTAAGGCAGGTGGTGGTGATTTCGTAGCTGATGGGGAGGAATATGATTAGAGGATCCGAGAGCGCAAGGTCGTGGCTTTGTGGATAGCGGTGAGGAGTGAGGCGTGTGAGGCGAATTATGTTTGATTGGGGTATGATGCATCTAATTGGAAAAGGAACACTTGGACCTCCATTCTACGCGTCGTAAGAGCAAAGTGTCACGAGCCGCATGTTCGAATGGGGCTAACGGGCATGTTGCAGAGCGTTAGACCAAGTAGATCGGGTTTACTAGAAGCTAGTCTTGGGCTAGGCTTCTAGGTTTTTCCCTTTGGAGACTTGTAGAATATTCTAGAACTTTGTAGAAATGTACAAAATGTATAGATTGCTATAGATTAGTGTGGAAGGATCGAGAGACTTGATAGGAACCCTTATATTGAATTGATCTAAGTCGTTCATTGTAAGAGAGTGGGCTATAAATAGCTCAACTTCATTCATTTGAAATCATCCAAGTTTGAGTAAATATACAAGCATTCTTCAAGAATACTTGTATTGCAATATCTTCTCATCACTAAAACGTCCTTTGAAATTGTTGGACATCTCCATCGCGCGACTATTTATATCATTCGTTACGATAGTGACTTTAGCCGGTGAAATTTCTGTAGTTCCAGAATGAACATCCAGTAACAAATATCAGGGGAACTAATATAAATATATAACCTGACATATAGGAAATCAATGCTTGTATTGCAATATCTTCTCATCACTAAAAAAAGAATTGATTTTCTCTAGTGTTGCCTCAGAGGTACTAAAGACCTGAAGAGAGTCTTGAAGCCACTTTGAAATGTAACGACTGTTAGTCCCCCAAAGAACCATTCATCTGCATGCATGCGGTAAACAATTACTTTGTGCATATAGTTCCAAAACACTTTTTTACTTTTGAAACAATATTGATCAGGGATTGTCTAAATAGTATTGAGCCGTGGAATAATTGGGGAGAGCCAATTAAATATTTATGGTTGCCCCTTGAAAATGGATGGGAGCTCGAACGTGCCTAAGAAGATAATAGCTTTGTAATCAGACTTGTGCCGTATGCAACGACCTACAGGCTAAGATCTTCTTTTACCGTCTTTGGAACGCACGATTGTATCTTGAGTTTTTCATGGTTATATATATATATATATATATATATATATATATATATATATATATGAGATGGATATTTTAGGAACACATTCTTATTGAAAAACTAGGAACACATCTCCTTCTTTCATTTTAAAAATATGTGGTCCAGATTGAAGGAGCTATTTTTAATTTTGAATCTTTTATTTTATTCATTAAGGACACATATAATTTTGTAATTTTATCTTTTATTAAATTTAAATTATCTCCATAAATTATTTGATTAAACAATAAATTCATTTTATATCTTATTGAATTTTAAGTCGATTAAACAACATAATTATTATTTTATTTTATTTTATAAGTATTTTTTAGTTAATAAATATATACAGAAGGAAGAAAATACGATTTTTTCTTTAATTAATATAATTCAATTTTCTCCACCAAAATTCATCTTCTTCGAAGATGTTTCACGTGAATTTTCTATGCACTTTAAGGGAAATTTGTGTGCACTTTATGTGAATCTTATACGCACTTTCAAGAATTTATATGTACTTTACGTGAAATTTGTATGCACTTTCGTGAATTTTGTACGCACTTTTATTGAATTTACAGATATGAGAGAGATCTTTACAAATATGGGTCAGATTAACACATATATAAAAGTGAAAATACATGTTTTTACCCAATCTCACTAAAAAAACACAAAAGTACCCACTAACTATAACAATAGTTATAGAATACCCAATATTACACATTTACCCTCACTTTTTTCAATTGGCAACGAGTGCCGATAGGACCCTACGGGTGCCGATAAATTGTCATCGGCATTGGATATTTCAAATTTTAATTTTTTTTAATAAAACAATTGATCGGTAACATATTGGTTTCTTTAAAAAAAAATACATAGTGCCTATGGGCGCCGATAACATGATCGGTTATCGGCACCCTTAGACACTCATAGAGTAATACGAAAAAGAGTCCCTCTATCGGCCGTAGAAGTTGTAGGCCGATAGAGGGAACATGTTGGTTTTAAAAAAAAAATACATAGTGCCTATAGGTGCTGATAACATGATCGCCACCCTTAGACACTCATAGAATAATACGAAAAAGAGTCCCTCTATCGGCCGAAGAAGTTGTAGGCCGATAGACGGAACATGTTGGTTTTAAAAAAAAAATACATAGTGCTTATGGGTGCCGATAACATGATCGGCACCCTTAGGCACTCATAGAATAATTCGAAAAAGAGTCCCTCTATCGGCCGAAGAAGTTGTAGGCCGATAGAGGGAGCATGTTGATTTAAAAAAATAAAATTATATAGTGCCTATGGGTTCCGATAAAATGATCGGCACCCTTAGGCACTTATAGAATAATTCGAAAAAAATAAAAAAATTTAAATAACAAAGTGCCTAAGGGTGCCACTCCATCGGCACAAAAAGATTTTAACCAAAAAAAAAAAGAAAACAAGAAAGCTGATGAAAATCTGAGGGCAAATTGGTAATCTTTGGTATTTAGTTTTGTGTTTTTTTATGTAAGAATGGGTAAAAGAAGAAAGCTCCCAATATAGAACATATCTTTACATATATAGATCTAATGCTCAGAATTTTCAGATAAAAAGGACTACAAAAAATTAGATTGCAGACAAATCTACATGAAGGGATTTATGTAGATCTGGAACAAGCCTCTACAGATTTTATCTGCCTGCGGCGGTAGTGACGCAAGTGATGGTCGAATCGAGAGAGATCTGGAAGAAATCTCTGCAGATCTGGAACAAGTCTCAACAAATTTTGGGTTGTTTGTGCAGTGGAAGAACGACGTCTTCTCCATCCCCGGCGGGTTTGCTGGCGTTGAGACAACTGGATTTGCAGTCGGAGAGAAATAAGAGAAACACGCGAGAGAGATGATGGCGGGACAGAGGCGGCGCTACAGTGTCGGCGACACGAAAGAATTGGAGAGACTATGTTTTTGTAGATATGGGGAGGGATAAATTATAGAGAGAGAAGAGAGAGATAGGATGTAGAGGAGATTGAAGATGTGAATTAGAAAAGAGAAATAAGAGAGAATGGTAACATGAAGGAGTTTTTTTTTTTTTTTTTTTTTTTTTTTCACTTTGTACAAAATTACCCTCACTAAAATTATATAAAGAATTTATTTATTGATAACTAATTCAAGTAATAATCTCAATCATTCATCTCATGAAATAGAAGGTCATATTTTGTTCCTAGTTCTTTCATTAGAGGAGTTTTCCTTATTGAACTCTCATATATATACTTCTATTACATGATTCTAGTTTGGAGATTCCACTAGTTCTCCTATATACAATTGATTTATGAATTACAATTGATTTATGAATTGGTAATTCATGTGGTTGTGTGTAGATGAGTGGGTGATTGCGAGTAGAGAGGTAGACCCCAAAAAGAAAAGGTAAGAGTTTGTGTAGTAATTGTTTTACATTTTAACAAGTCAAGCGAAACAACTAAAAAAGAAAACAAAATATTTTCCATTTTAATCCAAAAAGAAAACAAGACAAGTCAAGCGGGACAAATGGAGTAATTGCAATTAAACTGTAAATAGTTGGTTGCGCAACGTGCATGAAAACGTCCTCCATACTCATGCGATTAGTAGTTTGTAAAACCCAAGTCAATACAATAGCTAAGCAAGATAATCTTCATATCAGAACAAAACATCAATATACCGGATAGTCAAACAAAACAGAACAGTTTTGAGTTGTAGATACTTGCTAACAGAATCTATATTACAAATAGGAGTTGTATGAGTTGATCAATGGGACTGCAAAAGGCTCCTTCACTCCATAAGCCCTAAACCTTTTCTTATGATTGTCCCGCTACAGTTCTAAGAAAAAAAACATAAACTCGAAGTCACTAGTCATGACAAGTCGGTGAAAAGAAAAACTTACTATTAAATCTGGGCCCATCTGAAGTTGGGTGATCCTGATATTTAATTGATCACCAACTTTGATTCTATTAGAGCCATCTTTCTTCATGTAGGAATCATGCAAAAAGACTAGATCCGGACATGAAATTCATTTTCTTGAAATTTCCAATCTTAAGTAATCATTAAGAGAATACTTACACTTCGATTCACAAAGATCGGCATCTGTTTGAAAGGGTCCATGCAAATTATCCCAATCTATACAAAGTATCAAAGTATGAATATCACAAAATATCAGAGTATTAGAGAAAAGAAAAAGCATTCTTACCAGTCTAACAAACCTGACAATGCCAGTAATCTAGTCGTCTAGTCTAGGCCGATAGACGTTGGCAAGTATTTGAAAAAAACTACTTTTATCCCCAACCACCCCCAAACACCCAACCATCTCAATATTTAATTACTTTCTCACTCCTCAATATACTACAAATTTTAACTCAATCCAACCATCTCCACTTTTATCTTTTATCCCTGACCACCCCAAACACCCAAACACTCAATTATAAAATTATATATTTTTAATTATTTTATATTTCGTAATAGAACAAAATATAAAAGTCATAAATTAATATTAATAAAACACACAACAATAATTGAAAGCAAAAAAGCGAAATTAAATCAACAAAAAATTGAAATTACAAATAACGAAATAGAAAAAGTTCAATTATCATTGCCGAATTTTTGTCATATGTGCTCGATCAAGTCGTCTTGAAGAGTCTTGTGCTCTTCTCTATTCCGAACTTGGTCCCTATTTCTCATATAATTGCTTAGGCTTGCAATCCTATCTGTAGAGTTTAACAAATTATTTGTTTCTACATCTCCACTTTGTTGATTGCTTTGACTACCACGGTCTTGTATAAATTATGTGGGATCTTGATAATTCAGATAGGAGCTTCTTTCATCTTCCACTATCATATTGTGTATAATGATGCATGCTCTTAGTATTTTCCCCATAAGATCACGATCCCAAATAAGACACGGTTGCTTGATAAAAGCAAAACGAGCTTGTAAAACGCCAAATGCTCGTTCAACGTCTTTGCGAGCAACCTCTTGATATAGAGCAAATAATTTTTCCTTTCGAAGGAGAGGAGCTCTAATAGATTTGACAAATGCCTGCCCATTCAAGCATATATGCCATCTCGTGAGATAATATCCCATGTTGTGTACATTACCATTAACGACATAACTGACCTTAGGTGCGCGACCTTCCATGATATCTTTAAAGAGAGGAGATTAATCGAGTACATTGATATCATTTCTGGAACCTAGGGTTCCAAAAAATGAATGTCAAATCCACAAATCTTAGGATACAACTGCTTCTAAAATAATTGTTGGCTTACCGCTTCTTCCCCTAAATTGCCCTCGCCCAACCGGTTGGACAATTTTTCCATTCCCGAGTGCATGCAAATCAATCTTGTCTAACATGCTTGGAAAACCGCATCGTTCTCCTACCTGCAAAAGATATGTCATGTCTTCTTGAGAGGGCTTTCTCAAGTATTGATCACCGAAGTTGGAAATTACACCTTCAACGAATTTAATAAGAGATTTCCTTATGAGTTGACCGCTCATTCGTAAGTATTCGTCATGCAAGTCGGGCCGGCCGTGCCATACGCCAATACCCGCATGGCGGCGGTGCATTTACGAATAGAAGACATACCTTGAAAAGATGTGCAACATCTCTACAATTTTAAAGGTTAACGCCTTGAAAAGATTTTCAATTCGAATGCCAAAATAATAATTTTTTTAATATTTAAAAAATTGAGCAAAATCTCCAAATTTTAAAAGGTTAACCCCATTAAAAAATTATCAAGTCGAATGCAAAAATAATATTTTTTTTTTAAGTTAGAAAAATGTGAAACATTTTTAGAATTCTTAAAGGTTAACCCCTTTAAAATATTTGTAATTCGAATGCAAAAATAATAATTTTTATTCAAATTTTAAAGGTTAACACCTTAAAAAAATTATCAAATCGAATGCAAAAATAATAATTTTTTTTTGAAGTTAGAAAAAAGTGCAAAGTCTCCAGAAATTTTAAAGGTTTACCCTTTAAAATATTTGCAATTCAAATGCTAAAACAATAATTTTTCATAAATAAAAATTGAGCAAAATCTCCAAATTTTTAAAGAACCCCCTTAAAAAAATTATCAAATCGAATGAAAAAATAATAATTTTTTTAAGGTTAGAAAAATGTGCAAAGTCTCTAGAAATTTTAAAGGTTTACCCCTTTAAAATATTTTCAATTCAAATGCTAAAAGAATAATTTTTTCATATATAAAAAATTGAGCAAAATCTCCAATTTTTCTAATATTTTGAAGTTAGAAAAAATGTACATAGTCTCTAGAATGTTTAAAGGTTAACCCTTTTAAAATGTTTGCAATTCGAAAGCTAAAATAATAATTTTTTCATATGAAAAAAATTGAGCAAAATCTCAAAATTTTTAAAGGTATATTTATCAAAATTTTTAAAGGTATATTTATCAAAATTTTTAAAGGTAAATTGAGCAAAATCTCAAAATTGAGAAAAAATGTACATAGTCTCTAGATTGTTTAAAGGTTAACCCTTTAAAAAATTTATCAAATCGAATTAAAAAAATATATATTTTTTTTCAAGTAAGAAAAAATTTACAACATCTCTAGAATTTTAAAGGTTAACGCCTTTAAAAGATTTGCAATTCAAATGCCAAAATAATAATTTTTTTAATATATAAAAAATTGAGCAAAATCTCCAAATTTTTAAAGGTTGCCCCTTTAAAAAATTATCAAATCGAAATGAAAAAATAACATATATTTTTTCAAGTAAGAAAAAATGTGAAACATTTTTAGAATTCTTAAAGGTTAACCCCTTTAAAATATTTGCAATTCGAATGCCAAAATAATTCCAATTTTTAAAGGTCCCTTAAAAAAAGATCAAATCGAATGCAAAAATAATAATTTTTTTTGAAGTTAGAAAAATGTGCAAAGTCTCTAGAAATTTTAAAGGTTACCCCTTTAAAATATTTGCAGTTCGAATATTATTTTTTGAAAGGTTAACCCCTTTAAAAAATTATCAAATCGAATACAAAAAATTATATTTTTTTTCAAGTTAGAAAAAATGTGCAACGTCTCTAGAATTTTTAAAGGTTAACGGCTTTAAAAGATTTGCAATTCGAATGCCAAAACAATAATTTTTTTGATAAATAAAAAAATGACCAAATTCTCCAAAGTTTTAAAGGTTAACCCCCTTAAAAAATTATCAAATCTAATGCAAAAATTATATTTTTTTTAAGTTAGATAAAATGCGCATAATCTCTAGAATTTTTAAAAGTTAACCATTTTAAACGATTTGCAATTGGAAAGCTAAAATAATAATTTCTTTCATATATAAAAAATTGAGCAAAATCTCCAAATTTTTAAAGGCTTCCCCCATTAAAAAATTATAAAATCGAATGCAAAAATAATATATTTTTTGAAGTTGGAAAAAATGTGCAAAGTCTATAGAATACTTAAAGGTTAACACCTCTAAAATATTTGCCAATCGAATGCTAAAATAATAATTTTTTTCATATATAAAAAATTGAGCAAAATCTTAAAATTTTTAAAGGTACCCCTTTAAAAAATTAGCAAATTGAATGCAAAAATAATTTTTTTTTCAAGTTAGAAAAAATGTGCAAAGTCTCTAGAAAACTTAAAGTTTAACCCCTTTAAAATATTTGTCAATTGAATGCTAAAAAATAATAATTTCTTTCAGATATGAAAAATTGAGCAAATTACCAAATTTTTAAAGGTGTTACCCTTTAAAAAATTAGAAAATCGAATGCAAAAATAAAATATTTTTTTTCAAGTTAGAAATAATGTGAAACATCTCTAGAATACTTAAGGGAACCTCTTTGAAATATTTGCAATTCGAATACTACAATAATTTTTTTTTCATATATTAAAAATTGATCAAAATCTCCAAATTTTTAAAGATTAACCGATTTAAAAACAAAGCAAATCGAATGCAAAAATAATAATTTTTTTCATATATGAAAAATTGAGCAAAATTTCAAAATTTTTAAAGGTTAACCGTTTAAAAAATTAGCAAATCGAATGCAAAAATAAAATATATTTTTTTAAGTTAGAAAAAATGTGAAACGTCTCTAGAATACTTAAAGGTTAACCCCTTTAAAATATTTGCAATTCGAATGCTAAAATAATATTTTTTTCATATATGAAAAATTGAGCAAAATCTCCAAATTTTTAAAGGTTAACCCCTTTAAAAAATTACCAAATCGAACGCAAAAATTATATATTTTTTTCAAGTTAGAAAAAATATGAAACGTCTCTAGAATACTTAAAGGTTAACCCCTTTAAAATATTTGCAATTCGAATGTTAAAATAATATATGTTTTTTTTCAAGTTAGAAAAAATATGAAACTTCTCCAGAATACAAAAAGGTTAACCTCTTTAAAATATTTGCAGTTCGAATGCTAAAAAAATAATTTTTTTTTCGTATATAAAAAATTGTGCAAAATCTCAAAATTTTTAATGGTTAACCCCTTTAAAAGTTAGCAAATAGATTGCTAAAATAATATATTTTTTTTCCATGTTAGAAAAAGTGTGAAACGTCTCTAAAATACTTAAAGGTTAAACTCTTTGAAATATTCAATTCGAATGAAAAAATAATTTTTTTTCATATATTAAAAATTGATCAAAATCTCCAAATTTTTAAGGGTTAACCCCTTTAAAAAATTTGCAAATTGAATGCAAAAATAATTATTTTTTTCAAGTTAGAAAAAATATGAAACGTCTCTAGAATACAAAAAGGTTATCCTCTTTAAAATATTAGCAGTTCGAATGCTAAAAAGATAAAAAAAATTTAGTATATGAAAAATTGAGCAAAATTTCCAAGTTTTTAAAGGTTAACCCCTTTAAAAAATTAGCAAATCGAATGCAAAACTATTTTTTTTTCAAGTTAGAAAAAATGTGAAACGTCTCTAGAATACTTAAAGATTAACCCCTTTAAAATATTTGCAATTCGAATGCTAAAATAATAATTTTTTTCAGATTTTAAAAATTGATCAAAATCTCCAAATTTCTAAAGGTTAACCTCTTTAAAAAATTAGAAAATCGAATGCAAAAATAATATATTTTTTTTCAATTTAGAAAAAATATGAAATGTCTCTAGAATACAAAAAGGTTATCCTCTTTAAAATATTTGCACTTCGAATGCAAAAATAAAATATTTTTTTTTCAAGTTAGAAAAAATGTGAAACATCTCTAGAATTCTTAAACGTTAACCCTTTAAAATATTTGCAATTCGAATGCTAAAATAATAATTTTTTTTCATATATTAAAAATTGATCAAAATCTCCAAATTTTTAAAGGTTAACCCTTTAAAAAATTAGCAAATCGAATGCAAATATAATATTTTTTTCATATATGGAAAATTGAGCAAAATCCCCAAAATTTTAAAGGTTAACCCCTTTAAAAAATTACCAATTCGAATGCAAAAATAATATATTTTTTTCAAGTTAGAAAAAATGTGAAACGTCTCTAGAATACTTAAAGGTTAACCCCTTTAAAATATTAGCAAATCGAATGCTGAAATAATATATTTTTTTTCCAAGTTAGAAATAATGTGAAAAGTCTCTAGAATACTTAAAGGGAACCTCTTTGAAATATTTGCAATTCGAATGCTAAAATAATAATTTTTCTCATATATTAAAAATTGATCAAAATCTCCAAATTTTTAAAGGTTAACCCTTTTAAAAAATTAGCAAAGCGAATGCAAAAATAATAATTTTTTTCATATATTAAAAATTGAGCAAAATTTCCAAATTTTTAAAGGCTAACCTAACCCCTTTAAAAAATTACAAAATCGAATGCAAAAATAAAATATATTTTTTTCAAGTTAGAAAAAATGTGAAACGTCTCTAGAATACTTAAAGGTGTTACCCTTTAAAATATTAGCAAATCGAATGCTGAAATAATATATTTTTTTTCAAGTTAGAAATAATGTGAAACATCTCTAGAATCTTTAAAGGGAACCTCTTTGAAATTTTTGCAATTCGAATGCTAAAATAATAATTTATTTCATATATTAAAAATTTATCAAAATCTCCAAATTTTTAAAGGTTTAACCCCTTTGAAAAATTAGCAAATCGAATGAAAAAATAATAATTTTTTTCATTTATGAAAAATTGAGCAAAATCTCCAAATTTTTAAAGGTGTTACCGTTTAAAAAATTAGCAAATCGAATGCAAAAATAAAATATATTTATTTAAGTTAGAAAAAGTGTGAAACGTCTCTAGAATACTTAAAGGTTAACCCCTTTAAAATATTTGCAATTCGAATGCTAAAATAATATTTTTAACACCCCTTTAAAAAATTTGCAAATCGAATGCAAAAATAATAATTTTTTTCATATATGAAAAATTGAGCAAAATCTCCAAATTTTTAAAGGTTAACCCCTTTAAAAAATTAGCAAATCAAATGCAAAAATAAATTATTTTTTTTCAAGTTAGAAAAAATGTGAAATGTCTCTAGAATACTTAAAGGTTAACAAACCCCTTTAAAAATTTAGCAAATTGAATGCAAAAATAAATTTTTTTTTCAAGCTAGAAAGAATGTGAAACGTCTCTAGAAATCTTAAAGGTTAACCCCTGATGGTCCGGAGACAAATATCAGGTGTAGAGGGGGGGGTGAATACACCTGAGTACCGTTTCTTTTTCTCGGTGAAGGTCAGCTGAAGCTGTTGGTTGCAACCGATGAACAGTGCCAAATAAACCTTCGATCACGGGACAGAGTGAGTCGCCATCGAGCTCTCCTACTGACTTTTGTCAGTACTTCGAAACTCAGTCGGAGACTTAAGTATGCGGATAAGTGTGGGTCCCGGAGTTTGTCTCTTTTTGAAAACGTGTTTTCGCAGATTAAATTCTTTTGGCTGTGCGACTTTAGAAATACGTTTTATGCAAACTTATGATTTTTAAAGGTTTGTATGCACTAAAACAGTAAAGAACACAAGCAATTTAACGTGGTTCGGATACGCAAGATCCTATGTCCACGGTCCTGAACAGAGGAGGATAACTTGTTGATTAGTCTGAGCAAGTCTCAGCAAGGAAACTGTGCACATGACAGATCCTTCTAAGTTATAATCCTTAGCGACTTTACAATTCAAACCTAAGTTCGAAAGGGAGCGAAACAGTTCTCCAACTAATGAAGGAGTTCTTACAATAAGAACAGTTCACTAAAAATGAACTCCTTCGAATCTAAGCTATAAATCTGACAATGAGCTTAGGTAGAGAAGAAAGGGATCTAAAGACTCTAGAGAGAAGAATCACAAAATATTCTAATAAATGCAGATTCTTCGATGGATGTTCTGATGAGTTTGCTAGAGTGTTTGAGAGCTTGAGCAATTTCCCTTTTTAATTTCGTGCTTCTCCTCTTTTTTGAGCTTCGAAATCTTCTCTATTTATAGTTGTGAGCTATGGCATATGTCCGTTGGAGACGACGATGCCACGTGTCACAAGCTTCCAAAGAAAACGGCCATTAATTTGAACTTGTTGCAGCAGGGCAGTTAACTACTGTACATGAGAGCAGCTTTATTGTTTGGAGCAGGTAAGGCGTTGTCGGCTTCTCATTGGTCGAGGTTTGTGGTTGGTGAGATTGTCAGAGTTGACCGTTCAAACAACCTCGTATGATCTTCTGCTGAACTTTCGAAAAGACTTAAGTAGCTGGGTCGCTTTCTGTCGAATACAGTAGACTGCTAAGTCTCTGTCTTCTTCGACTGAGTCGGCTGACAAGGAATGTAACCTCGAGTAAGTCGGTGGCGGATCGCGAAGGTCTTGGGCTTGCATGAGTTCTTCTGCGATGACTTATCATTTCTTTGGGTTGGCTTCTACTGAGGTCTACTCAGCTGATGATTGAAGAACGCAAGTGATACACTGATGACGTGGGATTCTGAAAAGTATCTTCGGCAGAAGATCAGTTCAACAATTACCCCGTATAGAACTTAGACAAAATATAAAAACGATTACAACAAGTCTAACCTATACATCAGCTAATCCTAACGACATACTAAACTACTGATATCAGCTCGGTTTTGGGATCTTCAATTCCCTAGTACTACTATGATTTCCCCCAATTTTCTTTTAACCACGAACAGCTGAGTATCATCTACTGACTCATATCCAACAACCCCTTTAAAATATTTTCAATTAGAATGCTAAAATAATAATTTTTTCATATATTAAAAATTGATCAAAATCTCCAAATCGAATAATAAAAATTGATCAAATTTTTACAGGTTAACCCCTTTAAAAATTTACCAAATCGAATGCAAAAATAATATATTTTTTTCAAGTTAGAAAAAATATGAAACGTCTCTAGAATACTTAAAGGTTAACCCCTTTAAAATATTTGCAAGTTGAATGCTAAAATAATAATTTTTTTCACATATTAAAAATTGATCAAAATCTCCAAATTTTTAAAGGTACCTCTTTAAAAAATTTGAAAATCTAATGTAAAAATAATATATATTTTTTTTCAAGTTAGAAAAAATATGAAACTTCTCCAGAATACAAAAAGGTTAACCTCTTTAAAATATTTGCAGTTCGAAAGTTATAAAGATAAATTTTTTTCGTATATAAAAAATTGAGCAAAATCTCCAAATTTTTAAAGGTTAAGCCCTTTAAAAAATAGCAAATAGATTGCTAAAACAATATATTTTTTTCCATGTTACAAAAATGTGAAACGTCTCTAAAATACTTAAAGGTTAAACTCTATGAAATATATGCAATTCTAATGCAAAAATAATTTTTTTTTCATATATTAAGAATTGATCAAAATCTCCAAATTTTTAAAGCTTAACCCCTTTAAAAAATTTCCAAATTGAATGCAAAAATAATTATTTTTTTCAAGTTAGAAAAAATATGAAACGTCTCCAGAATACAAAAAGGTTATCCTCTTTAATATATTTGCAGTTCGAATGCTAAAAAGATAAAAAAAATTTCGTATATGAAAAATTGAGCAAAATCTCAAAATTTTTAAAGGTTAACACCCCTTTAAAATATTAGCAAATCGAATGCTAAAATAATATATTTTTTTTCAAGTTAGAAAAAATTTGAAACGTCTCTAGAATACATAAAGGGAACCTCTTTGAAATATTTGCAATTTGAATGCTAAAATAATAATTTTTTTCATATATTAAAAATTGATCAAAACTCCAGATTTTTAAAGGTTAACCACTTTAAAATATTAGCAAATCGAATGCAAAAATAATAAATTTTTTTCATTGATGAATAATTGAGCAAAATCTCAAAAATTTTAAAGGTGTTACCCTTTAAAAAATTAGCAAATCGAATGCAAAAATAAAATATTTTTTTTCAAGTTAGAAAAAATTTGAAATGTCTATAGAATACTTAAAGGTTAACCCCTTCAAAAAATTTGGAATTCGAATGTTAAAATAATAATTTTTTTCATATATTAAAAATTGATCAAAATCTCAAAATTTTTAAAGGTTAATAACCCCCTTTAAAAAATTTGCAAGTCGAATGCAAAAATAATATTTTTTTTTAAAGTTAGAAAAAATGTGAAATGTCTCAAGAATACTTAAAGGTTAACCTCTATAAAATATTTGCAATTCGAATGCTACAATAATAATTTTTTTCATATATTAAAAATTGATCAAAATCTCCAAATTCTTAAAGGTGTTACCCTTTAATAAATTAGCAAATCGAAAGCAAAAATAATATATTTTTTTCATGTTAGAAAAAATGTGAAATGTCTCTAGAATACTTAAAGGTTAACAACCTCTTTAAAATATTTGCAATTCGTATGCTAAAATAATAATTTTTTTCGTATATTAAAAATAGATCAAAATCTCCAAATTTTTAAAGGTGGATATTTGCAATTCGAATGTTAAAATAATAATATTTTTCATATATGAAAAATTGAGCAAAATCTCCAAATTTTTAAAGGTGCCCTTTAAAAAATTAGAAATCGAATGCAAAAATAATATATTTTTTTCAAGTTAGAAAAAATGTGAAATGTCACAAGAATACTTAAAGATTAACCTCTTTAAAAATATTTGCAATTCGAATGCTAAAATAATATTTTTTTTTTCATATATTAAAAATTGATCAAAATTTCCAAATTTTTAAAGGTTAACCCCCCCCCTTTAAGAAATTAGTAAATCGAATACAAAAAAATTAGTAAATCAAAATTTTTAAAGGTTAACCCCCTTTAACCCCCTTTAAAAAATTGGCAAATTGAATGCAAAATTAATATTTTTTTTTTAAGTTAGAAAAAATATGAAAGGTCTCTAGAATATTTGAAGTTAAAATGCTGAAAAGATAATTTTTTTCGAATATGAAAAATTGAACAAAATCTCCTAATTATTAATGTTTCACCCCTTTAAAAATTAGCAAATCGATTGCTAAAATAATATATATTTTTTTCAAATTAGAAAAAATGTGAAACGTCTCTAGAATATTTCAGGGTTAACCCCTTTACAATATTTGTAATTCGAATGCAAAAATAATATAATTTTTTTAAAGTTAGAAAAAATGTGAAACGTCTGTAGAATACTTAAAGGTTAACATATATAAAAAATTTGCAAATCGAATGCAAAAATAATATATTTTTTTTTCAAGTTAGAAAAAATGTGAAATGTCTCAAGACTACTTAAAGGTGTTCTCTTTAAAATATTTGCAATTCGAATGCTACAATAATAATTTTTTTCATATATTAAAAATTGATCAAAACCTCCAAATTTTTAAAGGTTAACCCCTTTAAAAAATTTGCAACTCGAATGCAAAAATAATATATTTTTTTTCAAGTTAGAAAAATGTGAACTGTCTCAAGAATACTTAAAGGTTAACCACTTTAAAATATTTGCAATTCGAATGCTACAATAATAATTTTTTTCATATATTAAAAATTGATCAAAATCTCCAAATTATTAAAGGTTAACCCCTTTAAAAAATTAGCAAATCGAATGCAAAAATAATATATTTTTTTCAAGTTAAAAAAATTTGAAACGTCTTAAGAATACTTAAAGGTTAACCTCTTTAAAATATTTGCAATTCGTATGCTAAAATAATAATTTTTTTCATATACTAAAAATTGATCAAAATCTCCAAATTTTTAAAGGTGTTACCCTTTAAAAAATTTGCAAATCGAATGCAAATATAAATTATTTTTTTTCAAGTTAGAAAAAATGTGAAACGTCTCTAGAATACTTAAAGGTTAACTCCTTTAAAAATTTAGCAAATTGAATGCAAAAATAATATATTTTTTTTCAAGTTAGAAAAAATGTGAAATGTCTCTAGAATACTTAAAGGTCAACCTCTTTAAAATATTTGCAATTCGAATGCTACAATAATAAATTTTTTTATATATTAAAAATTGATCAAATCTCCAAATTTTTAAAGGTTAACCCTTTAAAAAATTAGCAAATCGAATGCAAAAATAATATATTTTTTTTCAAGTTAGAAAAATTGTGAAACCTCTCTAGAATACTTAAAGGTTAACCCCTTTAAAATATTTGTAATTCGAATGCTAAAATAATAATTTTTTTCATATATGAAAAATTAAGCTAAATCTCCAAATTTTTAAAGGTGTTAAAAAATTAGCAAATCGAATGATAAAATAATATAATTTTTTAAAGTTAGAAAAAATGGGAAACATCTCTAGAAAAGGTTAACCCTTCAAAATATTTGCAATTCAAAATCTAAAATTATAATTTTTTTCATATGTGAAAAATTGAGCAAAATCTCAAAATTTTTAAGGGTGTTACCCTTTAAAAAATTAGCAAATCGAATCCAAAAATGATATTTTTTTTCAAGTTAGAAAAAATGTGAAACGTCTCTAGAATACTTAAAGGTTAACCTCTTTAAAATATTTGCAAATCGAATGCTACAATAATAATTTTTTTCATATATTAAAAATTGATCAAAATCTCCAAATTTTTAAAGGTTAACTCCTTTAAAAAATTAGAAAATCGAATGCAAAAATAACATATTTTTTTTCAATTTAGATAAAATGTGAAACGTCTCGAGAATACTTAAAGGTTAATGCCTTTAAAATATTTGCAATTCGAATGCTAAAATAATAATTTTTTTCATATGTGAAAAATTGAGCAAAATCTCCAAATTTTTAAAGGTTAACCTAACCCCCTTTAAAAAATTAGCAAATCGAATACAAAAATAATATATTTTTTTTTCAAGTTAGAAAAAATGTAAAATGTCTCTAGAATACTTAAAGGTTAACCTTTTTAAAATAATTGCAATTCGAATGCTACAATAATAATTTTTTTCATATATTAAAAATTGATCAAAATCTCCAAATTTTTAAAGGTTACCCCTTTTAAAATATTTGCAATTCGAATGATAAAATGATAATTTTTTTCATATAAAAAAAATTGAGCAAAATCTCCAAAATTTTAAAGGTTAAACCCTTTAAAAAATTAGTAAACCGAATGCAAAAATAATATATTTTTTTTCAATTTAGAAAAAATGTATTAAAAATTGTTCAAAATCTCCAAATTTTTAAAGGTTAACAACCCCTTTAAAAAATTAGAAAATCGAATGCAAAAATAATATATATTTTTTTCAATTTAGAAGAAATGTCAAACGTCTCTAGAATACTTAAATGTTAACCCCTTTAAAATATTTGCAATTCGAATGCCAAAATAATATTTTTTTTCATATGTGAAAAATTGAGCAAAATCTCCAAATTTTTAAAGGTTAACCCCTTTAAAAAATTAGCAAATCGAATGCAAAAATAATATATATTTTTTTCTAGTTAGAAAAAATGTAAAATGTCTCTAGAATACTTAAAGGTTAACCTCTATAAAATATTTGCACTTCGAATGCTACAATAATAATTTTTTTCATATATTAAAAATTGATCAAAATCTCAAAATTTTTAAAGGTAACCCCTTTAAAAAATTAGCAAATCGAATGCAAAAATAATATATTTTTTTCAAGTTAGAAATAATATGAAACGTCTCTAGAATACTTAAAGGATAACCCCTTTAAAAAATTAGCAAATCGAATGCAAAAATAATATAATTTTTTAAAGTTAGAAAAAATGTGAAACGTCTCAAGAAAAGATTAACCCCTTCAAAAATTTTGGTATTCGAATGTTAAAATAATAATTTTTTTCATATAAGAAAAATTGATAAAAATCTCCGAATTTTTAAAGGTTAACCCCTTTAAAAAATTTGCATGTCGAATGCAAAAACAAAATATTTTTTTTCAAGTTAGAAAAATGTGAAATGTCTGTTGAATAATTAAAGATTTACCCCTTTTAAATTTTTGCAATTCGAATGCTAAAATAATATTTTTTTATATAAGAAAAATTGAGCAAAATCTCCAAATTTTTAAAGGTGTTCCCTTTAAAAATTAGCAAATTCGAATGTAAAAATAATATATTTTTTTCAAGTTAGAAAAAATGTAAAATGTCTCTAGAATACTTAAAGGTTAACCACTTTAAAATAATTGGAATTCGAATGCTACAATAATATTTTTTTTCATATATTAAAAATTGATCAAAATCTACAAATTTTTAAAGGCGTTCCTTTAAAAAATTTGCAAATCGAATGCAAAATTAATATATTTTTTTTCAAGTTAGAAAAAATGTGAAACGTTTCTAGAATACTTAAAGGTTAATCTCTTTAAAATATTTGCAATTCGTATGCTAAAATAATAATTTGTTTCGTATATTAAAAATTGAGCAAAATCTCCAAATTTTTAAAGGTCTTACCCTTTAAAAAATTAGCAAATCGAATGCAAAAAGGACATATTTTTTTTTCAAGTTAGAAAAAATGTGGAACGTCTCTAGAATACTTAAATGTTAACCTCTTTAAAATATTTGCAAATCGAATGCCACAATATTAATTTTTTTCATATATTAAAAATTGATCAAAATTTCCATAATTTTAAAGGTTAACCCCTTTAAAAATTAGCAAATTGAATGCAAAAATAATATATTTTTTTTCAAGTCAGAAAAAATGTGAAATGTCTCTAGAATACTTAAAGGTTAACCCCTTTAAAATATTTGCAATTCGAATGCTAATATAATAATTTTTTTTTCATATAAGAAAAATTGAGCAAAATCTCCAAAATTTTAAAGGTTAACCCTTTAAAAAATTTGCAAATCGAATGCAAAAATAAATTATTTTTTTTCAAGTTAGAAAAAATGTGAAACGTCTCTAGAATACTTAAAGGTTAACCCCTTTAAAAATTTAGCAAATTGAAAGGTGTCCCTTTAATAATTTTTTTCATATATTAAAAATTGATAAAAATCTCCAAATTTTTAAAGGTTAACTAACCCCGTTAAAAAATTTTCAAATCGAATGCAAAAATAAATTATGTTTTTTCAAGTTAGAAAAAATATGAAACGTCTCTAGAATACTTAAAGTTATCCTTTAAAAATTTAGCAAATTGAATGCAAAAATAACATTTTTTTTTCAAGTTAGAAAAAATGTGAAATGTCTCTAGAATACTTAAAGGTTAACCTCTTTAAAATATTTGCAATTCGAATGCTACAATAATAATTTTTTTCATATATTAAAAATTGATCAAAATCTCCAAGTTTTTAAAGGTGTTACCCTTTAAAAAATTAGCAAATCGAATGCAAAAATAATATATTTTTTTTCAAGTTAAAAAAATTTGAAACATCTCAAGAATACTTAAAGGTTAACCTCTTTAAAATATTTGCAATTCGTATGCTAAAATAATACTCCCTCCGTCCCAGCTCAAGTAATAAAATTGGGGCCGGCACGGGAATTAAGAAGTTGAAAGATAAAGTATGAGAGAGAAGTTTATGATAAAGTAAGAGAGAGAAGATGAGTGAGATTGTGAGAGAGTAATTGATCAAGTAGGAAAGAGAAATAATAAAATAAGAGAGATAAATGATTCAAGTAGGAAAGAGAAATGAAAAAGTATAAGAGAGAATTGATAAAGTAGGAGAAAATTTATGATTTTTTTATAAATTATTTCTATTTTTGGAAGTGTGTCACTTGAGATGGGACGCCCGAAATGGAAAGTGTGTCACATGGAGCGGGACGGAGGGAGTAATTTTTTTCATATATTAAAAATTGATCAAAATCTCAAAATTTTTAAAGGTTAACCCTTTTAAAAATTAGCAAATCGAATGCAAAAATAATATATATTTTTTCAAGTTAGAAAAATTGTGAAACGTCTCTAGAATACTTTAAGGTTAACCCCTTTAAAATATTTGCAATTCGAATGCTAAAATAATAATTTTTTTCATATATGAAAAATTAAGCTAAATCTCAAAATTTTTAAAGGTTAACCCTTAAATATATTTTTAAAGGTTAACACTTAAATATCTCCAAATAATATATTTTTTTTCAAGTTAGAAAAATTGTGAAACGTCTCTAGAATACTTAAAGGTTAAACCCTTTAAAAAATTAGATAATCGAATGATGAAATAATATAATTTTTTAAAGTTAGAAAAAATGGGAAACGTCTCTAGAAAAGGTTAACCCTTCAAAATATTTGCAATTCGAATGCTAAAATAATAATTTTTTTCATATGTGAAAAATTGAGCAAAATCTCCAAATTTTTAAATGTGTTACCCTTAAAAAAAATTAGCAAATCGAATGCAAAAATGATATATTTTTTTTCAAGTTAGAAAAAATGTGAAACGTCTCTAGAATAATTAAAGGTTAACCTCTTTAAAATATTTGCAAATCGAATGCTACAATAATAATTTTTTTTTCATATATTAAAAAGTGATCAAAATCTCCAAATTTTTAAAGGTGTTACCCTTTAAAAAATTAGAAAATCGAATGCAAAAATAATATATTTTTTTTCAATTTAGAAAAAATGTGAAACGTCTCGAGAATACTTAAAGGTTAATGCCTTTAAAATATTTTCAATTCGAATGCTAAAATAATAATTTTTTTCATATGTGAAAAATTGAGCAAAATCTCAAAATTTTTAAAGGTTAACCTAAACCCCTTTAAAAAATTAGCAAATCGAATGCAAAAACAATATATTTTTTTTCAAGTTAGAAAAAATGTAAAATGTCTCTAGAATACTTAAAGGTTAACCTCTTTAAAATATTCGCAATTCAAATGCTACAATAATAATTTTTTTCATATATTAAAAATTGATCAAAATCTCCAAATTTTTAAAGGTGCCCCTTTAAAAAATTAGAAAATCGAATGCAAAAATAATATATATTTTTTTTCAATTTAGAAGAAATGTGAAACGTATCTAGAATACTTAAAGGTTAACCCCTTTAAAATATTTGCAATTCGAATGCTAAAGTAATAATTTTTTTCATATGTGAAAAATTGAGCAAAATCTCCAAAATTTTAAAGGTTAACCCCTTTAAAAAATTAGCAAATCGAATGCAAAATTAATACTCCCTCCGTCCCAATATTAATGTCCACTTTACTTTTGCACGGTTTTTAAGGAGAGTTGTTAGTTGTGAGTAGAGATGTATAAAGGTGTGGGTCCTACAAAAAAATTGTGTGTAATAATTTGCTAAAAAAGGAATACTGGACATTATATTTGGGACATCCCAAAATGGAATACTGGACATTATAATTGGGACAGAGGGAGTATAATTTTTTAAAGTTAGAAAAAATGTGAAACGTCTCTAGAAAAGGTTAACCCCTTTAAAATATTTGCAATTCGAATGGTAAAATAATAAGTTTTTTTCATATATGAAAAATTGAGCAAAATCTCCAAATTTTTAAAGGTGTGTTACCCTTTAAAAAATTAGCAAATTGAATGCAAAAATAATATAATTTTTTAAAGTTAGAAAAAATGTGAAACGTCTCTAGAAAAGGTTACCCTTTTAAAATATTTGCAATTCGAATGCTAAAATAATAATTTTTTTCATATGTGAAAAATTGATCAAAATCTCCAAAAAATTAGCAACTCGAATGCAAAAATTAGAACTTGTTGATTTATCTGAGCAAGCCTCAGCAAGGAATCTGTGCACTGGACAGACCCTTCTAAGTTATAGTCCTTAGAGACTTTACAATTCAAACCTAAGTTTGAAGAGGAGGGAATGATCTCCAACTAGGAAGGAGTTCTTACAATAAGAACAATTCACAGAAAGTGAACTCCTTCGAAATTTCTAAGCTATAGATTTTGCAGTGAGCTTAGCTAGAGAAGAAGGGATCTAAAGAACTCTAGAGAGAAGAACTAAAAATATTCTATGAAGGCAAGTTCTTCGCTGGAAATGGTCTTTATGTTTGCTAGAGTTTGTTCTTGAGCTTGAGCGTTTTTCCCTTGTTAATCCCGTGCGTGGAGCTCGGTTTTCTTCTCTATTTATAGTTGTGAGCAGGCATATGTCCTTTGGAGAAGACAATACCACGTGTCACAAGCTTCCATAGAAAACGACCATATTTTTTGAATTGTTGCAGCAGGGCAGTTGACACTGTACATGAGAGCAGCTTTAGTTGGTCAGAGCAGGTAAAGCGTTGTTGGCTTCTCATTGGTCGAGGTTTGTGGTAGGTGAGAATGTGTCAGTGGTCAGAGTTGACTATTCTTCAACCTTCGTATGATCTTCTGCTGAACTTCGAAATGACTTTTGCGACTGGGTCGTTTTCTGTCGGATACAGTAGGCTTTGATAGGTAAGCTGATGACTTCGAAGGTGATGAGCTTTGCATTAAGTTCTTCTGCTGATGTCTACCAGCTGATGAAGAATCTTCTACTGAGGTCAGATTCAGCTGAAGACAGAAGAATGCAAGCGATTACACTGATGACGTGGGGTTCTGGAAAGTAACTTCGTCAGAAGATCAGTCCAACAGTTTACCCCGTATAGGACTTAGACAAAAAGATAATCAAATGCAAAAAGTCTAACCTATACATCAGCTAATCCTATCGAGACACTACACTACTGATATCAGCTGGGTTTTGGGATCTTCAGTTCCATAGTACTACTATGATTTCCCCCAATATTGTTTTAACCACAAACAGCTGACTACCATCTACTGACTCATAACCCAACAATTTCCCCCTAATTGATGATGCCAAAACCTCTATAAAAGAAAGAAGGGAATACTAGACTACTGACTTAGAAAGACTTCAGTAAAAACTGAAACAGATAACTTCAGTTGGTTCAGCAGGTGAGAGATAGGCAAAATCAGAGAAACGGTTATGTGTGAGTGTGTGTCAGATCACTTCAGTGATCCGTTGTGATAACGAAAACACAAACAAAAGCCATAAGACAATGAGTAGTTGTCTGGCTAGAAATAGGAACTGATATATATAACATGATGATTACAGGTTCCTGTCTCCATTTGACCCCGTTTTACTGTCGTTGCGAAGCTAACTCAGAGGGTTACGACAACATGTTGTCCGTGTCCGTGGGCTTGTGCGTTTGGTCTTTCGAAACAGCACAGCTAGAAGCGCTATAACGCGTCCCGCAGATGCCTCACGTTCGTTACCGAATCTACCTCACCAAAGGCTTGAATTCTTTTGTTTCACCAATAAAAGTTGTTACGTCTGTGAGTTAGCTTCTCGTTGCCATCTGAACGGGGTCGATCCGATGACTAACGAGGGAGATATGATTAAAATCGGGAAACCGCGCAAGTTGGGCCCGAAGACCTTATGCCTTTCCGGTAGGTGTCTGCTTTTAGCACCATATCTCCCTCATTTCCCATCCAGTTGACCCCGTTTTTCTGTCATTGCGAAGCTAACTCAGAGGGCTACGACAAAATGCTGGCCGTGTCCGTGGGCATGTGCGTTTGGCCTTTCGAAACAGCACAGCTAGAAGCGCTATAACGCGTCCCACAGATACCTCGCGTTCGTCGCCGAATCCACCTAATCAAAAGCTTCATTTCTTCGGTTTCACCATTAAAAGTTGTTACATCTGCAAGTTAGCTTCGCGTTGCCATCAGAACGGGGTCAATCCGATGAGTAACGAGGGAGATATGACCAAAATCGGGAAACCGCGCAAGTTGGGCCCGACGTCCTTACGCCTTTCCGATAGGCGTCTGCATTTGGCACCATATCTCCCTAGTTTCTCATCCATTTGACCCCGTTTTGCTGTCATTGTGAAGCTTATTCAGAGGGCTACGACAACATGTTGGCCGTGTCCGTGGGCTTGTGCGTTTGGCCTTTCGAAACAGCACAACTAGAATCGCTATAACCTATCCCTACAGATGCCTCGCGTTCATCGCCGAATCTACCTCACCAAAAGCTCAATTTCTTCGGTTTCTCCATTAAAAGTTGTTACGTCTGCGAGTTAGCTACGCATTGCCATCTGAACGGGGTCAATCCGATGACTAACGAGGGAGATATGACCAAAATTGGCAAACCGCGCAAGTTGGGCCCGACGTCCTTACGCTTTTCCGGTAGGCGTCTGCATTTGGCACCATATCTCCCTCGTTTCTCATCCATTTGACCCCATTTTTGCATCGTGGTGAAGCTAACTTAGAGGGCTATGACCGCAGGACTGCTGTGACCGTCGGATTGCGCATTTACTAGTTCGAAATGGCACAGCAAGAAGCACTATAACGGGTCCCGCAAAAGCCTCGCATTCCTAATTGAATCTACCTCACCAAAAGCCCGATATCCTAAGTTTCACCAATAGAAGTTGTTACATCTACGAGTTAGCTTCGCGTTGCCGTCAGAACGGGGTCAATCAGATGACTAACGAGAGAGATTTAACCAAAATCGGAAAACTGCGCAAGTTAGGACCGACTACCTTACGCCTTTCCGGTAGGCGTCTGCGTTTTGCACCATATCTCCCTGGTTTCTCATCCATTTGACCCCTTTTTGCATCATTACGAAGCTAACTCAGAGGGCTACAACCACATGTCTACTGAGACCGTCGGATTGCGCGTTTACCAGTTCGAAACGGCACATCAAGAAGCGTTATAATGCATCTCGCAGATACCTCGCGTTCCTCATCGAATCTATCTCACCAAAAGCTCGATATCCTTGGTTTCACCAATAGAAGTTGTTACATCTGCGAGTTAGCTTCGCGTTGCCATCAGAACGGGGTCAATCAGATGACTAACGAGGGAGATAAGACCAAAATCGGGAAACTGCGCAAGTTGGGCCCAACGACCTTACGCCTTTCCGGTAGGCGTCTGCATTTTGCACCATGTCTCCCTCGTTTCTCATCCATTTGACCCCATTTTTGCATCATCGTGAAGTTAACTCAAAGAGCTACGACCACATGTCTACTATGACCATCAGATTGCACGTTTACCAGTTCGAAACGACACAACAAGAAGCGTTATAACGCGTCCCGCAGATACCTCGCGTTCCTCATCAAATCTAACTCACCAAAAGCCTGATATCCTTGGTTTCACCTATAGAAGCTGTTACATCTGCAAGTTAGCTTCGCGTTGCCATTCAGAACGGGGTCAATCAGATGACTAACGAGGGAGATATGACCAAAATCGGGAAACTGCGTAAGTTAGGCCCGACGACCTTAGGCCTTTCCGGTAGGCGTCTGCATTTTGCACCATATCTCCCTCATTTATCTTCCATTTGACCCCATTTTTGCATCGTCGCGAAGCTAACTCAGAGGGCTACGACTATAGATCTGCTGTGACCGTCAGATTGTGCGTTTACCAGTTTGAAATGGCACAGCAAGAAGCGGTATAATGCATCCCGTAGATGCCTCGTGTTCCTCATCAAATCTACCTCATCAAAAGCTCGATATCCTCGGTTTCACCGAGAGAAGTTGTTACATCTGCGAGTTAGCTTCACGTTGCCATCAGAACGGGGTCAATCAGATGACTAACGAGGGAGATATGACTAAAATCGGGAAACTGCGCAAGTTGGGCCCGACGACCTTACGCCTTTACGGTTGGCATCTGCATTTTGCACCATATCTCCCTCATTTCTCTTCCATTTGACCCCGTTTTTGCATCGTGGTGAAGCTAACTCAGACGGCTACGACCAAAGGTCTGCTGTGACCGTTGTATTGCGCGTTTACTAGTTCGAAACGGCATAGCAAGAAGCACTATAACGCGTCCTGCAGTTACCTCGCATTCCTAATGGAATCTACGTCACCAAAAGCCCGATATCCTCGGTTTCACCGATACAAGTTGTTACATCTGCGAGTTAGCTTCGCGTTGCCATCAGAACGGGGTCAATCATATGACTAACGAGGGAGATATGACCAAAATCGGGAAACTGCGCAAGTTGGGCCCGACGACCTTACGCCTTTCCAGTAGGCGTCTGCATTTTGCACCATATCTCCCTCGTTTCTCATCCATTTGGAAAAAAAAATTAAGGGGTTAACCTTTAAAAATTTGGAGATTTTGCTCGATTTTTCACAAATGAAAAAAATTATTATTTTCGCATTCGAATTGCAAATATTTGGAAGGGGTTAACCTTTAAGTATTCTAGAGACGTTTCTTATTTTTTCTAACTTGAAAAAAATATATTATTTTTGCATTCGATTTGCTAATTTTGTAAAGGGGTTAACCTTTAAAAATTTGGAGATTTTGCTCAATTTTTCATATCCGAAAAAAAGTTATCTTTATAGCATTCGAACTGCAAATATTTTAAAGAGGTAACCTTTAAAAATTTTGAGATTTTGATCAATTTTTAATATATGAAAAAATTATTATTTTAGCATTCGAATTGCAAATATTTTAAAGCGGTTAACCTTTAAGTATTCTAGAGACGTTTCACATTTTTTCTAACTTGAAAAAAAATATATTATTTTTGCATTCGATTTGCTAATTATTTAAAAGGGTTAACCTTTAAAAATTTGGAGATTTTTCTCATTTTTCCACATATGAAAAAAATTATTATTTTAGCATTCGAATTGCAAATATTTTGAAGGGGTTAACCTTATCAAGAGACGTTTCACATTTTTTCTAACTTGAAAAAAAATTATTATTTTAGCATTCAAATTGCATATATTTTAAAGGGGTTAACCTTTAAAAATTTCGAGATTTTGCTCAATTTTTCATATATGAAAAAAATTATTATTTTAGCATTCGAAATGCAAATATTTTAAAGGGGTTAACCTTCAAGTATTCTAGAGACGTTTCACATTTTTTCTAACTTGAAAAAAAAATATATTATTTTTGCACTCGATTTGCAAATTTTTTAAAGGGGTTAACCTGTAAAAATTTGGAGATTTTGATCAATTTTTAATATATGAAAAAAATTATTATTTTAGCATTTGAATTGCAAATATTTTAAAGAGGTTAACCTTTAAGTATTCTAGAGACATTTCACATTTTTTCTAACTTGAAAAAAAAAAAATAATTTTGCATTCGATTTGCTAATTTTTTAAAGGGGGTTGTTAACCTTTAAAAATTTAGAGATTTTGCTCAATTTTTCACATAAGAAAAAAATTATTATTTTAGCATTCAAATTGCAAATATTTTGAAGGGGTTAACCTTTTCAAGAGACATTTCACATTTTTTCTAACGTGAAAAAAATATATTATTTTTGCATTCGATTAGCTAATTTTTTAAAGGGGTTGTTAACCTTTAAAAATTTGGAGATTTTGCTCAATTTTTCATATATAAAAAAAATTATTATTTTAGCATTCGAATTGCAAATATTTTAAAGGGGTTAACCATTAAGTATTCTTGAGACGTTTCACATTTTCTCAAACTTGAAAAAAAATATATTATTTTTGCATTCGATTTGCAAATTTTTTAAAGGGGTTAACCTTTAAAAATTTGGAGATTTTGCTCAAATTTTCACATATAAAAAATTATTATTTTAGCATTCGAATAGCAAATATTTTGAAGGGGTTAACCTTTTCTAGAGACGTTTCACATTTTTTCTAACTTGAAAAAAATGTATTATTTTTGCATTCGATTTGCTAATTTTTAAAGGGGGTTAAACCTTTAAAAATTTGGAGAGTTTGCACAATTTTTCATATATGAAAAAAAAATTTTATTTTAGCATTCGAATTGCAAATATTTAAAGGGGTTAAACTTTAAGTATTCTACAGACGTTTCACATTTTTTCAAACTTGAAAAAAAGTATATTATTTTTGCATTCGATTTGCTAATTTTTTAAAGGGGTTAACCTTTAAAAATTTAGAGATTTTGCTAAATTTTCATATACGAATTTTTTTATTATCTTTTTAGCATTCGAACTGCAAATATTTTAAAGAGGTAACCTTTAAAAATTTTGAAATTTTGATCAATTTTTAATATATGAAAAAAATTATTATTTTAACATTCGAATTGCAAATATTTTAAAGCGGTTAACTTTTAAGTATTCTAGAGACGTTTCACATTTTTTCTAAACTTGAAAAATAATATATTATTTTCGCATTCGATTTGATAATTTTTTATAAGGGTTAACTTTTAAAAATTTGGAGATTTTTCTCATTTTTTCACATATGAAAAAAAATATTATTTTAGCATTCGAATTGCAAATATTTTGAAAGGGTTAACCTTATCAAGAGACGTTTCACATTTTTTCTAACTTGAAAAAAAATTATTATTTTAGCATTCGAATTGCATATATTTTAAAGGGGTTAAACTTTAAAAATTTGGAGATTTTGCTCAATTTTTCATATATGAAAAAAAATTATTATTTTCGCATTCGAAATGCAAATATTTTAAAGGGGTTAACCTTTAAGTATTCTAGAGACGTTTCACATTTTTTCTAACTTGAAAAAAAATATATTATTTTTGCATTCGATTTGCTAATTTTTTAAAGGGGTTGTTAACCTTTAAAAATTTGGAGATTTTGCTCAATTTTTCACATAAGAAAAAAATTATTATTTTAGCATTCGAATTGCAAATATTTTGAAGGGGTTAACCTTTTCAAGAGACGTTTCACATTTTTTCTAGCGTGAAAAATATATATTATTTTTGCATTCGATTTGCTAATTTTTTAAAGGGCACCTTTAAAAATTTGGAGATTTTGCTCAATTTTTCATATATGAAAAAAAATTATTATTTTAGCATTCGAATTGCTAATATTTTAAAGGGGTTAACCATTAAGTATTCTTGAGACGTTTCACATTTTTTCTAACTTGAAAAAATATATATTATTTTTGCATTCGATTTGCTAATTTTTTAAAGGGAACACCTTTAAAAATTTGGAGATTTTGCTCAGTTTTTCATATACAAAAAAAATTATTATTTTAGCATTCGAATTGTAAATATTTTAAAAGGGGCTAACCTTTAAAAATTTGGAGATTTCGATCAATTTTTAATATATGGAAAAAAACTATTATTTTAGCATAAGAATTGCAAATATTTTAAAGAGGTAAACCTTTTGTTGGGTTATGAGTCAGTAGATGGTAGTCAGCTGTTTGTGGTTAAAACAATATTGGGGGAAATCATAGTAGTACTATGGAATTGAAGATCCCAAAACCCAGATGATATCAGTAGTGTAGTGTCTCGATAGGATTAGCTGATGTATAGGTTAGACTTTTTGTATTTGATTATCTTTTTGTCTAAGTCCTGTACGGGGTAAACTGTTGGACTGATCTTCTGACAAAGTTACTTTCCAGAACCCCACGTCATCAGTGTAATCGCTTGCATTCTTCTGTCTTCAGCTGAATCTGACCTCAGTAGAAGATTCTTCATCAGCTGGTAGACATCAGCAGAAGAACTTAATGCAAAGCTCAGCACCTTCGAAGTCATCAGCTGACCTATCAAAGCCTTATCAGCTCGTCAGCCGACTCAGTCGAAGAAGACAGAGACTTTCCTAAGTCTACTGTATCCGACAAAAAACGACCCAGTCGCAAAAGTCATTTCAAAGTTCAGCAGAAGATCATACGAAGGTTGAAGAATAGTCAACTCTGACCACTGACACATTCTCACCTACCACAAACCTCGACCAATGAGAAGCCAACAACGCTTTACCTGCTCTGACCAACTAAAGCTGCTCTCATGTACAGTGTCAACTGCCCTGCTGCAACAATTCAAAAAATATGGCCGTTTTCTTTGGAAGCTTGTGACACGTGGCATTGTCTTCTCCAACGGACATATGCCTGCTCACAACTATAAATAGAGAAGAAAACCGAGCTCCACGCACGGGATTAACAAGGGAAAAATGCTCAAGCTCAAGAACAAACTCTAGCAAACATAAAGACCATTCCAGCGAAGAACTTGCCTTCATAGAGTATTTCTAGTTCTTCTTTCTAGAGTTCTTTAGATCCCTTCTTCTCTAGCTAAGCTCACTGCAAAATCTATAGCTTAGAAATTTCGAAGGAGTTCACTTTCTGTGAATTGTTCTTATTGTAAGAACTCCTTCCTTGTTGGAGATCATTCCCTCCCCTTCAAACTTAGGTTTGAATTGTAAAGTCGCTAAGGACTATAACTTAGAAGGGTCTGTCCAGTGCACAAATTCCTTGCTGAGGCTTGCTCAGATAAATCAACAAGTTCTCCTGTCTCATCTGGACCGTGGACGTAGGATCTTGCGTATCCGAACCACGTTAAATTGCTTGTATTATTTACTGTTTTATTGCATTGCATACAACTGATTAAAAATCATATCTTTGCATAAACCGTATTTTTCAAAGCGCACCAGCCAAAAGAATTTAATTTGCGAAAACGCATTTTCAAACTGAGACGAATCTCCGGGCCCTACACTCTTATCCGCACAACATCTCTGACTGAGGCTCAAGTACTGACAAAAGTCAGTAGGAGAGGTCAGTAGCTGACACTCTCTGACCCGTGATCGAAGGTTACTATCTAGCACTGTTCATCAGTCGCAACCAACAGCTCAGCTGTCCTTCACGTTCTGAGAAAAGAAATTGTGATCAGGTGTATTCACCCCCCCTCTACACCTGACTATCGTCTCCGGACCAACAATTGGTATCAGAGCTACGGTGTTCTTCTGATCGCCGGGTCTGTACTACTGGTCTTCTCGAACAGATCTTGAAAATATTTTCACTGCACAAGCATCTCTTCTATCATCCTTATACTCGTTCACAATATATCTTATATGTCAGGTATTCGGATGGTGCCGATGTTCTCTATAGAGAACTACACGGTATGGCGTGTGAGAATGGAGGCACACCTTACATCGCTGTATGACAGCATGACGGACGTCCTTGAAACAGGACCCATCGTTCCCATGATTGACAGCGTTCAGTTTGCTGCCGTGGGAGGTGTAGGAGCACAAACTGGTGCTAAGATCCCCAAAGAAAAATCTGCCTTCACACCGGAAGAGAAAAAGCTGCACAACCTCGATCGAGTTGCGCGAAATGCTATATTGACTACACTCAGTGACTCTCACCTCGGGAGAGTGCAGGACTGCAAAACGACAAAAGAACTCTGGGATGCCTGGCTGTACTGAGCCAAGGAACCCCGCAGATCAAAGAAAACAAGCTCGGATTAGAGCTACAAAAGTTCGATGCCTTTGCAATGGAGCCCAGTGAAACCATTGACGAGCTTAGTGTCAGATTCACAAATCAAGTCAATGTGATCAACGGGCTGGGGAAGATGTTCACCAACAAAGAGATGAACACCAAGATATTAAGAGCGCTACCTCGACAGAAGTGGCTTCCATTTGCTACTTATTTACGACGCTCTGATCTTAATGCTCTAACTCCTGATGTTATATTTTCAGAATTAAAAACGGAGGAATTCGAGCATAGCCTACCCCAAAGATGTTCCGGTGCTCCAGCTAACACTCAGATCGACCATGCTTTCAAAGCAACAGTCAACAAGACTGGACCCAAACCTATTTTCTCCAGCAAGGCAGTGGCCACGATAGAAGCAAAGTCCTCTGAGACTTCAAGCACTGACCAACTCGCACTGATGGCTCTCAAATATCAGAGAGAAAAGGAGAGAGTCAGAAAGCTGAGGAAATACAACAGAGATTCTCTCTCAGGTAAGAAAGACTATCAGAAAAGGGAAGAATATAAACCTTCTACTGATTGCAGGAACTTAGAACCTGCTGCAAGTCCATCGAAGGACTCAGCTGGAAAAAGTAGCAGATCATCTGTCTGCTATAACTGCAAGAAGGAGGGACATTATCAAAACGACTGTCCCGAACTCTCAGCTGCTCAACGAGCAGAACGGCAGTCCAGACGCGAGAAATTTGCCCATAGGAGGCAGGCCTACATAGCCGGAGAGATATCCGACAACTCAATCGAGGAGGATACATTTATGTATTCCTCAGAGGACGAAGCTGCATTTGTCGCAATTGAGACCGGAGAAACAATTCCTGAAGAAACGGCTGAATATTGTCTGATAGCCGCAGAAGATGCTGAGGTAAATTCTAAACTTAACATACCCTCTTCTTCACACAGCACACACGACACGTGCTCGGTCACAGATGAGCCTCTAGATGTGGTACAAGCATACGACGATCTACTAGAGGAACAGATTCAGCTGAGCAGAGAGTTCAGCAGAACTATTCAGGAACTGGAACAGGTAAAGGCTGAAAATCAGAGACTTTCTTCTGATTGTCAGGTCTCCACTGACTCGGAGAATCTTGTTGTGAGACTCAAGGAAGAGATTAAATCTCTTACGACTAAGTCTCAGCTCCAAGAAACTCAGATTTCAGTTCTGACTAAGGACAATTCTGAGAAAGAGACTGAAATAGCCCGACTCAGACAGAAGCTCACAGACGTTGAGAAAGATTATAACTCACTTAGAAGAAGTGACGAGGTCTGGCGGGGACTGATGACTGAACAGTACCTGGGAGCTAAGGAGAAGCTGGAAAGTATGCTTAGAGCACAAAGGCCAACTGTCATGAAAGAAGGACTTGGCTATACTCACGAAGCTTCTACCTCAAAAAGCTCAGAAGTGCTGGTTGATAGGTTCGTCAGAGGAAAGGTGCAAGCTGCTGACACCACACCTCAGACGAAGAATAAACAGAAAATAGTAGCACCTCAGCCGAGCAGCAGGAAGCAGCTGACCAAAGGTTCCAGCCCCAGGACACCACGATCAAACTCAGGGGGAACCAAGAAGGTCAGGTGGGTAGAACAGTACAATGAGCCACTGTATGAGCACCCGGCTCAGTATGGTTCGTACTACTATGAGCCCAGGGTCAGGAGGAGCTCTAAATCTCTGAAGAAGAAAGCTCCTGAACCCAAAATCATCAGAAAGTCAGTATCTCCGAGTCCTGTGGAGAAGAAAGCTGACAAGGTTCAGAAGAAGTCTTAGACTTCTAAGGTTCCTAGGCAGATCTAGGTTCTGAAATCACCCACGAACATGTAAGGACCCAACTGAACCAAAGGGTACCTAAAAATGCTTCTGTTTTGCAGGTGCATAAGGACCCTTGGATAGTGGACAGCGGCTGCTCGAGACACATGACATACCAGAAGAGCCTGCTAACCAACTACGTACAAGAAGATGGTCCCAGAATTGAGTTCGGTGACAACTCAAAAGGCTACACAAGGGGATATGGAACGCTGAACATTGGGACCCGCTTCGGCTCAAGAGTAACATATGTTGAAGGACTTCAACATAATCTCCTTTCCGATCAATTCGTGACAATCTAAACAGAGTTATCTTTGACGCTGGTTTCTGTGATGTTGTTGATAAATCTACAGGGAAAATAGTGTTATCAGGTTCACGGAGGAAGAATATCTACGTTGCAAACTGGAAAACCGCAGAACCTGAGGCTTGCTTGCTCGCACAGACTAAATCTAGTGACAAGGCAGGATGGCTGTGGCACAAGAGACTCAGCCACCTGAACTTCAAGACTATGAACAAGCTCGCCAATAACTCTAAAGTCAGAGGACTGCCCACCGAATCATTTATCAAAGACAGAAATTGTGAAGCATGCTTGAAGGGAAAGCAGACAAAGAGTAGCAATCCACCTATTCCTTCACCTTCCACTGATGGAATCCTTCAGCTACTGCACATGGATTTATTTGGGCCAGTTTTTCCAGTGACTATACGAGGCAAGAAGTATGCCCTTGTCGTTATTGACGACTACTCGAGATATACATGGGTCATCTTCATCGCCAACAAATCTAATGTCATGACTGAGTTGCCTAAACTACTGAAAAAGCTCAGTGTGGAAAAGGGCAGATGCTACTGACACCGCCTGCTACACTCAAAATCACTCACTACTTACACAGAAACACATGAAGACACCATACGAATTATGGAAAGGGAGAATTCCTTCTATTTCTCATTTTCATATTTTTGGCTGTCCTTGCTTTATCCACAATAATGGGAAAGATCGGTTGAAGGTCTTTGATAGCAAATCTGATCAAGGAGTATTCTTAGGATACTCCCGAGTCAGTAAAGCCTTCAGAGTCCTTAACTATCGGACCCTTTGCGTGGAGGAAAGCCCTTATGTTGTTTTTGATGAGTTTGTTACTGAGAACAGGAAAACTACAAAGATAAATACTGAAGATATCAGCAGCAAGCTACAGGATCTCGCACTAGATGATAAAGCTGAAAAGATCCAGCATTGTTGGGATGATGAGTCAGACGATGAAGAAATTCAGACTCAGCCAACAGGCGATGTAGCTGACCTGGTTGATTCTACTGAACAAAATCAACAACAGGTAACAACGGTCGATGAGGAAGCCCCAGTGGTAACTGAGACCTCTACTGAAAATATAAACTCAGGGGGAACACAAATTGTTCCTGAGCTAAATGCCCCTGAACCTGGAAACTCAGTAGATCCTAACCTTCTTACTGAACTACTGCAATCACAGAACAGTACGACTAAAATGCCTAACACACCTACTGACTGTGCAGAAGTAGTATCAAAAGAAGAAGCCAGACTCAGACGTTCATGGCTTGACGCTCATTCTTCAGATCTCATTATAGGAGATCCGTCAGCAATGATAAGAACAAGTTCTAGATTAAGTCAAGGAGAAAGCTCACTCTATTCTTGTTTCTTGTCTACAGAAGAACCTCAGTCAATAGAGGACGCACTCAATGATGCTGACTGGATCATCGCCATGCAAGAAGAGCTTAACCAATTCGTCAGAAATGAAGTTTGGGAGCTTGTTGACAGACCTAGACATCAACACATTATTGGTACTAAGTGGGTCTTCAAAAACAAGCGTGATGAAAACAACGTCATTGTCAGAAATAAAGCTCGACTAGTTGCCAAAGGATACTGTCAAGCAGAAGGAATCGACTTTGATGAAACATTCACTCCGGTCGCAAGATTGGAAGCTATTCGTCTTTTCCTAGCTTATGCAACACATCAAGGATTCAAAGTATATCAGATGGATGTAAAGTCAGCTTTTCTGAACGGCGTACTGAAGGAAGAAGTCTACGTGGAACAACCCCCGGCTTTCAACAGGGACATCAGGTGTACAGACTTCGGAAAACTCTGTATGGGTTAAAACAAGCACCCAGGGCTTGGTACGATACCCTATTAGACTTTCTACTTCATAAAGGTTTTCAGAAGGGGACAATAGATCGCACCCTGTTCAACACAAAGTCAGGAGATGACATCCTACTGGTGCAAATCTACGTGGATGACATCATTTTCGGTTGCAGAAACGTGACTATATGTCAACAATTCGAGAAAATGATGAAGGAGAAATTCGAGATGTCCATGAGGGGGGATATGAACTATTTCCTTGGATTTCAAGTAAAGCAATCACCTGAAGGAATTTTCATCAATCAAGCCAAGTACACTCGAGATCTTCTGAAAAGATTTGGCTGCAATTCAAGCAAACCAGTCAAGATCCCCATGAACACGAATTTCAAAATCGATCTAGACAAAGAGGGAGCTTCTGTTAACTCTACTGATTATAGAGCTATTATTGGTTCTTTATTATACTTAACAGCTAGCCGACCTGATATAACTTATGCTGTAGGTGTATGTGCAGGATTTCAAGCGGATCCCAAGCGAAGTCATCTAGACTCAGCAAAGAAGATTCTGCGATATCTAAGAGGAACACCTAACGCAGGGTTATGGTATCCTGCTGATGATAATCTAACACTGACAGGTTATTCTGATGCTGATTATGCAGGATGCAGGATAGATCGAAAGTCAACTTCTGGAACGTGTCAGTTCCTAGGCAGCAAGCTGATATCTTGGTTTTCAAAGAAGCAGCACTCAGTAGCAACGTCCACTACTGAAGCTGAATACATGGCTGCTGGAAGTTGCTGTGCCCAGATCCTTTAACTTCGACAACAACTGAGAGACTATGGTATAATTCAGGATGAAGTGCCCATCTACTGTGACTCCACCAGTGCTATTGCAATAACTCAGAATCCAGTTCTCCATACGAGATGCAAGCACGTGGATATTCGACACCACTTCATCAGAGACCATGTCGAGAAGAAGGATATCAAAATGGAGAAAATCCATACTGACAAGCAAAGGGCAGATGTACTGACAAAACCACTAGCTGAGAACAGATTCAGAGAATTATCAGTTGAGCTAGGTCTACTGGATCCTACTGAATCGTGTCAGTAGAACACAACAATTGGTTGGTATCAATTAGTATCAGTAGAAGCCAACCACTGATATACCAACAATTGGTATCAAGTGTAAGGGATCAGTATGACAGCTCAGAAGACTCAGTACAATGATTCAGTTGGGAGAATCAAACTGTACACAATAAGGGGGAACGTGGTCATCAGCACGTCAACCGTCCTCCTTAGTCTTAACGGTAACCAGCTGATCGTAAAAGTTCAGCTGAAGAGGTTTGCGTTGTATTACATACATAAATTCCTTTTGAAGCATGCTCACATTTATTGTCTCAGTCGCTTGCATTCAGTAGTTAATGAGCATTTATTTCCCGCCATTAATTTTTAAGGATAAGTTAGTAGGAAACCGTTCTCATTTAAAATGACTTAGTCTTTAATGCTGCCTGCAGCGCATTTAATGCATGTCTTTTTCACTTACCTTAACTGCGCATAATCCTACGTGGGTCTATGGTAGAGGCGGCTATGTAATCATTCCTCTTATATCATCAAATCTCAGCCGTCAATAAAAATGAGAGATTAAACCCCAGCCGTCAGATCTAAACGGCTTGATACGCATAATTCTACAAAATCTTTCATCTCCTACCTCTCGCCTCACTTCTCGCCATTTCTGAACATTTAGAGCTCATTTTCTGCGATTCAGTTTATCTCAAAAAAAAAAAAAAAAAAAATTTAACTGCTCTGCATCTGCTTATTTCAAAGCTCTAAATATTTCGGTAATGTATTGAACTCTGCTTAAAACTCATACTGACTAATTCTATTTTCAAGCGCTAACGAGTTTCTTGCAGATATCTATGGCGACGATACAGACACCCACCAACATAGACGAGATCATTCTCTCTCGAATCCTGTTCGAACCCACTATAGCGCTACGACAAGTCGACATTCCGTATCTGGAGCCAGTATTCGATGCTCTAGAAGAATCTGGCTTAGGGCTGCTTGTCTCGAAGCAACCTAGAGCGTATTTACCCAGACAAGTGGCAGAAGTTTATTACAACTGGCGGACTCTAGATACAGGAGCAGAGGTTTCCAGTTTCGCGTTCATGAAGGAGGTTGATTCACTATCGTGGGACGCGAGTGAACACGAGTTCAACATCAGAGATGCCTTGGAACTGGCGTTCGATCTTCCGGTTAGTGGAGTTTCTCCTATCGGATATAAGGAGAAGGAGATATATTCTTATGTCCAGAAATTCTGTGGAAGGAAGGACATAACTTTCAAGACAGCACTGCCTAAGAATCAGCTGTTGCCACAATACCGAGGGCTCGCATACATCGTTTCTCACATCCTCACGAGCTCAGCCGGTTCATATGACCAGCTTTCAAAGCAACGCATTCAGCTGATGATGGTCATAGACGATAGAATCCAAGTCAACTGGACTGACTATTACTTAGCCGAGCTTAAGGCTCAGGCTCAGAAGTTTGTAGCCCAACCCACTGGAGAGAGAAGGCTGATCAGTGTTGGGAAGCTGCTGTATGGGACAAAGGTGTCCATACTGATCGAGCAATCAGTCTCGAGGAGTTCAGCCTTTGCTGACTCCAGGTATTTCGACAGCAAGCTCATCAAATTTAAGATGAGAGCCACTGCTGAGAAATCCATCGGGCGAGGGCCGTTTGAACAGAAAAGAGTCATCTCAGACTTGCCCCCTCGCGCCGACCCACCTAAGAGGAAGAGGCTAACCAAGACTGGACCTTCTGAGGTCCCAGTAGAACCAGCAAGACAAGCCTCCCCTCCACCCACTCAGGAGGATCCACCCCTGGACACAGATACAGGCATAGAGGGTGCCACGCTGAAAGATAAGGTTCAGCGGATCAGCTCCTCTGAGACACAGTCGGACGTTGCCAGACCGACTGAAGAAGTCTCGTCTGAGTGGACCACCATGCACTCCACCCGTCTTCGTGCTACAGGAGAAGTCCATGTTCATATTCCTGAAATCTCTGAGCACTCACACTTGGTGGAGATCGCCATAAGGGCCAGGACACAGATGCTGCTGAGATTCCTCAGCTGGAACATTCTTGAAGATCTTATTAGGTCTCAGCCAGCTCTGGTCCTACTCTCCCTCGTTAGTCATCGGATTGACCCCGTTCTGATGGCAACGCGAAGCTAACTCGTAGACGTAACAACTTTTAATAGTGAAACCGAAGAAATCAAGCTTTTGATTAGGTAGATTCGGCGACGAACGCTTAGGCATCTGCGAGATGCGTTATAGCGCTTCTAGCTGTGCTGTTTCGAAAGGCCAAACGCACAAGCCCATGGACACGGCCAACATGTTGTCATCACCCTCTGAATAAGCTTCACAACGGCAGCAAAACGGGGTCAAATGGATGAGAAACGAAGGAGATATGGTGCCAAATGCAAACGTCTACCGGAAAGGCGTAAGGACGTCGGGCCCAACTTGCGCGGTTTTCCGATTTTGGTCATATCTTACTCGTTAGTCATCGGATTGACCCCGTTCTGATGGAAACACGAAGCTAACTCGCAGACGTAACAACTTTTATCGGTGAAACTGAAGAAATCGAGCTTTGGGTGAGGTAGATTCGGTGACGAACGCGAGGCATCTGCCGGATGCGTTATAGTGCTTCTAGCTGTGCTGTTTCGAAAGGCCAAACGCACATACCCACGGACATGGCCAACATTTTGTCGTAGCCCTCTGAGTTAGCTTCACAATGACAGCAAAATGGGGTCAAATGGATGAGAAACGAGGGAGATATGATGCCAAATGCAAATGCCTACCGGAAAGGCGTAAGGTTTTCGGGCCCAACTTGCGCGGTTTCCCAATTTTGATCATATCTCCCTCGTTAGTCATCGGATTGACCCCGTTCAGATGGTAACGCGAATCTAACTCACAAGTGTAACAACTTTTATCAGTGAAACCATAGAATTCGATCTTGTGGTGAGGTAGATTTGGCAACGAATGTGAGGCATCTGCGGGACGTGTTATAGCGCTTCTAGCTGTGCTGTTTTGAAAGACCAAAGGCACAAGCCCACGGACACGGCCAACATGTTGTCGTAGCCCTCTGAGTTAGCTTCGAAAGGACAGCAAAACGGGGTCAAATGGATGAGAAACGAGGGAGATATGATGCCAAATGCAGACGCCTACCGGAAAGGCGTAAGGTTTTCGGGCCCAACTTGCGCGTTTTCTCGATTTTTATCATATCTCCCTCGTTAGTCATCGGATTGACCCCGTTCAGATGGCAACGCGAATCTAACTCACAGACGTAACAACTTTTATCGGTGAAACCGTAGAATTCAAGCCTTTGGTGAGGTAGATTTGGCGACGAACGTGAGGTATCTGTGGGACGTGTTATAGCGCTTCTAGCTGTGCTGTTTCGAAAGACCAAACGCACAAGCCCACGGACACGGCCAACATGTTATCGTAGCCCTCTGAGTTAGCTTCGTAACGACAGCAAAACGGGGTCAAATGGATGAGAAACGAGGGAGATATGGTGCCAAATACAGACGCCTACCGGAAAGGCGTAAGGACGTCGGGCCCAACTTGCGCGGTTTCCCGATTTTGGTCATATCTCCCTCGTTAGTCATCGGATTGACCCCATTCTGATGGCAACGCGAAGCTAACTCACAGACGTAACAACTTTTAATGGTGAAACCAAAGAAATCGAGCATTTGGTGAGGGAGATTTGGCGACGAACGCGAGGCATCTGCAGGACGCTTTATAGTGCTTCTAGCTGTGCTGTTTCGAAAGGCCAAACGCACAAGCCCACAGACACGACCAGCATGTTGTCGTAGCCCTCTGAATAAGCTTCACAACGACAGAAAAATAGGGTCAAATGGATGAGAACCGAAGGAGATATGTGCCGAATGCAGACGCCTACCGGAAAGGCGTAATGACGTCAGACCCAACTTGCACGGTTTTCCGATTTTTGTCATATCTTACTCGTTAGTCATCGGATTGACCCCGTTCTGATGGTAACACGAAGCTAATTCATAGACGTAACAACTTTTATCTGTGAAAATGAAGAAATCGAGCTTTTGGTAAGGTAGATTTGGCGACGAACGCGAGGCATCTGTGGGACGCGTTATAGCGCTTCTAGCTGTGCTATTTCGAAAGGCCAAACGCACATGCCCACGGACACGACCAACATGTTGTCATAGCCCTCTGAGTTAGCTTCGCAACGACAGCAAAACGGGGTCAAATGGATGAGAAACGAGGGAGATATGGTGCCAAATGCAGACGCCTACCGGAAAGGCGTAAGGACATCGGGCCCAACATGCGCGGTTTTTCTATTTTGGTCATATCTTACTCGTTAGGCTTCGGATTGACCCCGTTCTGATGGCAACGCGAAGCTAACTCGCAGACGTAACAAATTTTATTGGTGAAACTGAAGAAATTAAGCATTTGGTGAGGTGGATTCGGCGACGAACGCGAGGCATTTGCGGGACGCGTTATAGCGCTACTAGCTGTGCTGTTTCGAAAGACCAAACGTACAAGCCTACAGACACGGCCAATGTTATCGTAGCCCTCTGAGTTAGCTTCGCAACGATAGCAAAACGGGGTCAAATGGATGAGAAACGAGGGAGATATAGTACCAAATGCAGACGCCTACCGGAAAGGCGTAAGGACGTCGGGCCCAACTTGTGCGGTTTCCCGATTTTGGTCATCCTTCGTTAGTTATCGGATTGAACCCTTTCTGATTGGCAACACGAAGCTAACTTGCAAACGAAATAACTTTTATCAGTGAAACTGAAGAAATCGAGCTTTTGGTGAGGTAGATTCGGCGACGAACGCGAGGCATCTGCGGGATGCGTTATAGCGCTTCTAGCTATGCTGTTTTGAAAGGCCAAATGCACAAGCCCACAGACACGGCCAACATTATGTCGTATCCCTCTGAGTTAGCTTCGCAACGACAGCAAAATAGGGTCAAATGGATGAGAAACAAGTGAGATATGATGCCAAATGCAGACGCCTACCGGAAAGGCGTAAGGACGTCGGGTCCAACTTGCGCGGTTTCCCGATTTTGGTTATATCTCCCTCGTTAGTCATCGGATTGACCCCGTTCTGATGGCAATGCGAATCTAACTCGCAGACATAACAACTTTTAATGGTGAAACTAAAGAAATTGAGCTTTTGGTGAGGTAGATTCGGCGACGAACGCGAGGCATCTGCAGGACGCTTTATAGCATTTCTAGCTGTGCTGTTTCGAAAGGCCAAACAGTCAAGCCCACAGACACGGCCAGCATGTTGTCGTAGCCCTCTGAATAAGCTTCACAACGACAGCAGAACGGGGTCAAATGGATGAGAAATGAAGGAGATATTGTGCCAAATGCAGACGCATACCGGAAAGGCGTAAGGATGTCGGGCCCAACTTGCGTGGTTTTCCGATTTTGGTCATATCTTACTCGTCAGTCATCGGATTGACCCCATTCTGATGGCAACACGAAGCTAACTCGCAGCTGTAACAACTTTTATCAGTGAAACGGAAGAAATCAAGCTTTTGGTGAGGTAGATTCGGTGACGAATGCGAGGAATCTACGGGATGCGTTATAGCGCTTCTAGTTGTAGTGTGTCGAAAGGCCAAACGCACATGCCCACGAACACGGGCAACATTTTGTCTTAGCCCTCTTAGTTAGCTTTGGAATGACAGCAAAACTGGGTGAAATGGATGAGAAACGAGGGAGATATGATGCCAAATGCAGACGCCTATCGGAAAGGCATAAGGTTTTCGGGCCCAACTTGCGCGGTTTCCCGATTTTGATCATATCTCCCTCGTTAGTCATCGGATTGACCCCGTTCAGATGGCAACGCGAAGCTAACTCACAGACGTAACAACTTTCATCGGTGAAACCATAGAATTCAAGCCTTTGGTGAGGTAGATTTGGCGACGAACGTGAGGCATCTGCGGGACGCGTTATAGCGCTTCTAGGTGTGCTGTTTCAAAAGGCCAAACGCACAACCCCACGAACATGGCCAACATGTCGTCGTAGCCCTCTGAGTTAGCTTCGCAACGACAGCAAAATGGGGTCAAATGGATAAGAAACGAGGGAGATATGGTGCCAAATACAGACGCCTACCGGAAAGGCGTAAGGACGTCGGGCCCAACTTGCGCCGTTTCCCGATTTCGGTCATATCTCCTTCGTTAGTCATCGGATTGAACCCGTTCTGATTGGCAACGCAAAGCTAACTCGCAGACGTAACAAATTTTATCAGTAAAACTGAAGAAATCGAGCTTTCGGTGAGGTAGATTTGGCGACGAACGCAAGGCATCTGCGGGATGCGTTATAGCGCTTCTAGCTGTGCTGTTTCGAAAGGCCAAATGCACAAGCCCACGGACACGGCCAGCATGTTGTCGTAGCGCTCTGAGTTAGCGTCGCAACGACAGCAAAACAGGGTCAAATGGATGAGAAACGAGTGAGATATGATGCCAAATGCAGACGCCTACCGGAAAAGCGTAAGGACGTCGGGCCCAACTTGCGCGGTTTCCCAATTTTGGTCATATCTCCCTCGTTAGTCATCGGATTGACCCTTTTCTGATGGCAACACGAAGCTAACTCGCATACCTAACAACTTTTAATGGTAAAACCGAAGAAATCGAGCTTTTGGTGAGGTAGATTTGGCGACGAACGCGAGGCATCTGCAGAATGCTTTATAGCACTTCTAGCTGTGCTGTTTCGAAAGGCCGAACGCACAAGCCCACGGACACAGCCAGCATGTTGTCGTAGCCCTCTGAGTTAGCTTCACAACGACAAAAAAACAGGGTCAAATGGATGAGAAACGAGGGTGATATGGTGCCAAATGCAGACGCCTACCGGAAAGGCGTAAGGACGTCGGGCCCAACATGCGCGGTTTCCCAATTTTGGTCATATCTCCATCGTTAGTCATCGGATTGACCCCATTCTGATGGAAACGCGAAGCTAACTCGCAGACGTAACAACATGTATCAGTGAAACTGAAGAAAATGAGGTTTTGGTGAGGTAGATTCGGCGACGAACGCGAGGCATCTACAGGACGCTTTATAGCGCTTCTAGCTTTGCTATTTCGAAAGGCTAAACGCACAAGCCCATGGACACAGCCAACATGTTGTCGTAGCCCTCTGAGTTAGCTTCGCAACGACAGGAAAACGGGGTCAAATGGATGAGAAACGAGGGAGATATGGTGCCAAATGCAGACGCCTACCGGAAAGGCGTAAGGACGTCGGGCCCAACTTGCGCGGTTTCCCGATTTTGGTCATATCTCCTTCGTTAGTCATCGGATTGACCCCGTTCTGATGGTAACGCGAAGCTGACTCGCATACGTAACAACTTTTAATGGTGAAACCGAAGAAATCGAGCTTTTGGTGAGGTAGATTCGGTGACGAACGCGAGGCATCTGCAGGACGCTTTATAGCGCTTCTAGCTGTGCTGTTTCGAAAGGCTAAACGCACAAGCCCACGGACACAGCCAACATGTTGTCGTAGCCCTCTGAGTTAGCTTTACAAAGACAACAAAATGGGGTCAAATGGATGAGAAATGAGGGAGATATGGTGCCAAATGCAAACGCCTACCGGAAAGGCGTAAGGACGTCGGGCCCAACTTGCGCGGTTTTCCGATTTTGGTCATATCTTACTCGTTAGTCATCGGATTGACCCTGTTCTGATGGTAACGCGAAGCTAACTCGCAGACGTAACAACTTTCATCTGTGAAACTGAAGAAATCGAGCTTTTGGAGATGTAGATTCGGTGACGAACGCGAGGCATCTGTGGGACGCGTTATAGCGCTTCTAGCTGTGCTATTTCGAAAGGCCAAACGCACATGCCCACGGACACGGCCAACATGTTGTCGTAGCCCTCTGAGTTAGCTTCGCAACGACAGTAAAACGGGGTCAAATGGATGAGAAACGAGGGAGATATGGTGCCAAATGCAGACGCCTACCGGAAAGGCGTAAGGACGTCGGGCCCAACTTGCGCGGTTTCCCGATTTTGGTTATATCTCCTTCGTTAGTCATCGGATTGACCCCGTTCTGATGGCAACGCGAAGCTAACTCGCATACGTAACAACTTTTAATGGTTAAACCAAAGAAATCGAGCTTTTGGTGAGGTAGATTCGGTGACGAACGCGAGGCATCTGCAGAACGCTTTATAGCACTTTTAGCTGTGCTGTTTCGAAAGGCCAAACGCACAAGCCCACGGACACGGCCAGCATGTTGTCGTAGCCCTCTGAGTTAGCTTCACAATGACAACAAAACATGGTCAAATAGATGAGAAACGAGGGAGATATGGTGCCAAATGCAGATGCCTACCGGAAAGGCGTAAGGACGTCGGGCCCAACTTGCGCGGTTTCCCGATTTTGGTCATATCTCCCTCGTTAGTCATCGGATTAACCCCATTCTGATGGCAACGCGAAGATAACTCGTACACATAACAACATGTATCAGAGAAACCGAAGAAATTGAGGTTTTGGTGAAGTAGATTTGGCGACGAACGCGAGGCATCTGCAGGACGCTTTATAGCACTTCTAGCTGTGCTGTTTCAAAAGGCTAAATGCACAAGCCCACGGACACAGCCAACATGTTGTCGTAGCCCTCTGAGTTAGCTTTACAAAGACAACAAAATGGGGTCAAATGGATGAGAAATGAGGGAGATATGGTGCCAAATGCAAACGCCTACCGGAAAGGCGTAAGGACGTCGGGCCCAACTTGCGCGGTTTTCCGATTTTGGTCATATCTTACTCGTTAGTCATCGGATTGACCCTGTTCTGATGGTAACGCGAAGATAACTCACAGACGTAACAACTTTCATCTGTGAAGCTGAAGAAATTGAGCTTTTGGAGAGGTAGATTCGGTGACGAACGCGAGGCATCTGTGGGAATCGTTATAGCGCTTCTAGCTGTGCTATTTCGAAAGGCCAAACGCACATGCCCACGGACACGGCCAACATGTTGTCGTAGCTCTCTGAGTTAGCTTCGCAACGACAGCAAAACGGGGTCAAATGGATGAGAAACGAGGGAGATATGATGCCAAATGCAGACGCCTACCGGAAAGGCATAAGGTTTTCGGGCTCAACTTGCGCGGTTTCCCGATTTTGATCATATCTCCCTCGTTAGTCATCGGATTGACCCCGTTCAGATGGCAACGCGAAGCTAACTCACAGACGTAACAACTTTCATCAGTGAAACCATAGAATTCAAGCCTTTGGTGAGGTATATTTGGCGACGAACGTGAGGCATCTGCGGGACGTGTTATAGCGCTTCTAGCTATGCTGTTTCGAAAGACCACACGCACAAGCCCATGGACACGGCAAACATGTTGTCGTAGCCTTCTGAGTTAGCTTCGCAACAACAGCAAAACGGGGTCAAATGGATGAGAAACGAGGGAGATATGGTGCCAAATGCAGACGCCTACCGGAAAGGCGTAAGGACGTCGGGCCCAACTTGCGCAGTTTCCCGATTTTGGTCTATCTCCCACGTTAGTCATCGGATTGACCCCATTCTGATGGCAACGCGAAGCTCACTCACAGACGTAACAACTTTTAATGGTGAAACCGAAGAAATCGAGCTTTTGGTGAGGTTGATTCGGCGATGAACACGAGGTATCTGCAGGACTCTTTATAGCGCTTCTAGCTGTGCTGTTTCGAAAGGCCAAACGCACAAGCCCACGGACACGGCCAGCATGTTGTCGTAGCCCTTTGAATAAGCTTCACAACGACAGCAAAACGGGGTCAAATGGATGAGAACCGAAGGAGATATGGTGCCAAATGCAGACGCCTACAGGAAAGGCGTAAGGACGTCAGGCCCAACTTGCACGGTTTTCCGATTTTGGTCATATCTTACTCGTTAGTCATCGGATTGACCCCGTTCTGATGGCAACACAAAGCTAACTCGCAGACGTAACAACTTTTATCTATGAAACTGAAGAAATCGAGCTTTTGGTGAGGTAGATTTGGCAACAAACGTGAGGCATCTATGGGATGCGTTATAGCGCTTCTAGCTGTGCTGTTTCGAAAGGCCAAACGCACATGCCCGCGACATGGCCAACATTTTGTCGTAGCCCTCTGAGTTAGCTTCGCAACGATAGTAAAATGGGGTCAAATGGATGAGAAACGAGGGAGATATGATGCAAAATGCAGACGCCTACCGGAAAGGCGTAAGGTTTTCGGGCCCAACTTGCGCGGTTTCCCGATTTTGATCATATCTCCCTCGTTAGTCATCGGATTGACCCCATTCAGATGGAAAAACGAAGCTAACTTACAAACGTAACAACTTTTATCGGTGAAACTAAAGAATTCGAGCCTTTGGAGAGTTAGATACGGCGACGAATGTGAGGCATCTGCGGGACGCGTTATAGCGCTTCTAGCTGTGCTATTTCGAAAGACCAAACGCACAAGCCCACGGACACGGCCAGCTTGTTGTCGTAGCCCTCTGAGTTAGCTTCCCAACGACAATAAAATAGGGTCAAATGGATGAGAAACGAGGGAAATATGGTGCCAAATGCAGACGCCTACCGGAAAGGCGTAAGGACGTCGGACCTAACTTGCGCAGTTTCCCGATTTTGGTCATATCTCTCTCGTTAGTCATCGGATTGACCCCATTCTGATGGCAACGCGAAGCTAACTCACAGACGTAACAACTTTCATCGGTGAAACCGAAGAATTTGAGCCTTTGGTGAGCTAGATTAAGCGACGAATGTGAGCCATCTGTGGGACGCGTTATAGCGCTTCTAGCTGTGCTGTTTCGAAAGACCAAACGCACAAGCCCATGGACACGGCCAATATGTTGTCGTAGCCCTCTGAGTTGGCTTCGCAACAACAGTAAAACGGGGTTAAATGGATGAGAAACGAGGGAGATATGGAGCCAAATACAGACGCCTACCGAAAAGGCGTAAGGACGTCAAGCCCAACTTGCGCGGTTTCCCGATTTTGGTCATATCTCCTTCGTTAGTCATCGGATTGACCCCGTTCTGAAGGCAACGCGAAGCTGACTCGCATACATAACAACTTTTAACAGTGAAACCGAAGAAATTGAGCTTTTGCTGAGGTAGATTCGGTGACGAACGCGAGGCATCTGCAGAACGCTTTATAGCACTTCTAGCTGTGCTGTTTCGAAAGGCCAAACGCACAAGCCCACGGACAAGACCAACATGTTGTCGTAGCCCTCTGAGTTAGCTTCACAACGACAACAAAACATGGTCAAATAGATGAGAAACGAGGGAGATATGGTGCCAAATGCAGACGCCTACCGGAAAGGCGTAAGGACGTCGGGCCCAACTTGCGCAGTTTCCCGATTTTGGTCATATCTCCCTCGTTAGTCATCGGATTGACCCCATTCTGATGGAAACGCGAAGCTAACTCGCAGACATAACAACTTTTATCAGTGAAACCGAAGAAATTGAGGTTTTGGAGAGGTAGATTCGGCGACAAACACGAGGTATCTGCAGGACGCTTTATAGCGCTTCTAGCTGTGCTGTTTCGAAAGGCTAAACGCACAAGCCCACGGACACAGCCAGCATGTTGTCGTAGCCCTCTGAGTTAGCTTTGCAAAGACAACAAAATGGGGTCAAATGGATGAGAAATGAGGGAGATATGGTGCCAAATGCAGACGCCTACCGGAAAGGCGTAAGGACGTCGGGCCCAACTTGCGCGGTTTTCCGATTTTGGTCATATCTTACTCGTTAGTCATCGGATTGACCCCGTTCTGATGGCAACGCGAAGCTAACTCGTAGACGTAACAACTTTCATCGGTAAAACCGAAGAATTTGAGCCTTTGGTGAGCTAGATTAAGCGACGAATGTGAGCCATCTGTGGGACGCGTTATAGCGCTTCTAGCTATGCTGTTTCGAAAGACCAAACGCACAAGCCTACGGACACGGCCAATGTTGTCATAGCCTTCTGAGTTAGCTTCGCAACGACAGCAAAACGGGGTCAAATGGATGGGAAATGAGGGAGATATGGTGCCAAATGCAGACGCCTACCGGAAAGGCGTAAGGACGTCGGGCCCAACTTGTGCGGTTTCCCAATTTTGGTCATATCTCCTTCGTTAGTCATCGGATTGAACGCGTTCTGATTGGCAACGCGAAGCTAACTTGCATACGTAACAACTTTTATTAGTGAAACTGAAGAAATCGAGCTTTTAGTGAGGTAGATTCGGCGACGAACGCAAGTCATCTGCGGGATGCGTTATAGCGCTTCTAGCTGTGCTGTTTCGAAAGGCCAAATGCACAAGCCCAAAGACACGGCCAACATTATGTCGTAGCTCTCTGAGTAGCTTCGCAACGACAGCAAAACAGGGTCAAATGGATGAGAAACAAGTGAGATATGATGCCAAATGCAGACGCCTACCGGAAAGGCATAAGGACGTTGGGCCCAACTTGCGCGGTTTCTCGATTTTGGTTATATCTCCCTCGTTAGTCATCCTGTTGACCCCGTTATGATGGCAATGCGAATCTAACTCGCAAACATAACAACTTTTAAGGGTGAAACTAAAGAGATTGAACTTTTGGTGAGGTAGATTCGGCGACGAACGCGAGGCATCTGCAGGACGCTTTATAGCACTTCTAGCTGTGCTATTTTGAAAGGCCAAACAGTCAAGCCCATAGACACGGCCAGCATGTTGTCGTAGCCCTCTGAATAAGCTTCACAACAACAGCAAAATGAGGTCAAATGGATGAGAAACGAAGGAGATATGGTGCCAAATGCAGACGCCTACCGGAAAGGCGTAAGGACGTCGGGCCCAACTTGCGCGGTTTTCCGATTTTTGTCATATCTTACTCGTTAGTCATCGGATTGACCCCGTTATGATGGCAACGCGAAGCTAAACTCGTAGATGTAACAACTTTTATCGGTGAAATGGAAGAAATCAAGCTTTTGGTGAGGTAGATTTGGCGACGAAGGCGAGGAATTTATAGGACGCATTATAGCGCTTCTAGTTGTACTGTGTCGAAAGGCCAAACGCACATGCCCACGAGCACGGCCAACATTTTGTCTTAGGCCTCTCAGTTAGCTTTGCAATGACAGCAAAACTGGGTGAAATGGATGAGAAATGAGGGAGATATGATGCCAAATGCAGACGCCTACCGGAAAGGCGTAAGGTTTTCGGGCCCAACTTGCGCGGTTTCCCGATTTTGATCATATCTCCCTCGTTAGTCATCGGATTGACCCCGTTCAGATGGAAACACGAAGCTAACTCACAGACGTAACAACTTTTATCTGTGAAACCGAGGAATTCGAGCCTTTGGTGAGGTAGATTTGGCGACGAACGTGAGGCATCTGCGGGACGCGTTATAGCGCTTCTAGCTGTGCTGTTTCAAAAGGCCAAACACAGAACCCCACGGACACGGCCAACATGTTGTCGTAGCCCTCTGAATTAGCTTCGCAACGAAAGTAAAACGGGGTCAAATGGATGAGAAACGAGGGAGACATGGTGCCAAATGCAGACGCCTACCGGAAAGGCGTAAGGACGTCGGGCCCAACTTGCGCGGTTTCCCGATTTTGGTCATATCTCCTTCATTAGTCATCGGATTGAACCCATTCTGATTGACAACACAAAGCTAACGCGCAGACGTAACGAATTTTATCAGTGAAACTGAAGAAATTGAGCTTTTGGTGGGGTAGATTCGGCGACGAACTCAAGGCATCTGCGGGATGCGTTATAGCGCTTCTAGCTGTGCTGTTTCGAAAGGCCAAATGCACAAGCCCACGGACACGGCCAGCATGTTGTCGTAGCGATTTGAGTTAGCTTTGCAACGACAGTAAAACAGGGTCAAATGGATGAGAAACGAGTGAGATATGATGCCAAATGCAGACGCCTACCGGAAAAGCGTAAGGACGTCGGGCCCAACTTGCGCGGTTTCCCGATTTTGGTCATTTCTCCCTCGTTAGTCATCGGATTGACCCTTTTCTGATGGCAACGCGAAGCTAACTCGCATACGTAACAACTTTTAATGGTAAAACCGAAGAAATCAAGCTTTTGGTGAGGTAGATTTGGCGACGAACGCGATGCATCTGCAGAACGCTTTATAGCACTTCTAGCTGTGCTGTTTCAAAATGCCAAACGCACAAGCCCACGGACACGGCCAGTATGTTGTCATAGCCCTATGAGTTAGCTTCACAACGACAACAAAATAGGGTCAAATGGATGAGAAACGAGGGAGATATGGTTCCAAATGCAGACGCCTACAGAAAAGGCGTAAGGACGTCGGGCCCAACTTGCGCGGTTTCCCGATTTTAGTCATATCTCCCTCGTTAGTCTTCGGATTGACCCCATTCTGATGGCAACGCGAAGCTAACTCGTAGACGTAACAACTTCTATCGGTGAAATCGAATAATTTGAGCCTTTGGTGAGCTAGATTTGGCAATGAATGTGAGGCATCTGCGGGACGCGTTATAGCGCTTCTAGCTGTGCTGTTTCGAAAGACCAAACACACAAGCCCATGGACACAACCAATTTGTTGTCGTAGCCCTCTGAGTTAGCTTCGCAACGACAGTAAAACGGGGTCAAATGGATGAGAAACGAGGGAGATATGGTGCCAAATGCAGACGCCGACCGGAAAGGCGTAAGGACGTCGGGCCCAACTTACGCAGTTTCCCGATTTTGGTCATATCTCCTTCGTTAGTCATTGGATTGACCCCGTTCTAATGGCAACGCGAAGCTGACTCGCATACGTAACAACTTTTAATAGTGAAACCGAAGAAATTGAGCTTTTGGTGAGGTAGATTTGGCGACGAACGCGAGGCATCTGCAGAACGCTTTATAGCACTTCTAGCTGTGCTGTTTCGAAAGGCCAAACGCACAAGCCCACGGACACGCCCAGCATGTTGTCGTAGCGCTCTGAGTTAGCTTCACAACGACAACAAAACATGGTCAAATAGATGAGAAACGAGGGAGATATGGTGCCCAATGCAGATGCCTACCGGAAAGGCGTAAGGACGTCGGGCCCAACTTGCGCGGTTTCCCGATTTTGGTCATATCTCCCTCGTTAGTCTTCGGATTGACCCCATTCTGATGGCCACGCGAAGCTAACTCGCAGACCTAACAACTTTGATCAGTGAAACCGAAGAAATTGCGGTTTTGGTGAGGTAGATTCGGCGATGAATGCGAGGCATCTGCAGGACGCTTTATAGCGCTTCTAGCTGTGCTATTTCGAAAGGCTAAACGCACAAGCCCACGGACACAGCTAGCATGTTGTCGTCGCCCTCTGAGTTAGCTTTGTAAAGACAACAAAATGGGGTCAAATGGATGAGAAACGAGGGAGATATGGTGCCAAATGCAGACGCCTACCGGAAAGGTGTAAGGACGTCGGGCCCAACTTGCGCGGTTTTCCGATTTTGTTCAATCTTACTCGTTAGTCATCGGATTGACCCCATTCTGATGGCAACGCAAAGCTAACTCGCAGACGTAACAAATTTTATTGGTGAAACTAAAGAAATCAAGATTTTGGTGAGGTAGATTCGGCGACGAACGCGAGGCATTTGCGGGACGCGTTATAGCGCTTCTAGCTGTGCTGTTTCGAAAGGCAAAACGCACATGCCCTCGGACATGGCCAGCATTTTATTGTAGCCCTCTGAGTTAGCTTCGTAATGACAGCAAAACGGGGTCAAATGGATGAGAAACGAGGGAGATATGTTGCCAAATGCAGACGCGTACCGGAAAGGCGTAAGGTTTTTGGGCCCAACTTGCGCGGTTTCCCGATTTTGATCATATCTCCCTCGTTAGTCATCGCATTGACCCCGTTCAGATGGCAACGCGAAGCTAACTCACAAACGTAACAACTTTTATTGGTGAAACCGAATAATTTGAGCCTTTGGTGAGGTAGATTCGGTGATGAATGTGAGGCATCTGCGGGACGCGTTATAGCGCTTCTAGCTGTGCTGTTTCGAAAGACCAAACGCACAAGCCCACGGAAACGACCAACATGTTGTCGTAACCCTCTGAGTTATCTTCGTAACGACAGTAAAACGGGGTCAAATGGATGAGAAACAAGGGAGATATGGTGCCAAATGCATACGCCTACCGGAAAGGCGTAAGGACGTCGGGCCCAACTTGCGCGGTTTCCCGATTTTGGTCATATCTCCCTCGTTAGTCATCGGATTGACCCCATTCTGATGGAAACGCAAAGCTAACTCGCAGACGTAACAACTTTTATCGGTGAAACCGAAGAATTTGAGCCTTTGGTTAGCTAGATTCGGCGACGAACGTGAGGCATCTGCGGGATTCGTTATAGCGCTTCTAGCTGTGCTGTTTCGAAAGACCAAACGTACAAGCCAACGGACAAGGCCAATATGTTGTCGTAGCCCTCTGAGTTAGCTTCGCAACGACAGCAAAACGGGGTCAAATGGATGAGAAACGAGGGAGATATGGTGCCAAATGTAGACGCCTACCGGAAAGGAGTATGGACGTCGGGCCCAACTTGCGCGGTTTTCCGATTTTGGTCATATCTTACTCGTTAGTCATCGGATTGACCCCATTCTGATGGCGATGCGAAGATAACTCGCAGACGTAACAAATTTTATTGGTGAAACTAAAGAAATCGAGCTTTTGGTGAGGTAGATTCAGCGACGAACGCGAGGTATTTGCGGGATGCGTTATAGCGCTTCTAGCTGTGCTGTTTTGAAAGGCCAAACGCACATGCCCACGGAGATGGCTAGGATTTTATTGTAGCCCTCTGAGTTAGCTTCGCAATGACAGCAAAACGGGGTCAAATGGATGAGAAACGAGGGAGATATGATGCCAAATGCAGACGCGTACCGGAAAGGCGTAAGGTTTTTGGGCCCAACTTGCGCGGTTTCCCGATTTTGATATATCTCCCTCGTTAGTCATCGCATTGACCCCGTTCAGATGGCAACACGAAGCTAACTCACAGAAGTAACAACTTTTATTGGTGAAACTGAAGAATTTGAGCCTTTGGTGAGGTAGATTCGGTGATGAATGTGAGGCATCTGCGGGACGCGTTATAGCGCTTCTAGCTGTGCTGTTTCGAAAGACAAAATGAACAAGCCCATGGACACGGCCAACATGTTGTCGTAGCCCTCTGAGTTAGCTTCGCAACAACAGTAAAACGGGGTACCAAATGCATACGCCTACCGGAAAGGCGTAAGGACGTCGGGCCCAACTTGCGCGGTTTCCCGATTTTGGTCATATCTCCCTCGTTAGTCATCGGATTGACCCCATTCTGATGGCAACGCAAAGCTAACTCGCAGACGTAACAACTTTTATCAGTGAAACCGAAGAATTTGAGCCTTTGGTGAGCTAGATTCGGCGACGAACGTGAGGCATCTGCGGGACGCGTTATAGCCCTTCTAGCTGTGCAGTTTCGAAAGACCAAACGTACAAGCCAACGGACACGGCCAATATGTTGTCGTAGCCCTCTTAGTTAGCTTCGCAACGACAGGAAAACGGGGTCAAATGGATGAGAAACGAGGGAGATATGGTGCCAAATGCAGACGCCTACCGGAAAGGCGTAAGGACGTCGGGCCCAACTTGCGCGGTTTCCCGATTTTGGTCATATCTCCTTCGTTAGTCATCGGATTGACCCCGTTCTGATGGTAACGTGAAGCTGACTCACATACGTAACAACTTTTAATGGTGAAACTGAAGAAATTTAGCTTTTGGTCAGGTAGATTTGGCAACGAACGCGAGGCATTTGCGGGAAGTGTTATAGCGCTCCTAGCTGTGCTATTTCGAAAGGCCAAACGCACAAGCCCACGGACACGGCCAGCATGTTGTCGTAGCCCTCTGAGTTAGCTTCACAACAATAAGAAAACATGGTCAAATGGATGAGAAATGAGGGAGATATGGTGCCAAATGCAGACGCCTACCGGAAAGGCGTAAGGACGTCGGGCCCAACTTGCGCGATTTCCCGATTTTGGTCATATCTCCCTCGTTAGTCTTCGAATTGACACTATTCTGATGGAAACGCGAAGCTAACTCACATACGTAACAACTTTTATCAGTGAAACCGAAGAAATTGAGGTTTTGGTGATGTAGATTCGGCAATGAACGCGAGGCATCTGCAGGACGCTTTATAGCGCTTCTAGCTTTGCTGTTTCGAAAGGCTAAATGCACAAGCCCACAGACACAGCCAGCATGTTATCGTAGCCCTCTGAGTTAGCTTTGCAAAGACAACAAAATGGGGTCAAATGGATGAGAAACGAGGGAGTTATGGTGCCAAATGCAGACGCCTACCGGAAAGGCGTAAGGACGTCGGGCCCAACTTGCGCGGTTTTTCGATTTTGGTCATATCTTACTCGTTAGTCATTGTATTGACCCCGTTCTGATAGCAACGCGAAGCTAACTCACAGACGTAACAAATTTTATTTGTGAAACTGAAGAAATTGAGCTTTTGGTGAGTTAGATTCAGCGACGAACGCGAGGATGTTAGCTTTTGCTTCTAGCTGTGCTGTTTCGAAAGGCCAAACGTACATGCCCACAAACATGGCCAGCATTTTATCATAGCCCTCTGAGTTAGCTTCGCAATGACAGCAAAATGGGGTCAAATGGATGAGAAACGAGGGAGATATGATGCCAAATGCAGACGCGTACCGGAAAGGCGTATGGTTTTTGGGCCCAACTTGCGCGGTTTCCCGATTTTGATCATATCTCCCTCGTTAGTCATCGCATTGACCCCGTTCAGATGGAAAAGGGAAGCTAACTCATAGACATAACAACTTTTATTGGTGAAACCGAAGAATTTGAGCCTTTGGTGAGGTAGATTCGACGACGAATGTGAGGCATCTGCGGGACGCGTTATAGTGCTTCTAGCTTGCTGTTTCAAAAGACCAAACGCACAAGCCCACGGACACAACCAATATGTTCTCGTAGCCCTCTGAGTTAGCTTCGCAACGACAGCAAAACGGGGTCAAATGGATGAGAAACGAGGGAGATATGGTGCCAAATACAGACGCCTACCGGAAAGGCGTAAGGACGTCGGGCCCAACTTACGCGGTTTCCCGATTTGGGTCATATCTCCTTCGTTAGTCATCGGATTGACCCCGTTCTGATGGCAACGCGAAGCTGACTCGCATACGTAACAACTTTTAATGATGAAACCGAAGAAATCGAGCTTTTGGTGAGGTAGATTCGGCGACGAACGTGAGGCATCTGCAGAACGCTTTATAGCACTTCTAGCTGTGCTGTTTCGAAAGGCCAAACGCACAAGCCCACGGACATGGCCAGCATGTTGTCGTAGCCCTCTGAGTTAGCTTCACAACGACAACAAAACATGGTCAAATAGATGAGAAACGAGGGAGATATGGTGCCAAATGCAGATGCCTACCGGAAAGGCGTAAGGACGTCGGGCCCAACTTGTGCGGTTTCCCGATTTTGGTCATATCTCCCTCGTTAGTCATCAGATTGACCCCATTCAGATGGCCACGCAAAGCTAACTCGCAGACGTAACAACTTTTATCAGTGAAACTAAAGAAATTGAGGTTTTGGTGAGGTAGATTCGGCGACGAATGCGAGGCATCTGCAGGACGCTTTATAGCGCTTCTAGCTGTGCTGTTTCGAAAGGCAAACACACAAGCCCACGGACACAGCCAGCATGTTGTTGTAGCCCTCTGAGTTAGCTTTGCAAAGACAACAAAATGGGGTCAAATGGATGAGAAACGAGGGAGATATGGTGCCAAATGCAGACGCCTACCGGAAAGGTGTAAGGACGTCTGGCCCAACTTGCGCGGTTTTCCGATTTTGGTCATATCTTACTCGTTAGTCCTCGAATTGACCCCCTTCTGATGGCAACGCGAAGATGACTCACAGACGTAACAAATTTTATTGGTGAAACTGAAGAAATCGAGATTTTGGTGAGGTAGATTCGGCGATGAACGCGAGGCATTTGCGGGACGCGTTATAGCGCTTCTAGCTGTGCTGTTTCGAAAGGCCAAACACACATGCCCAAGGACATGGCCATCATTTTATTGTAGCCCTCTGAGTTAGCTTCGCAATGACAGCAAAACGGGGTCAAATGGATGAGAAACGAGGGAGATATGATGCCAAATGCAGACGCGTACCGGAAAGGCGTAAGGTTTTTGGGCCCAACTTGCGCGGTTTCTCGATTTTGATCATATCTCCCTCGTTAGTCATCGCATTGACCCCGATCAGATGGCAACACGAAGCTAACTCACAGACATTACAACTTTTATTGGTGAAACTGAAGAATTTGAGCCTTTAGTGAGGTAGATTCGGTGATGAATGTGAGGCATCTGCGGGACGCGTTATAGCGCTTCTAGCTGTGCTGTTTCGAAAGACCAAACGCACAAGCCCACGGACACGGCCAACATGTTGTCGTAGCCCTCTGAGTTAGCTTCGCAATAACAGTAAAACAGGGTCAAATGGATGAGAAACGAGGGAGATATGGTGCCAAATGCATACGCCTACCGGAAAGGCGTAAGGACGTCGGGCCCAACTTGCGCGGTTTCCCGATTTTGGTCATATCTCCCTCGTTAGTCATCGGATTGACCCCATTCTGATGGCAACGCAAAGCTAACTCGCAGACGTAACAACTTTTATCGGTGAAACCGAAGAATTTGAGCCTTTGGTAAGCTAGATTCGGTGACGAACGTGAGGCATCTGCGGGACGCGTTATAGCGCTTCTAGCTGTGCTGTTTTGAAAGACCAAACATACAAGCCAACGGACACGGCCAATATGTTGTCGTAGCCCTCTGAGTTAGCTTTGCAACGACAGCAAAACGGGGTTAAATGGATGAGAAATGAGGGAGATATGGTGCCAAATGCAGACGCCTACCGGAAAGGCGTAAGGACGTCGGGCCCAACTGGCGCGGTTTACCGATTTTGGTCATATCTCCTTCGTTAGTCATCGGATTGACCCCGTTCTGATGGCAACATGAAGCTGACTCGCATACGTAACAACTTTTAATAGTGAAACCGAAGAAATCGAGCTTTTGGTGAGGTAGATTTGGCAACGAACGTGAGGCATCTGCAGAACGCTTTATAGCACTTCTAGCTGTGCTGTTTCGAAAGGCCAAATGCACAAGCCCACGGACACGGCCAGCATGTTGTCGTAGCCCTCTGAGTTAGCTTCACAACGAAAAGAAAACATGGTCAAATGGATGAGAAATGAGGGAGATATGGTGCCAAATGCAGATGCCTACCGGAAAGGCGTAAGGACGTCGGGCCCAACTTGCGCGATTTCCCGATTTTGGTCATATCTCCCTCGTTAGTCTTTGGATTGACACTATTCTGATGGCAACACGAAGCTAACTCGCAGACGTAACAACTTTTATCAGTGAAACCGAAGAAATTGAGGTTTTGGTGATGTAGATTCGGCGATGAACGCGAGGCATCTGTAGGAAGCTTTATAATGCTTCTAGCTGTGCTGTTTCGAAAGGCTAAACGTACAAGCCCACAGACACAGCCAGCATGTTGTCGTAGCCCTCTCAGTTAGCTTTGCAAATACAACAAAATGGGGTCAAATGGATGAGAAACGAGGGAGTTATGGTGCCAAATGCAGACGCCTACCGGAAAGGCGTAAGGACGTCGGGCCCAACTTGCGCGGTTTTTCGATTTTGGTCATATCTTACTCGTTAGTCATCGTATTGACCCCGTTCTGATAGCAACGCGAAGCTAACTCACAGACGTAACAAATTTTATTTGTGAAACTGAAGAAATCGAGCTTTTGGTGAGGTAGATTCAGCGACGAACGCGAGGAATTTGCGGGAAGCGTTATAGTGCTTCTAGCTGTGCTGTTTCGAAAGGCCAAACGCACATGCCCACGAACATGGCCAGCATTTTATCATAGCCCTCTGAGTTAGCTTCGCAATGACAGCAAAACGGGGTCAAATGGATGAGAAACGAGGGGGATATGATGCCAAATGCAGACGCGTACCGGAAAGGCGTAAGGTTTTTGGGCCCAACTTGCGCGGTTTCCCGATTTTGATCATATCTCCCTCGTTAGTCATCGCATTGACCCCGTTCAGATGGAAAAGGGAAGCTAACTCATAGACGTAACAACTTTTATTGGTGAAACCGAAGAATTTGAGCCTTTGGTGAGGTAGATTCGGCGACGAATGTGAGGCATCTGCGGGACGCGTTATAGTGCTTCTAGCTTGCTGTTTCGAAAGACCAAACGCACAAGCCCATGGACACAACCAATATGTTCTCGTAGCCCTCTGAGTTAGCTTCGCAACGACAGCAAAACGGGGTCAAATGGATGAGAAACGAGGGAGATATGGTGCCAAATACAGACGCCTACCGGAAAGGCGTAAGGACGTCGGGCCCAACTTACGCGGTTTCCTGATTTGGGTCATATCTCCTTCGTTAGTCATCGGATTGACCCCGTTCTGATGGCAACGCGAAGCTGACTCGCATACATAACAACTTTTAATGATGAAACCGAAGAAATTGAGCTTTTGGTGAGGTAGATTCGGCGACGAACGCGAGGCATCTGCAGAACGCTTTATAGCACTTCTAGCTGTGCTGTTTCGAAAGGCCAAACGCACAAGCCCACGGACACGGCCAGCATGTTGTCGTAGCCCTCTGAGTTAGCTTCACAACGACAACAAAACATGGTCAAATAGATGAGAAACGAGGGAGATATGGTGCCAAATGCAGATGCCTACCGGAAAGGCGTAAGGACGTCGGGCCCAACTTGCGCGGTTTCCCGATTTTGGTCATATCTCCCTCGTTAGTCATCGGATTGACCCCATTCAGATGGCCACGCGAAGATAACTCGCAGACGTAACAACTTTTAACAGTGAAACCGAAGAAATTGAGGTTTTGGTGAGGTAGATTCGGCGACGAATGCGAGGCATCTGCAGGACGCTTTATAGCGCTTCTAGCTGTGCTGTTTCGAAAGGCTAAACACACAAGCCCACAGACACAGCCAGCGTGTTGTCGTAGCCCTCTGAGTTAGCTTTGCAAAGAAAAAAAATGGGGTCAAAAGGATGAGAAACGAGGGAGTTATGGTGCCAAAGGCGACGCCTACCAGAAAGGCGTAAGGACGTCGGGCCCAACTTGCGCGGTTTTCTAATTTTGGTCATATCTTACTCGTTAGTCATCGGATTGACCCCGTTCTGATGGCAACGCGAAGCTAACTCGCATACGTAACAAATTTTATTGGTGAAACTGAAGAAATCAAGCTTTTGGTGAGGTAGATTCGGCGATGAACGCGAGGCATTTGCGGGATACGTTATAGCGCTACTAGCTGTGCTGTTTCGAAAGGCCAAACGCACATGCCCACTAACATGGCCAGCATTTTATCGTAGCCCTCTGAGTTAGCTTCGCAATGACAGCAAAATGGGGTCAAATGGATGAGAAACGAGGGAGATATGATGCCAAATGCAGACGCGTACCGGAAAGCCGTAAGGTTTTTGGGCCCAACTTGCGCGGTTTCCCGATTTTGATCATATCTCCCTCGTTAGTCATCGCATTGACCCCGTTAAGATGGAAACGCGAAGCTAACTCACAGAAATAACAACTTTTATTGGTGAAACCGAAGAATTTGAGCCTTTGGTGAGGTAGATTCGGCGATGAATGTGAGGCATCTGCGGGACGCGTTATAGCACTTCTGCTGTGCTGTTTCGAAGGACCAAACGCACAAGCCCACGGACACGACCAACATGTTGTCGTAGCCCTCTGAGTTATCTTCGCAACGACAGCAAAACGGGGTCAAATGGATGAGAAACGAGGGAGATATGGTGCCAAATGCAGACGCCTACCGGAAAGGCGTAAGGACGTTGGGCCCAACTTGCGCAGTTTTCCGATTTTGGTCATATCTTACTCGTTATACATCGTATTAACCCCGTTCTGATGGTAACGCGAAGCTAACTCGCAGACGTAACAAATTTTATTGGTGAAACTGAAGAAATCAAGCTTTTGGTGAGGTAGATTAGGCGACGAACGCGAGGCATTTGCGGGAAGCGTTATAGCGCTTCTAGCTGTGCTGTTTCGAAAGGCCAAACGCAAATGCCCACGGACATGGCCGGTATTTTATCGTAGCCCTCTGAGTTAGCTTCGCAATGACAGCAAAACGGGGTCAAATGGATGAGAAACGAGGGAGATATGATGCCAAATGCAGACGCGTACCGGAAAGCCGTAAGGTTTTTGGGCCCAACTTGCGCGGTTTCCCGATTTTGATCATATCTCCCTCGTTAGTCATCGCATTGACCCCGTTCAGATGGAAACGCGAAGCTAACTCACAGAAGTAACAACTTTTATTGGTGAAACCGAAGAATTTGAGCCTTTGGTGAGGTAGATTCGGCGATGAATGTGAGGCATCTGCGGGACGCGTTATAGCACTTCTGCTGTGCTGTTTCGAAGGACCAAACGCACAAGCCCACGGACACGGCCAACATGTTGTCGTAGCCCTCTGAGTTAGCTTCGCAACGACAGCAAAATAGGGTCAAATGGATGAGAAACGAGGGAGATATGGTGCCAAATGCAGACGCCTACCGGAAAGGCGTAAGGACGTCGGGCCCAACTTGCGCGGTTTCCCGATTTTGGTCATATCTCCCTCGTTAGTCATCAGATTGACCCCATTCTGATGGCAACGCGAAGCTAACTCGCAGACGTAACAACTTTTATTGGTGAAACCGAAGAATTTGAGCCTTTGGTGAGCTAGATTCGGCGACGAACGTGAGGTATCTGTGGGACGCGTTATAGCGCTTCTAGCTGTGCTGTTTTGAAAGACCAAACGCACAAGCCCATGGACACGGCCAATATGTTGTCGTAGCCCTCTGAGTTAGCTTCGCAACGACAGCAAAACGGGGTCAAATGGATGAGAAACGAAGGAGATATGGTGCCAAATGCAGACGCCTACCAGAAAGGCGTAAGGACGTCGGGCCCAACTTGCGCGGTTTCCCGATTTTGTTCATATCTCCTTAGTTAGTCATCGGATTGTCCCCGTTCTGATGGCAACGTGAAGTTGACTCGCATACGTAACAACTTTTAATGGTGAAACCGAAGAAATTGAGCTTTTGGTGTGGTAGATTCAGCGACGAACACGAGGCATTTGCAGAACGCTTTATAACACTTCTAGCTGTGCTGTTTTGAAAGGCCAAACGCACAAGCCCACGGACACGGCCAGCATGTTGTCGTAGCCCTCTGAGTTAGCTTCACAACAACAACAAAACATGGTCAAATGGACGAGAAACGAGGGAGATATGGTGCGAAATGCAGACGCCTACCGGAAAGGCGTAAGGACGTCGGGCCCAACTTGCGCGGTTTCCCAATTTTGGTCATATCTCCCTCGTTAGTCATCGGATTGACCCCATTCTGATGGCAACGTGAAGCTAACTTGTAGACGTAACAACTTTTATCAGTGAAACCGAAGAAATTGAGGTTTTGGTGAGGTAGATTCGACGACAAATGCGAGGCATCTGCAGGACGCTTTATAGCGCTTCTAGCTGTGCTGTTTCGAAAGGCTAAACGCACAAGCCCATGGACACAGCCAGCATGTTGTCGTAGCCCTCTGAGTTAGCTTTGCAAAGACAGCAAAATGGGGTCAAATGGATGAGAAACGAGGGAGATATGGTGCCAAATGCAGATGCCTACCGGAAAGGCGTAAGGACGTCGGGCCCAACTTGCGCGGTTTCCCGATTTTGGTCATATCTCCTTCGTTAGTCATTAGATTGAACCCGTTCTGATTGGCAACGCGAAGCTAACTTGCAGACGTAACAACTTTTATCAGTGAAACTGAAGAAATCGAGCTTTTGGTGAGGTAGATTCGGCGACGAACGCAAGGCATCTACGGGATGCATTATAGCGCTTCTAGCTGTGCTGTTTCAAAAGGCCAAACGCAAAAGCCCACGGACACGGCCATCATGTACTCGTAGCCCTCTGAGTTAGCTTCGCAACGACAGTAAAACGGGGTCAAATGGATGAGAAACGAGGGAGATATGGTGCCAAATGCAGACGCCTACCGGAAAGGCGTAAGGCTATCAAGCCCACGGATACGGCCAACATTATGTCGTAGCCCTCCGAGTTAGCTTCGGAACGACAGCAAAACAGGGTCAAATGGATGTGAAACGAGTGAGATATGATGCTAAAGGCAGACGCTTATCGGAAAGGCGTAAGGACGTCGTGCCCAACTTGCGCGGTTTCCCGATTTTGGTCATATCTCCCTCGTTAGTCATCGGATTGACCCCGTTTTGATGGCAACGCGAAGCTAACTCGCAGACGTTACAACTTTTAATGGTGAAACCAAAGAAATTGAGCTTTTGGTGAGGTAGATTCAGCAATGAACACGAGGCATCTGTAGGACGCTTTATAGCACTTCTA